>JAHWFO010100833.1:695051-747029 GCA_023313115.1 Rhysida immarginata
CCCAAAAAAAAAAAAAAAAAAAAAAAAATCGGCAAAAATCCTATCCTCTTGTATAATGCAACCCCCATTTTTTGACTCCTCGCGAGAAATACAGAAAAAAAATCTTTATTTTTAAATAGTCTGGATATTTAATATTCAAAAACCTTCAAAATCTGATTCATCTGTGTCTTCGAACAGGTCTTTCCAATCTTCCTCAGTTAATTTGACATCTGTATCCCAGTCTTCGAAGTCTTAGAAGTTTCGATGTTTGGGAGAAGTTATTATCGATGTTGTTAGATGTTGGCGACGAGTAATTCGAATAAAAAGTGAATTAATATATTGTATAATGAACTGGACATTATATGCAATGTAATTAATGTATAATACACGGCAAATTCGTCTGAATGTCATCAGCACAGAAAGCGACTTCCACAAAAGCAACTGCCTCAACTTCGAGGCAGTCTGGAAGTTTATAGCCCTACATTGATAGGGAAAGCTTTCTCACTCGCACATCGACAAAAAAACACAACAGTACATCAATTTTCTTAATAAAAAGACAAGTAATCTTTATTCAGTTTAATATTTTCACTACATAATATTTTCTCGTAGGCTTTGGTTCGAGGCAGTTTGGAAGTAGGCCTATTTATCAATGTTTGGGAGAAGTTATTATCGATGTTGTTATTATCGACGATCGGGCGCAGTCGTCGGAGGGCTGATTTTTATCCTCTAGTATAACGCGACCCAGCAAATTTAGATGCTTTTTTAGGCCAAAAAAATTCGCGTTATAGTAGAATATTTACGGAAGAAAAAGGAAGAAAAAAAATTGCATTACGTAAGAGTTCGAATGAATTGATTATAAAAATTTATAATTATTGTTTAAAGTGTAATTTAAAATAATTTTCTTCACGTTAACCATTTCAAGCTTATTGTGCTTATTCTTCAAAATAATGCCACTATGAAGAAATACTATTTACGATGAAGAGAGTAAATAACTGACCAATGGTGAGCAGTGGAAAGGATATTTAATGTTATTTAAGACCCGACGATAGCAATACCATAACCATCATTAATATATTAATATGGTCATCTGGACGTGCTAAGAAAAGCTCAAAAAGTTTCTTAGCATGCCGTAATAAATTTCATATGCCCCCCACTTAAGGTGTGAAGGATGTCAAAGCGAAACTCGATTTCTTCTCCATGTTTGGGCTAGCATTTTTTTTAAGCATAAACCACGAAGATATTTCATTTTGAAAGATTGGTAACTAATCCCTATGAAATACCAAAATAGATTTATAGTTTATATATTTAGAAGACTATTATTTTGTTAAACCTGAAGCAAACTGAAAGTTAATTTTCTACTACTGATTATTTCATGAAAAGCATGAAATGATTTAATTCGTGTATTCGCCATTATATTGTTGTGTGTGCTTTGCCAACTTATCGCTTACTTTCTCGTGTAGTTTTCACGTTATAATATTGAATTTCTGCTAAAATAATAATAATATACATTATTAATAATAAAGAAAAACGTTCCTAATAAAGGCTCAACATCAGATTTCAATCAAAACAGTTTAATGTCACTCATTATGCCTACTTATCCCTGTTGCTAAGAAACGATAAATGGCATCGCCAACATGATTCAAACTCTACTTCTTGCCTGAATCGATTAATCTCATTGACTTAATGCACTGCATCATTCAACTAAGTGAAAACGCTTTTGGAATAGGGTGTACATATAGTACAATTGCCCCAAATTCCCTGACGGGCTTTGTTACGTGAGGATTTTTTCAAGAGCGTTAAGTGTACATCTTCACTCCATGCACCTTTCTCAATTTTTTTTTTTCATTGTTAATATGTGTATTAATTAAATTTTAAACATTTTTGATTAAATTTTAAAGTTGAAGTTTGACACTTGATTAATTAATTATAGTCATATTTACTTCAACTTTAAATTTTTATCAATTGCTTGTTAGCAGTTGTTAACCATATGTTTGAGTAAATTAAACTCTGAATTTAACCTTCACGAACTGAACAGAATTATCAACAAGCTCCATAAGGCCGCACCGCGTCCAGATGACATCTCTAATAGGATCATCAGGAAATTTGCCCTAGATGAAATTTGCTACACAAAAAAGCTTGCTCCTAGACATTTTCAACAGGAGCTGGATCACTAACTGTTAGATCACTAGTTACTCTAGAACACAAAATTCTAAGAAGAATAGAATATATTCTATTGGGGTATAATACATCAGCACTTCTTAGTACCCCGATAGATGTATTATACTTCACAAGCAATTCAACCTCACGGATAGGAGCCACCACTAAAATGATTCTTAAGACCATCCAACTATTTCATTCAGATCACCAGGGTCCTCACTAACCCAAATCTTTAAATCCAACCACTTCCGTAATTTCTTTCAGAACATACTAGAAAATACGAACTGCATCGAGCGTATCCTTCAACCATTTTCCATCATCAAATCACCACTGATACTAACAATAGACTGGAGCTCACTATTCAAATATCCCTTACATTAGTAAAGACACCAGCCAGCTGATTATTTTCTCCCTATATAATCAACTTAAACGATCTCAACACCAAGATTTCATGCGTCTTTCGTACCACCACCTAATTTAGGTTCAGTCGCAGGAATAGGAATTATAAGCGAAGTTGGAGAATTCTACTATAAGATTAATAACATCATGGACTCTTTCTCAGTGGAGGCTTGGGCGATATTCAAAGCTCTACAGTTAATAAACGCATCTGGAACGCCAGATTCCGCTCACCTGATAATCACAGAAATCAGACACCTTCAAAAGCAAATGAATGAGGGATGCTGGAAATCATCATCACGAGTGGGAATAATTATCTCCGCAATACTAGCACTATACTGAAAAAATATTCAAATTAAGTTCCTATGGTGCCCTAGCCACAGGGGAATCCCTAGCAATTTGGCAGCAGATCACCTAGCAAAAACAGGACGAATGAACGGTACCACCCTTCTATTCCCCGTAACAACAAGTGCTCTCAAGAGACACATCGATCGTAACACACGATCCTTATGGAAAGCAGAGTGAGCAAGGCCAGACACTACTGCACACAAACTGAAAACCTTAATGACACTATTTCTGGAAAAAGAACAACCCCATTTAATTATGTCAAAACAAGATCTTGCTTTACTAACCAGACTGAGATCTGAACAAGGCCTACCTACATAAGATCGGTCCGATTGACAATGCTGATTGTCAGTGCGGCCTTACTGAAACTGTAGATCACATATTCTTCCAGTCCATTCTACGCCACCCCTCGTCGTCAATTAAAAGCTCTTTGCCAGACCAAAAACATCCCTTTCTGCTCTTCCACCTAACAACCCACAAACACTTTATCTCTCCAGCACCAAAGATTTCTTATCCAAAATTAACCTCCTTCCAAGATATATGGCTTCGGTCACACATGCTCTATCTTTAATATCCTGATAAAATCGTCCAGTTATACTAAAGTATAACCTACACCAATAGGTCATCTCCGAAGACAGGAGGAAGGACCGGTCAAAGAAGAAGAAGAGAGAGTATATGAAACCCTTTCAATTTTTTTTTGAATTATAAATTGTAATTTTGTTTATTTTTATTTCTAAAGTTATCTAAAGCAATCAATCATTGGTCAATTCTTCGTTGCAATGAGTACACATGGTTCATTATTGTAAATACTGTGTTAACAATTACTTTTTCCTCTCTTAGTTCTATAGTGCATTTCAGAGCAACTTGAGTGTATTGGAACAGTTACGCAACCTTTTCACACCCTGATGTGACGTCGCACAGAAAAGTAGTGCGGCGTAAATTGTTGTGATTGGTGAGAAATAGCAACATCCAAAATGGCTGAAGCTGCTTCGTCTTCGCTTCCAACGTTAGTCACCTCATCTTCACCAGCTCGTTATTGTAAGCGACATCGTCGAGCCATTGATATTGGATCAACTATAGTCGACTCGTGTTATAACGAAATTGGTTATAATGAAATTACTGAAATGACGAAGTTTTTCATAGTCCCCGTCAGTTTTGTTAAGAAAAAACAACTGCTTATAACGAAATCTCTTATAACGAAAAATCGGGTAAAACAAAGTAATTTTCCAATGACACGTAATTGAATGTATAGTAATTTCACACCTGATATAACGAGATAAAAACGGCGTCGTAAATTGGGCAAAATAACAGTTTATCGTAAAGGCAATTCGCAATACATGCCATTTGGCTTATTTCAAGTAAAGACGAAAAAACAGTAAAAATTGTACTCTGATTTTGAGAGTGCGGAAATGAAGTCTTTGTTTGCTTGAAAACAGCCGATAAGAATCCATACAAAAGCGGAAATGCTGGAAAATGGAGAAAGATCGAAAGCGGCACGATCGTTGATCAATGGCTACGAAAAATAGAAGCAAATAATCTTTCTAGAAAATATCAGGTACTGAAAATATCAAATGCTGATAAAGAAGCACCTGTTGGAAAGAAATTTATTCGGAACTCAATGGCTTTAACCTGGGAGGGGGGAGGAGGAGAAGAGAGATCGCAAACAATTGACAAGTTCAGAATATGTTCTTGATTTATATCAAACAGTTTAAAAATCTTTCAAAGATCTTTAAACTGTTTGTTTATATATCGACTGAGCATCTCGATCCATTAGAAAAGACAGATTTTCTTCTATAAAAACGTATTCAAATGAAAATCTGATTTTTGGTAGTGTTTGATCAAAAAAATTTCACCAAACGAGCGAAGTCGAATGTAAATCACATTTTTTTGTTTGATTACGTTCGATTAAGGATATTTCATCGCCGTTTAGCCGCAATACTTCAAGTTTCAACTAAAACCTATGAATTCTAAGGTGAAAAATGCATTTGTACATTAAAAAATTGGGTTTCACATATAACGAAATATCGGTTATAACAAACTTTTTATGGATTCCGGTGAACTTTGTTATAACGAGAGTCGACTGTACATGTTATTCGATCCCGTAACTGTTCTAACACACTCAAGTTGCAATGAAACGCACTATAGTAATGTAATAACCAGAAATTAAAAATTCAACTACATTAATCAGACTTTTCAATTCTTCACCAACAAGTATTTCATGTGCACAAATTAGTCTAAAACAATTAACACGCCACATATTTACCAGTTGATTATTTAAAAGTAGTTTACATCCTCTTAAAGATGATTTAAATTAAAAACTTAGGTAATTGATTGAACATTTTGGATTGCGATGACACACTGAATATTTCTTACAGAATTTCTTCTTTTTCAGGAACATTTCCTTTTTTTCCGTAAGAAAAGATTCTGTTCATTTTAAGAATTTGAAACTTTCTACTATAAATATCACAAGTCCTTACCAATGTTTTATGGTTTTTCGAAAGTAATTCGATTACTTCGTCAACAATATGATCAGAAATGTGGGAAGCAACAGACAAATTTAATTCACTGAAAAATACATAAACAAATAAAAGAAACTTAATCAATCACAGATACTGGATTTAAAATAAGATAAGCCAGAAGTAAATTAATTGCATTACTTTAATCTATTTAAAATGTCTGTTCCGGCTTGTTCAATTATAGTTTGATGAACAAAAGTGGCAGGTATTTTGCTTTTACTTTGACAAGAAGTCTTTAGCTGTTGAAGTAATTTCTATATAACAAAATCATATAACGTTATTTTAAATGATAAAATAATTGGTAAAATGGAAGGAAAAAGCAAATTCTATATAAATTTTATAACTAGAAATAACTCAATTAAAAGAAATGAAACAAATAAGCAAAAATAACAATGCTCACGGATTCATTAAGAATTTTTGGGCACTGATCTTCCGCACATTTCAGCATACTATCAACAGAGTCCTATCAGGAATAAACATCACAATCAGTTAAGTTTTTTAAAAAATAAATTGCAAAAATATTATACAGACAATATTAAAATAATCACTATAGATACCGTATTTATCCGATTATTAGATGACCCTGCAAAATTTGCAAGTATTTCAAGAAAAACAAAATTTGAAGTCAAAAATGAACTATATGTATCCCCACAGTATTGAAATTCCACTAACAATGCAATACCAGGGATGCGAATGGGGGTGTTACACATTTAACTCTTACATATACATACACACGGGATGTCATCCACAGACTACTGACCATCTTTGAAATGCTTAAACCACTCAAATGTTTGTGTTTGGCCTAAAGCTTGTTCACCAAAAGCCTCCTTCAACAGTCTGTGGGTTTCAACCGCAGTTTTCTTCAGCTTTAATATCAAGAATCGCAACACGACTAAAGCCTGTTTCACAATTACTGTTTGCGGGCGAAAAACAGGCGAATGCGGAAACCGCCCGCACTGCTCTTCGCAACTGCTTTGCGGGCGAAATTTTCAATTCAGACAGGTTCTGAAATTTAGCGAATCTGCGACAGCTTCAACCAATCAGGAAGCTTCAGGTTCGCACAGAACTATGGGGGGGGGGGGGGCCCCAGTTGGGAGTTGGAGAGAAGTAATGAACGGATATTTATAAGAGAAAAGGACGAGACACAAAAACCCTGGAATACAATAAATAATAGTTATTATATAAAAATGAAAAATAAATAATAATAATAATTAACAAAATAATTAATAAATAATAAATAAAATATTCTAATTGCCTTTAGAGAATTATCCTTTTTGCTTTGATAAAGGATAGTCTCTATCCGAAACGTCAGATTTTATTTTATTTTATATTTCTAGTTTTATTTTGATTTTATTTATTATTTATTAATTATTTTGGAGAGAAGTAACAAAAATATGCCTACCCCCTGCAAGCAGTTCTCTCAATAAAAAACTTTTCAATCAAAAACTTATCGCTACTGTGGAGGAACGGCCTCCGATTTGGAACACAAAACTGAAAGAGCAATATATTGATTTCCGA
This sequence comes from Rhysida immarginata, assembly GCA_023313115.1. Lineage (NCBI taxonomy): Eukaryota > Metazoa > Arthropoda > Chilopoda > Scolopendromorpha > Scolopendridae > Rhysida > Rhysida immarginata. Next base: position 701,963 of record JAHWFO010100833.1, read on the forward strand.
ATTGTGGGAGCAAGTCTCGGAAATTTTGAACGTATCAGGTATGAAAAAAAATTCTGTCCCGTGATATTTCGTTATATTTTATAATCAAGATTTAATGATTTTTTTTTTCTAAATTACCATTTCACTATATTTTTTTTTTAAATAGTTACCAAAAAATTTAAAAACCTTCGCAATAGTTTTAGACATTTTAGTTGACGAAGTTACCAAAAAATTTAAAAACCTTCGCGATACTTTCGTGAAAGAGTTTAAAAAGGCTGAAGAATCCAAAAAATCGGGAAAAGTTACGGAAGAAATATACAAATCCACGTGGGCGTATTATGACAGCTTACTATTCCTTTGGGATACAGTTTCCAACCACACGTAGAATGAACGGATCCAGAGTGAACCAATCAGGAGATAGTTAATGCGGCCGCGAATTTAATTGTGAAATGGAAACGGAAAATTTGTTAAATCGCCCGCTTTGCTAGCGGAAGCGCTAGTATTCGCATCCTGTGCGGATTCGCTGGGGCAAATGCGGGCGATTTAATTGTGAAACAGGCTTAACACAGAGTGACAAATAGCTCAAACTCAAAATCACGTGGACATAGGGTGACACCACTAGGTACAATTACAGCTGAGATGTGCCCCTAACACCATCTATCGGCAAAACTTCATACCTCTTACGGTTCGGTCAGAATAAAACAATTTTAGGAAATTTTGGGTAGCACCTTGTATATTTAAAACTTGATGTCGAATATCATACTTCCTGTTATAATTACAAGTTCAATTAGCATTATTAACATTTTGTTTTACTTTTTCAGTTATATGCTCCCTCATGGCATCCAAAACAAGCATTCCTGTTCTTTTTAATAATGATTTAGACGTTTACACCAGGGCCCCTTTCCTCAAAATTTTCGTGACTTGAGTTGGGAGTGTCACGTGATGCAAACAAGAATGATCAGACACAATTGATATTCTCGAAAATCAACTCCCGTGCTTTTCGTTCTCCTCATTCCTCATGTGAGTTGTCATATCACGCAAGTAGAGCTTGTGAGATAGCTAAGCAAAAAAAAAAAAAAAAAAAAAAAAAAAGGCCAACGTTGGAAACAATGGAAAGGCATTGTGTGAGTGAGGAGGCAGTGAACTTTACGAATGCGTATTGATGCATTTGAACTTCATGAGGAACATTTTCGTCACTTATTTTGACTATCAAAGGATTTGGCAAAAATTTTGATAGACAACCTTCGACCAATTATAGGGGATAAAACTCGAAGATCAGCATTAAGCCTACAAAACAGAGGGATAATTTGCACTATCTGCACAATCGCGCGATAACTAATCACGCGACCAAGGTAAATGACATTTTTATTAATTTAGCCTTTTAGTCGTGACCAAATAGAAAAGGGGTTGTATATCAGCTGACTAGAGGGGGGAAAGGCTTCAAAACATCATTTCACTTACCTTGGTTGCACGATTGCTTGAATAGTGCACATTAACCCTATTTTCCATTCCCTATTTGATTTCTTTGCTCCGACGCAAGAATTCAATTCCCTTCCTAAGTCATCTCATAGTTCTTCGCAAACTCATTATCAAATTTTCCTTTATACATTCATGTATTATTTATTTTCAATAAAATAAAATTTCATTTTGCTCATCTGTGATTCTTTTCTTTGCCTCCATACTGAGCGATCGTTTGGCAACAGTTTCCGCTTATTAGATTGGTTCTTGATGAATAGTCTCGAACCTCCAGACGCTTAGAAATGTTGAAACTCCTGCGAGTCTGACACACTTCCTCTCACCAGTCGTGTTCGTTTTGTAGTTTGAACTGCGCAGAATAGCAATCGTGTGAGTCGAAATCACACAAGTGAGATAGTGTATGTGAGATTGTTTGCAACACGAAAATATCGAGAATAGGGCCCCAGATATTTTTAATCCAGTCAGTCATCAATTCAGTTGTCATACCCATTAGCTTGGCAGTGAAGCCACCTACCTACTAAGATAAAGCAGCAATGCTCTCTAATTTTTGGAGGAAAAAAACTCGTTTTATAATCGGATAAATACGGTAATATTACATGTATAAAACTTATCAATTAAACAAATTGTTAACAGGTGAACAATTGAATTCACAACAGTTCAATTCCTGAAAATGAATGGCAAAGCTAAGACACAGCAAAAAGAAATGATTAAACAATCCTATAAATTGTCTCGTATCACAAAACAAGACACAGAATTTTAAAATTATCTAGTTATCAATCCTATAAATAAGTTTCCCAAATTGCCATGTAGCCAAGTAATAAAGTCCGTCTCAAAAGTATAGAGACTTTCGTAAATTAAAGAAAACTTTCCATTTGAGGATGTCACATGAAAACAAAAATATACACATTTTATTCGCATACTAAATAACAATCCTAGAATTTTAGGAGAAATTTATTTTTCGTTCATTGAAAAAAAAAAAAACAAATCAACATTTTATTACAAAAAAGGTGTCTCAAAAGTATTCGCCTCCGCAGTAGAAGTGTGGGCGATATCTAGCGTAGATTGCTCAAACTAACAAAATGGCGCCTGGTATGGGTACAAGTGGAAGCTTAACAAAGAAAATAACATCTATATTCACAATTTCCCACGAAATAAGCAGTAAAAAACAGAGTGGGAAGTAAAGCTAAAGCTGGGAAAACAAGCTACCAGTTCTTTTTATGTTTGCAGCCCTCATTTTCTACCCTCTGACTACATTCACGCTGGTAAGTTGAAAAATAAAAAAAAAAATTGTACTTATAGGTAGAACGTGATTATGGTTAATGGACGTAATTTATACCGGGTGGGCAAGAAATAACGTGAGGCGTTCAGACCTCGCTAGCGGGAATTCTATTAGGCCAAATACAGTACATTTTGGTGTATATACTTAGTGAAACATGCAGTTTCGATTTCTGCAAAAAAAAAAAAAAAAAAAATAGTACCAAAAGTCGCCATAGGGGGCGCTCATTTCAAGAAAACAATGAATACATTTGCATAAGCGCGTTCCGTGTTGAGCAATCATGACAATAAAAGACAAGGCTGAGGATTTCCCATCATTCACGAACGAATGGCCTGACGATGACGCTTACTCTGCCTGACCGGGCGTTATTAGTCAATTTGTTTTATCAGAAGAGCGACAATGCAAGTGCTGCCCTTCGTGAATTCCGGCGATTGAAAACGTTACAAAGAGGACCGATGAGCATAACTAACTTACGGAAAATGACTGAACGATTTGAATCTACTGGAACTCTAGGAGTGCAACCAGGCCGGGGACGCTAACGAATCAGGCAGCAACACATTGAAATTGCAACTGCTGTTGTGGAACAGGAGATGACTACTGTGTAGAGTACCAGCAGTGCACACGCAATAGCACGCCAAACAGAAACCAGACTAATTAATGGCAGATATGCTGCGAGCTGCCGTAGAAAATGTCGTGTACCGCATGCAGCTATTGGAACAGCACACGGGTGGTCATATTGAAACACATTTGTAATTAAAAATAAAACATTGTTTATTGTTGTTACTAAAGTTGGTTTGTACGCTATTTGTTCATTTGACAATTAGGTATTCATTGTTTTCTTGAAATAAGCGCCCCCTATGGCGACTTTTGGTACTATTTATTTTTTTTTTTTTGCAGAAATCGAAACTGCATGTTCCACTAAGTATATACACCAAAATGTACTGCATTTGGCCTAATAGAATTCCCGCTAGCGAGCTCTGAACACCTCACGTTATTTCTTGCCCACCCGGTACATATAATAGTAAAGATAAGAAGTATGCTACCGTATCTTAAGTCTTTAGTTGAAAAAAAAAGTGAAGTATCTTTCAAAAGTTAACCTTATGAAATACAGTATTAAATTGTTTATTTAAGGTCTACCAGTTGGACGACACTTTTTGAAAACGGGTGCAGTACCAAGCGTTAATCTACCACAGAGGAAACACGAACTTTCATTTTTAAAACCTCCCAGCAAATCATCTATCGAGAGAACAAAAAGACTGAAAAAACAGGGAGAAAAAAAAATGCTGTGTATATATTTAAAAATTACTTCTGGAAGTATTCATTTGGAGTCGTTTAGCGTATTTATTTCAGCATTTATATGCCAACTTCATTATATAGATGAGGCTTCTAACATTAAACCGGCATCGCAGTCTGTGTTGCATTTCTCATCAAATGAAAACCAGTTGACTGAAACCCACAAGGAAATAAATGCTCTTGAAATACCAGAAACCAGTAACATGCAAAATCAACCTGTTGATACCATGATGGAGTTTACAGAAGCCCTCCATCCTGAAACCAGAGAAATCTATGCTCGACAATATTTTGTGTGTGCAAACTATGTGTACGACTTTTAACAATTTCCTCTCCTTCAACCAAACATCGTGTCCTATCACCAACATAGGCAAAAATTTCCTGCAAACTTATGCTGAAGCTGCTACTAAGAGCGGGGGACGGAGTACCCCTTCTAGCCACTATACCCCGAGTACCCATTTTGAAGTGATCTATAGAAAACTTGCTTTTAAAACTAAATACTGTTTCCATTACACTGGATTAGTTTAAATACACGATCTTTCATCGATGTGATTAGATGTTGAAGCAGATCTGGAGATAGATTGTACCAGCCTGCCTCAATTGCATGAACAGTCGAAAACTGTCACCCATTTGCATAAACAGTGCGTGTCATTATGCCCCATAGATTTTCTATTGGGTTTAAATTGGGGCTTCTAGCTGGCCACTTCATGACGGTTAAATTGTTTGCATCGAACCATTACTTTGTTGCCTGTGATCTATGAATGCTGGCATTGTCTTGTTGGAAAATGCCTTTTTCTCCAACCAGATTTTGCAGAAATGGCAACAAATGACAACTTAAAAGCCTCTTGATATTTCAGAGAATTTTGCCTTCCAGAAAGAATCGCTAACTCATAGTACCATTGAACGCAAAGCCTCTCCAAACCATCACACCTCCACCTTCTTATTGTCTGCTGTAAAATGCCTCCAGTTCTCGTCTCATATCATGCCAGTAGTAAGTATTACCGTCTGGCCCATCTAAATTCCACTTATTTTCATCAGAAAAAATCACTTGAAGCCATTCATAAGTCCAGGACATATGCTCCTTGGCCCACTGCAATCGTGCAATTGTGCTGGTGTGTCAGCGGTGGTCGTTTCTGTTTTTTAGAGTACGCTATGTTGCCACCAGCTTTAATCCGTCGGTGAACAGTGTCTTTGGATACATTGCTCACAAGTTCATGTGATATCTCTCTCAGTGACAGTTTTCCAGTGGTCGCCAGGCGAATGATCCTGCGATCATCTCGATCGCTGGTCGCTTTTGGTCGTCCTGCCCTCTTCTGCGCTGTAGATATTCGTTGTTCTGAAATTACTTTGTGGACCACAGACTTGGATCTTCCAATTTTCTTGCATATTTGTTGAACTGTGCTGCCTGAAGCCTTCAGCAGCCAAATTTCACTGATCTCATCTTGAGTGAGGTCTCTTCCACGTGGCATTTTTAAAATTGACAATTTCATTCATTCACATACAGTTTAAATAACAGATTTAATGTAAAACTTTAACATTTGCTTTAAAACATTTGCATATTGGTCCATACCGACCCTCTTTCAAGGGGAGTCTCTATACTTTTGAGACATCTTTTTTGTAATAAAATATTGATTTGGTTTTTTTTTTCAATGAACGAAAAATAAATTTCTCCTGAAATTCTAGGATCATGTTATTTAGTATGCAAATAAAATGTGTATATTTTTCGTTTTCATGTGACATCCTCGTATGGAAAGTTTTCTTTAATTTACGAAAGTCTCTATACTTTTGAGACGGACCTTAGAGGATCACTTTTTTGCTACAATAAACGCAAAACGTAATCCTATCATAACAAAAAGTAATCCTTTATTACATGTATATTTTATGTAAGTTTTAAAAGTGGCAAATGCACCTGCAAATACGAGTCGACAATGTGTTGCAATTCTTCTGACAGCTGATTCAATTTCTGTTCTACTGGATTTCCAGTTTCTTCTCGTTGTAAAATAACATCATGTAGCCGTGTCAGCAACTGGAAAAAAAAAATAAACAAATATGACAGCTGATCATGTACTTAGTAAGACTGAGGAAAATGGAAACCACAAATTCAAATCTAATTCATTGAGCGAATTACCCAGTTTTACAGCTCTGAATGACACCTACCTGTTTTGATTTATCGGCATCTTTAATATAAGCTTCCGAGTCTGTTAACCATTCCGTTGATTCGTTGAGTGGTGTGTGTTTTAATATCTTAATATTATCTTGAATCTGCACAACTAGACGGTCAACCATCTAAAATAACAAATTAAACAGGTTTGATACGATGCAGACAAAGATTAATTATTTCCCGTTATACAAGGAGAATCGTTATTATATGAGACATCAATTCCCCTGTCTTACATAAAAAGATTATGTTTCCAAGCAGAAATAAACTGAAATGTGGAATGATACATCCACACAAGCCTCGGACTTTGACATCAAACTGATACTACTTGAGATAGAGAAAAGAGAGTTCATAATTTTCTTTAATACTAGATTTAAGCATTGTTTACATTGAACTGGAGCACACGAACAGCATGATTTTATTTTTGGTGCCCAGTTGATAATTAAACAAGAAATGAATCCCCCCCCCCCTCCGAGGCGGCTAGAAGAAATTAGAGGCGGCACTGAATTAGTCTATTTTTTAACCTCTTTTACTCTTATAATCAGAATTTTTAATTGATTTTCTCAAACATAGTGTTTAAAAAATGAAATAGAGCTCTTCGTATGTTTCTCGTCTTTTCCAATCAAATGACATATCACATGCCATATGTAATTTGAAAATGTTAATAGTTCTAAACGCCACGTGACTGCTATCCTCACAACTTCGATTCCACTGGGACATTTGGGCCCAAACTGCAGATCCTGCTTGCTTAGCTTTTCCACCTGAGCACTAAAAACACTAGAAATAGAAAAGAGGTTGCCTGCGAGCACCGAAATCCTTCTTGTCCCATACACTCTCAGCCTGAAACTCAAAGTCAACATCTCATAATGGTGGACAGAAGTAGTGCTGCTCTGCCATCTAGCAGCGAAAAGCGCATTTCGAAAAGGTCCATAGGCCAGAATGTCCCCTGTAACTCCAATCCCAGTGGGCCACTCTAAACTAAACTAAATAATGAAGTAGACATAGTTAAACTACAGTCAAAAAACATACAAAATATTAAGGGAACAGATAGACAGATTGACATCGTAAATTTTGGTAAGCTTCATTCTCTAGCTACTTAATAATTTAAAATTTACGCATGGGCAAATGTTTAGCATTTTTTTAAAATTCTCAAATGACTCATCAGAGCCTATTCAGTCACTTACAAAAAGTATTTGAACCTGCCACATTTTCCATCTGTATGACTGGCACACAATTGTTTACTCAGATCTTCATCGTTCATTCGTTCCACATGCCTAACCATCTCAAAGTAAGATTTTTGCACTCTCCATATTTTCTTTCCTTCGACTGCACTTGTTTGGCTAAAGTGCATTTTTTTTTTTTAATCAAAACCACCAGCCAAACATGAATTTCCATTCTACTGCACTCGTCTCAATAACAGGATTCTATAAAAGTCAATTTGTTACTTTTGTTCGCTTGAATGAATACTAAAGCCGTTTCTTTATTTTTAGGGAAAAAAGTATCTCTTAAAAGGCTTTACCAATTAAGAGATATTAACCAATATTGTCATAAAAATTACGTCAAGGCATTTTAAGTAACCCTTTAAGAGTATTAATTTCATTTGTTTCCACAGTTTGCTGTTTTGGAGGAGGTTAGCTGCACAAAATTTGGTCACATACGTATCTTCTGCAAAATTTCAACCTCTCTTCTCAAATCATGAGTTTTTAATTCAATTTCAATGAAAAAGATGTTTTGAATTGGGGCAGACTAAACCATAGGCCAAAAATACAATAAATTATAAGGAGACAAAGAAATGTTTTTTGATTAATTACAATGACTCAATTTTCCCAAAATCAAAGAAACATTAAGAAAAAAACAAAATAAATAAAAATAATTCCAAGAATAAAAAAATAATCTAAGAAAAACACTATTCAATCGCCAATTCTTTATTTTCAAATGTAATGATTTCATTTAAAAGCAAATGCATTTTCAAATAACTCTCATTACACATCCTCGTTTCATACACTGGCGGCCAAAAGTTTGGACCAACCAGCAAAATCAAGAAAAAATGAGTTTATACTAAAACTATTTTACACCTACAACTCTAAGTAAATATGAAACAATATTCAGGGAAGAAACAAATTTATTTCTGCGTCATTGCTTTTTTTATTACCTTAAATCAAAATAAGACTGGCCAAAAGTTTGGACCAACATCACAAACATGCAAATAATTTGCATATTACAAATCATTGTGTTGTGTGGTGAGCACTAAAACCATATTATGTATTGTACAATGTTAACTGAAGGCCAACGAGAGCGAATTAGAAATTTTAACAAGCAATTTACAAACTTCAAAAAAGTTGCAGAAATCTCCTGTGTGAGCTACAAATCTTTATCAGAATTGTTAAAAATGTTAATTGGAAAATAGGACGGAAATAGGACGACCTTGTGCAACAGACAAATCAAGAATTAAGAAACATGTTAGACATGATATTATATCTGGGCATGTAGTCAACACCACACAAGTCCAACTTAATCTGCAACTTGCTGCCTAAAGAGGAACAATTCGCAGCGAACTACGTGCTCAGAACTTTGCCTATGAAATTATACCCAAAAAGTTGCCACTAACACAGAAACACATGCAGGAGAGACTGGAGTTTGCTAAGACACATCTGCGTGAAAACACAGACTTCCAATTGGCTGTGTTTTCTGATGAAAAACGAATCAGTTTGGATGGTCCTGATAATATAGCTTCTTATGGAGAGCATCGTGATAAAGAAACACTTATTCCACTGCGAATTAAGCTGCAAATGAGTGGTAGTGGAGTGATGATTCTGGATACCATTGGAAGCAACGGAAAGTTGAAGATTCACATTATAGATGGACATTGCACAACAGCTCAATATAAAGATGATCTTCACAATGTGTTCATCCCTTTGTGCAAACACTAGTTTAAGCAAAAAGCATGGATTTAGCAGCAGGATAGTCCTGCAACCTATACTGCACGAGTTGTGAAAGCCTATTTTGAGAGCAACAACATTTCCTCTTTTGCTTGGACTGCTCGAAATCGAGATCTCAATATTATTGAGAATATGTGGCATCTCACGGAACAAAAAATTTACCAAAACACTCAGTACAAATTTCGAGAACAACGAATAGCAGCCATTCAGAAAGCTGTTAAGCCAAATGTTATTAAAAGCTTATTTAATTCTATTTCAAATCGTTTGTCAGATATTGTAGAGTCAAAATGACTCAAATATCAAAATAATTCATTACTTAATGATGTAATACTTTTTACCCTTTACGTTATACAAATGTGGTCCAAACTTTTGGCCAGTCTTATTTTGATTTTAGGTAATAAGAAATCAACAACGCAGAAATAAATTTGTTTCTTCCCTGAATAGTGTTTCATATTTACTTAGAGTTGTAGGTGTAAAACAGTTTTCGTATAAATTCAGTTTTTCTTGACATTGCCGGTTGGTCCAAACTTTTGGCTACCAGTGTATCTTTATTTTTAATAATATGCTGTGCTCTATCGATTGCTTACCTGTTGAGTAGAACTCAAGAGAAATCCCTGTTGGAGACGAAAAGCTTGACTATGGCTAAATTTCTTTGGAGAAACGTTACGATACAGAAGATTTTCTATCTATAAATAATTTGGTAACTTTCATTATAGCAATAACAAATACAACATTTTTACTTTCCCCACAAGATATTTAAGTTTAATAAGAATACCAAAAATACATACCCTTTTCATAGCAGCATCAGTTCGTTCAGGATTAGTTTTCATTGCCAAACAAACATCAAACACTGGGTAAGGCATGTATCTCACTGTATAATTACTGCATTAAATAAATAAAATAAATAAATAAATTAGGATTTTTTTTTTAAATTATGAAGAAAATATTTTGATGGAACAAAGTTTCTATTAGAAATATTTTTAAATTTTATATAATAACTTTTTTTAATGACTTAATGGTTGATACTTTTTCTAAGTGGTGCATAGATAATGGGCGTGTTATTAACAATGGTAAGACTAAGGTTATTACCTTTACTAAGAAAATTAAACCTCTTACCGTAAAATCTTGAATACACGTCGGGTATTCAAATAAAAGTCGGGTGGTGTGTAAAAAATAGAATAAACGCCGGGTCTCAAATAAACGCCGGGTCTTTTTCGGGTCATCGATATAAATTCCGGCATTTTTCCTCACTTTCAGGTTATTAAACGTCTTTTCATGTGCATGACTTCTCATTGGCCGCTTCATTTAACCCATTCTAATTTTATATAAATTTCACATCCATGAGATTCATATAAATGTCACATCCATGAAACCATTAAGAGACACCTTAAAAGCACAAACACTGTTACTGCTGTCATTCCCGGTGGTTGTACGAAATACATTCAGGACCCAGATGTTTCTTGGAACAAACCTTTTAAAGCACACATGACTAACTGTATGATGAGTGGATGGCGGGAGATGGATTAAGAGTATACAAAGCCTAGCGACCGGGAAAACCGGGAAAAGTCAGGGAATTTTACGCAATCGTGTTGGGACACCCTATTATTGGGAATAGCCCTTAACGCCGGGTCTAGATTAAGGGGGGGGGGGGGGGCGCCCCCCCAGACCATTGAAACAAATAGACGCCAGGGCATGTATTCAAGAGTTTACGGTATTTTCTTATACTATCTTAGAATTTGATTGAAAGGGTTGAAGGTATTCGAGATTTGGGGGGTGTTCCTTGACTATAAGCTAATTTTTGGCAACCATGTTGATAGATTGTGCAAAAATGCACTCTTTAAATTAGGTGTGATTCATAGTCTGATCTCACACTTTATGTGTGGCAAGTTGTTTATTAAACTATTTACAACTTTTTCATATTGCTTTCGTACTTTTTCACGAACATTTAGTACATTTTCACAAACATTTAGTACATTTTCACAAACACTTAGTACTTTTTCACAAACATTTAATTCATATTTATAATAAAGGGTCTAAATTTACAGCACAATTGTAAGCAATGATCAATTTTTTGTTCATTTACGTAAGTAAACAAATAATGAAGTAGATTTTACACTATCGCTGGATCCATTAGCCAATCAGAAGCGCTTACATGAAATTTTTACGGCTGCATTTTGTGTAAGCGCTTCTGATTGGTTAATAGATGCAGCCATAAACATAGTTAAAAAAAGTTGCTTCAATATTTGCTTACATATCTTTCCCGTATCTTTTCAGTTTTCTACATCAACCATCAGTCGTTTGCTGCTTCCATCGAGGTCTAATACTAATTAAATTTAATCTCATCTGCTTCACATCTTCATTCGTGATTACGTTATAATTTACTGTGCGAACCCATCAAGGTAGCCTGTTGGTGAGGCCGACAAGTTCTCGACGCGATCGAGACCTTGAATTCTCTCGTATTACACGGAAAATTTTCTGGGTGAGGTCTAAAACCCTCACCGATGAGAAGAGTTAGCGAGAATTTTCTCACTGAACTAACAGTCTTTTTCTCGGTTAGGACCAGAGACAAGGTGGCTTTCTCTTTTGGTTAGGACTAACCGATTAGGACTAACTGCAGCTGCATTTTCAACCGTGTTAAAATGACGTCACAGTTACATTTTCTGACCTCCGCCTCTGATTCACAAGTGAATGATTGTCTATAATGGTTCTGTAAATTTAGACCGTTTATTATAAATATGAATTAAATGTTTGTGAAATCGTACTAAATGTTTGTGAGAAAGTACGAAATGTTCATGAAAATGTACTAAATGTTTGTGAAAATGTACGAAATGTTTGTGAAAAAGTATTAAATGGTCATGAAAATGTACTAAATGTTTGTGAAAATGTACGAAAGCAATGTGAAAAAGCTGCATTACCCTTATTATACCAGTCATTCGGTATGGGATAGTAATCAGGGGGTTTGCATCAAATCATGTCAAGAATAGGCTTCATAACCAAAACAAAACTTTATTTGCAAGAATACTAAACCTAACACTACTTTTGACCACCCCCACTTACAGTCTCAACTTGGCACCTAGCGATTTCCACCTTTTCCCAAAAATAAAGGGGTTTCTCGGGGGAACACACTTCGAACGTGATGAAGTGCTTAAAGAAGCAGTGGCGGTAAATGAAAATAACATCGGCACTGAAGACTTTGAAAAACTTGTCTTGTTATGAGAAGTGCCTCAATAACAATGGTGATTAAGTAGAAAATTTGCGTTAGGTTTAGTATTGTTACAAATAAAGTTTTGTTTTGATATCTCATTTTTTGTTGAGATACCCCAATCGTTCTTTACTTTCTGGACGACCCTCATATTTTAAATTTGAGTTGCACTAGGTTTATTACAAGCACAAACAGACCAACGTCATACAGTATTGATGTCAACACACTGATTGCCAAAAACAGCTTTCAATCTCCGATGAATGTCTATCAATAAATATCAATTACTGTATGCTTTTCAATGCACACCAACATCATACTCTCTATGAATTATAGTCAGAAACTCTGAATTATAGCTGTCTAAGAGACAGATGTACAAAACTTGTGTCAGTTAACTATACAAATTAGGAGGCATTACATTTCAGCGGTGACCAAAAAAAAGCCCACATGAAAAAAGCGTACATGAAAAAAACGTACACGGAAAATTGCGCACACTGAAAAATGCCCATAGATAAAAATGCCCACAGTGAAAATACGCACACATACAACGCAATGAGCTAAAAGTGAACAGTATTTTACAATAAATTTAATTCAGAAATTTAAATACTTAAATAAAAATTATCCTTAAATAATTTAAATAAAAACTAAATTAAAAATGCAAGAAATATAAATAATTATAATGCAATAATTATAAAAATATTTATTTAATTTTACAAAATTTTATTTTTAATTAAAATTAGATAAAAATCTAATATGTGATATCAAAAGTATATTATAAATTTTATAATAATTATAATACTTTATAGGTTCCACCCGACATCTATATGTTGCCAACTTTGTAAACAATTCCCATTTCACTCAAAATTTCATTAAAAATTATTTTGCCTTTACATAAAAGATATACGTTGATAACTTCCATCAGCTAAACCTTATAAAATAATACTCACCTATAGTTTTTTAAAAGAGCTTAAGATTTTTTTCTTACTATTAATTTTCGTCTATAATCTATTTGCGACATAGTTCATGATTGTAAACCACATCTCAAATGCCGTAAGAAATTTTGCTCAAAAGTGTTTCAAATATGCTAGTTTCTCAAATATCAATTCTCTATGGAAAAAGTTTTTTAATTTTTTTAACATTCCCGTAATTTTAGATAAATCAATGCTCAATATATTAATATCTTTAACAAACGTTCCATTGTCACTATAACATGTTCCCAAAGCACGTACTTTATTCACAAATTAACATGGTCACAAAATTGGGTCCACATGGGCCTTATTTCACCCCAGTCGATGTCGGGAGAGACTAGAAGAGTACATTCCCAACAACAAAAAATTGGAGGGGGGAAAAAAACTTTGAATACATGTATCAGTGAATGTTATAAACACAATTAAATATACAAACAAATTAAACAATAAATTTAATGCCACGCACTGCAGAGTGACACCATCGAAATTATTCATCAGGAGACCATTCTGATGAAAAAATAAAATTCTCATGGGAGCCTATTTTTTCGACATATACTCCTGTACTATTATTATTGGTTATGTGTAAGAATGAACGGATATTTATAAAAGAAAAGGACGAGACACAAAAATCCTGGAATACAATAAATAATAGTTATTAAATAAAAAATACAAAATAAATAATAATTGACAAAATAATTAATAAATAATAAATAAAATCAAAATAAAACTAGAAATATAAAATAAAACAAAAAGCTGACGTTTCGGATAGAGACTATCCTTTATCAAAGCAAAAAGGATAATTCTCTAAAGGCAATTATATTATTACAGGATTATCCATAACTTCAGGATGTAAGAATGTGTTATGAAAGGGCTCTAATATAAATAGATGTTTTAATATTAAAAAATTTTAAGTTAAAATTTATAATATACTTTTGATTAGATATACTCTATCACATATTAGATTTTTATCTAATTTTAATTAAAAAAGTAAAATTAAATAAATATTTTTATAATTATTGCATTCTAATTATTTTTATATTTCTTCCATTTTTAAATTTAGTTTTTATTTAAATTATTTAAGGATAATTTTTATTTAAGTATTTAAATTTCTGAATTAAATTTATTGTAAAATACTGTTCACTTTTAGCTCATTGCGTTGTATGTGCACGCATTTTTCACTGTGGGCATTTTTATCCATGGGCTTTTTTCCATGTGGGCATTTTTCAATGTGCGCAATTTTCCGTGTACGCTTTTTTCATGTTTGCTTTTTTCATGTTTGCTTTTTTCATGTGCGCTTTTTTCAGGGAACCCATTTCAGCATGCCCATATAATAGTCAAATGTTTTTATTGTAGGCTACATGTATATTCTAGCTAATATTTCATGTAATTGAATGGTCTGGTAGTGAAAATAAAATTTATTTTATCAGTTTAAGCAAGTAAAGCTGATGAAAAATGGTTTAAAGAAAGTTTAAGCTTTAGAATATAACCCTAAATCCTTCATAACAATCTTGCTAGTTCCCCCTCCCCCATGAAATTTTGCAGATAGATAACCCTGATGGAAAAAAAAAAAAAAAAAATCCAAGAGTTTTAAAGGTAAACTCCACGGAAAAAATCGACTTTATTTTTTTTTGCATCATAACATTAATCCACGTTAATAGAGTATTTAACGATCAAAATTTTTTGATTTTTCCTAATATTTTATTAAGAAAAATGCCTTGGAAAATTGAAAATTGCCGTGGGATCTTCCATTCCTTCTCCACAGAACACAGCGGAACAAGCTGTCATTTCCTGCCGCAAGAACCTCGGGGAATTTCGTCGCCGAGATTCTAGTCGCTTAGAACGATTCTACTTATCATAAGATTTTGCTAACCTGTATTATGTCGGAATGCCTTCAATTTGTTCTCTGTTTGGATGTGTAAATAGGCAGTCGGATAGAAATTTCACGTTTCATAGATTTCCAGAATCAGAATCGATTAAAAAACAGTGGATACTTTTTGACAGCGAGGGAACTGGTATCCAACTCCAAACATTTGTGTGCTCATTTTGAAACGTCTTGCTTTGTCTACGCATCCACAGTTTTAAATTCAGTATCAATTCAAACAAGAAATTCGCTGAAACTAGATCACGTATATGGTGGAACTTGATGCTCTTTCAACTCTAAACGGGCCAGGCGTTCAAGAAAAACGACCACAACACACTCGTTAAACGCCGAAGGAATGAGGAGGTAAGCTATCTGCTGTGTAAGGTACACACCGCCCTAATGTGCACACGCCGATGCGGCAAGCAGAAGATCCCGTTTCACGGTTTAATGCATAAGGCTGTATATCGCAGAAGTTGCAATAGCATTTAATTCTGCTAACGGCCCTTATATATCGCTGTCACTTATCAAAATCGCAGTCGTCACTACCAGTCTTGTTTCATATTCATAGTCCATTGCGATGCCCGACAACTAACTGATTGCGTCCAATGTGTGACGTCACGAATTCGAAACTCTTTTGCACTTCTCGGCAACTTGTGACGTAACAGTTGCCGAACTATGGCGCCAGTGTCTATCGCAGGGAGAGGGAAAAAATGAAAGTTTTTTTATATTTTTTATCAAGTTTGAGTACGAATTGAAAATTTTTATACTTGTTATGTTGTTATTGAGACTTTCATCTTTCATTTTAAACAAAATTGTTTTGGGTGTGGAGTTTACCTTTAAATCAAAAACTTCCAAAATCAATTTCTCCATACTTGAAATTAACCACTTACGATTGAAGTGCATAGGCTAAATCACAGAACCCAGCTGCAGTAATATTATTACGATCAAAAAATAAGGCCTTTAAGCGTGTATTAATCTGAAGTGCCTTGGCAAGGAGACGAGCACCAGCATCTCCCATTTGATTTCCACTTAATATTGCAAAGAAAAGAGAAGAAAATGATAAAGATTATTAATTATTAAGATTAAACAAAAAAAAATAAAAATAAAAAACAGCAAGAGAAAAGAATTTTGAAATCCACTGTACCTAATGTCAACAGATAATAAGCACTGATTACTTCCAAGTGCATTAATTATGCAATATATGTCGCTTTTTAATTTAGAATCAGCCAAAGACAGATGTTCTATAACCTAAGCAGTTAAAATAATTTAAGGTTAGCATTAGTATTTAAAGTTTAAACTGTTAAGAACCACTGGCAAAAACAATCTTAATATTTACACAATCGTCATCTTGGATTATTTGCACAAAAGCTTCGATAACATTTTTCATATATCTGAAAATAAAAAAAATAAATAAAAAAGTTTAGAATTGATTCGCTTCTTATCTATTTAACAAATCATTACACATGCATAAGAATAGTCTATAATTTCTGCAATTTCATACATCGAAAATAACTCTTCTGTACAGTTCATCCAGCCTACACGAGATGTAAACAAAAAGTTATTATGTATCCCTGTGCAGGCTGCTGTGGTTGGAGGAATCGATTAGGCTTCTCTTTGATACATGTGGCTTGGCAAGGCCAGATGAATCCCTATGATTCTATCCTTTAATCCACTATAGTTGACCCAGGGAAAGATGAAGTAGGTGTGGCTTAAAGTTGATATCGATTAATCATGTCAGGCAATCGACGCGCATGGGGTTTCTTCATTATCTACACGGGCGTCAATCAGTTCACAACATGCAGTGACCAGTTATCATAATGGCTATTTCATCTACAACACCTAACATTTTGGAAATAGAGGAAAAACTCTCCGTAGCTAAGCTAGGGAGATTGTGTGGAATATATTTTCCTATTTTAAACTTAAGGATCCTGATAAAAGCACTTCAGCTTTAATAGAAGAAATATCTAAAGCAACGTAAGTTTCGGCGACGTTCGTTCGAAGAATCGTTCAGAACGTAGCTAGGCCTAATTCGGAGACTGAAGCAACCACGCTGAACCCTTCGCCTTTTTCGACGCCTTGGAAGAAGAGAGTAAGGGAGTCGCATGTTAAAAATTTGGATGAATTTGAACTTTCAGTTGCACGGGCAAATGTTGCTGAAATACACCGAGAAGGAGATTATCTTACAATTACAAATGCTTTTTCAACAAGTTTAAAGAGAGGACTGGATACTGCAGGTCAAGATCTTCCTTCACAGTCGTCATGCATGAAAAACTGCGTATGAAATTCAGAAAAATCAACATTCCTAAGTTCTATATTGAACATACAGAGGTAATACCGCAATGACGCCGATATTTACAATAGATACAAGTGGTACATTAAAGACTACTAACTCATTAAAAAGCCAGCAAATAAATGAAAGAGGTCAGAACCTTTGTTTTAAAATTTTATTGAAATATTTGTAGTAAATAAAGTGTATTGCCAAATATACTTTTTTTTAATATAATATGCAATATACTAAGTAATTTCACTACAAAATAAAAAGTAAAAATATCGATAAAACGCATCACACTTAAGACCTGTAAACCAGGAGTGATTAATCACATGATCAAACCTTTTTCTGATTGGCCAATTCAAAATTCCTAGTCTCTGCCCACTCCAACTTTTCCTGGATCAACTATAATCCCTTATGCTTTCAAGAGATTCAATTGAAACTCTCTAGGGGTTTGTAATTTATTAAAAAAAAATTATCTACTTTAATGAAAACCTGGCGAGAAAAATATTTATATAAAAAATTTATTTTATAAACATACATGAAAAATAATTTACTTTTCGAATTTTATAAACAATTTTCTTTTTCATTGATTTTTCAATAAATTACATGAAGAATAAATCTTAAATAAAAATGTCTTGGCCCTAAGACAAATAAACGCCATTTACTGTATTCAATTGGACTCAGAAGTTATGATCAGCCTTCAAATTGCTCTTTGAATAATCATTATCAATTTTATAAATATTGATTTTCAAAAAATCAATACAAGAGAATACAAGAAAACACAATACGAGTGCTTTTGTGAAAGCAGGAATTACCCCTCCTGTGGATGATTCAATCGTGAGAATCAACGACTAGGAAGAAGAAACAGTAATTAGGCCTAACAAAGAACTCTGACACAGACGATTCCGATTTTGAAGAACTTTAAAATAAATTTATTTCTGATACAATGTAAGTTTAACTAATGAATAAATTTTGTTATATGATCATTTATTTTGGATGCTTATTTCTTCATAATGCACTGCGCATTTGAACAAATATGGCGGAGCACTCCCTGATGCTGAATCGCTAACTTAGGTACATAAAAAGTGTGTATTATCACCTGGGAATTTTTCTAAAAACATGAAAAAACAAGGGTGCGTATTATCCACGAGGGGGTATTATATACCGAAAATCACGGTATCAATGAAACAATTATGTTGAAATGAAATCAAACAAACAAATGCAGAATTAAACAATAAAATTTAATTTCGATAATTATTATGTACATATAGCAAAATTGTAATTGTTACTCATTCAACTACAGTACATGTTTATTCATCTTTAAAGTGTAGTGTTGAAAAACAAAGTAAGAGAAAAACTGTTAAGCGTGGTTCCCACTGGCAGAAAACAAGAGAGCAGAAACCAGGGCGTTTTTTTTTTTTTTCTGCCTTTTTGCTTTCTGCTCCTGCAGGTGTCCCACATGGCAGAAACTCAAAAGGATAAGATTAGCAGAAGTTTTGCCCAACACAAATGCACTGCACCGAAGCCGTCGATCAATCTAAACAGTCGGCTTTGACTGCACACAGTACGCACACAGTTCGTTCAATCCTCATCAATCATCACATCGAATTTTTGCATTCAATTATTGTTTATTCAATTTCGCACCTCTTCTATTAGCGCTTTTACATCAACTTTCTTTCTCAGCCACTTCACCTTTATGAGCTGAGTGTCCGACATTTTTATTTTGTGAAAGAGAGAGAGAGAGAGAGAGAGAAGACGTCACTGTGATGTCACTGCAGAGATCGTTTTCTATTGGCTGAGCAATTGTTTCTGCCCTGCTTGTGCCACAAAAGCTGAACTCAACCCAACTCTAAAAAGCAGAAATTTTCAGTCGAGCAGAAGAGACGAAAACGGGAAGTGACATCATAAAATTTTTCTGCTTTGTGGTTTCTGCCGTTGTTTTTACGCATGTGGGAACCACGCTTTAGTGCAACAATTGCAATAAAAAAATCTTATCGCTAAGAATGAAAGTGGAATCTGTGTACAGTATGTGAACTTCCTACAATGTTCGATATGCCCAAATCAACTGTTTCTACAATTATAAAAAATAATTTGTTACATTTACACAAAGTAGGCTACTCTATTTACGGTAGACTGTATATAGGAAAATAAATATTATAATTTGATATTGCTGACCCTGGATCAGATTCCATTATTTTCAATGGGAAAAATTGCAAACTCGAACGATTTAGAATTCGATTGCCATCTCGGAAAGGATTACGTTCGAATTGCAAGATACCACTGAATTGTAATGTACAGAGAGCAAACTCCTTGCATACCCTCCCCTATTTTTTTTGAACTGCAGATATCAAATCCATGGATACGAGAATATAGTATATGCTTAAAAAGTCTGAGAAACATGGGCATACACACAGTGAACTAAAACACTAGGGACAAATTTCAGGGGGTCGATTTCTCACAAGTAACAAAAGTTCATATCAACATACAGGGAGAGTCAAAAGTCTTCCTACCTTCCTATCTTGGATACCAATGTAGTTATGTAAATTCCAATATAGGGAATAAATAGAAACCTGAGGGTGCTCAATCTGATGGAGCACCCTTTCATCATCTCAGATATGCAAATTAGGACATCCAAATTATATCTCGAAAACCGTAAGAGATACACAAAAAATTCCAATTGCACATTAGTTCAACAGCAAATTCAAAACAAAAGAAAGTTCACCAAAATCCAATGAGCAGATCACCCACAATCCTCATTGCAAGCTCTGCAACAGAACAATTGGCTCTTCTAGTGTTCGTTGCTTACAAACAGTCATCTGATACAAAATAAGTCATTCCATCAATCCAGACAGTGTTCAATGTGATGTCCACTTGCACCATAGCATAATTGCGTTGATTGGGGTATCTTTCTTGATACAGCCTGGTTGTTGCATGATCATTTTGCCTCGCCTCACCAAAGCAGAGGACCATGTTGGTCATTTCCTGGTTAGTGTACTGTGCCATCTTGCTTTGGTCCGATTTTTTTTCTCAGCTTTAACATGCCTTTTTATGCCAATTGCACAGTAAACTGGTGACTTTATGGTAAATTGTGGAATTTTCCAGAACAGGATGAGGATCATGCATGAAGAAATTTGCAGAGCTTGCAATGAGGATTGTAGTTGATCTGTTCATCGAATTTTGGTGAACTTTTTTTTTGTTTTGTTTGGAATTTGCTGTTGAACAAATGTGCAATTGGAATTTTTTGAGTATCTCTTACAGTTTTCAAGATAGAATTTGGAAGTGTCCTAATTTGCATATTTGAGGTGATGAAAGGTGCTCCATCAGACAGAGCACATCAAGTTCCTATTCATTCCATGAATTGGAATTTGCCTAACTACATTGGTATCCAAGGACTTTTGACTTGCCCTCTATATCCGGAAATGCTTTGTGTCCATTGAAGTGGCAATAAATGTGTGCACGACATCATTCCCCCATAACAACACAATGTGTGTTTTTTTTCTGTCACAGAATTACTCTGAGTGATCATCGTGCAGCGGTGATATAGTGATCCAGTATTCATATATGGATCACTGCATCGTGGTCTTCGCATGTGGAGAACCACAAGGGAACAGTCGAGAAGCCTCACGGATGACCAAAGAAAGGAAAGTACCCTGACAGACGGCACCACCCAAACTGGTGGGTACAAGCTGGAATGTTCGAACAAGTGCAGCAATCCATGATGCGATGTGAACTCTTGCATCCCAAGGAGGCCACTTCGAACAAGTTTTGTAAAATTGACACATTTACTGCCACAGTAATGCAGTGTTGCCAAGTCTTCCACCAGATGTCCTACAACATCCGGGTCCTTTTCCTACCACAAATCTACTACTACTTTTTTTTTCTACCACGTTTTCCTATTACACACAGTACGTGCATTTAAAATCATATTTTTATTCAAAATAATATTCAGTTCTTTTATTGAAACAACTTTATTCAATAATTAAGTTTATTCAAGTATGCCATGCTTCATCCAAGAAATCTCCTGTTTATATACCCCAAGAAATCTCCCATTGGCCTGTGAGCTAACACACGTTTCTGATTGGCCGTTGCCTGTCTTGACTGTAGTGCCACCTGTCACTTATGGTGGGAAACACTCATAACGTGGCAATATCTGACGGGGTTTTTGTCCGTAGGCGCAAGGCAAAGCAACATCGATGTTTGAGAACAATCGAAAACACGATACATCATCTTTGAAAATCATCAATGCATCGCAGGGCCCTACTTACTCCTTTCAATCGTTCAATCTTATTAATCTACCACGAGTTGTTTTTCTACTACAAATCTACTTTTAATTTATTTTCCTACCACATGTAGTAGAAAATCTACCAACTTGGCAACACTGCAGTAATGTTATGTTCTACTGACTGCTTTATCACAGACAAACCATCCGTTTTCATACATATGTTTATACAAGATCTTTTGTTCCTTTTCTGGTTACGAATCACCTCCTGAAGTTTGTCCCTGTTGTTCACTCTATATGGAGTACATGCAATAGCATGGGTCTTGGAATCATTTGCTACTAACTGCAGTTTCAGATATTCGTGAAAGGTTCTGCAATCAATTACAACAGATGTGGCAGACCTACTGTATTTGATAAATCATATTGTTAGCTTTCAAAGTAACTTTCAAAATCAATTTTCAAAATCTAAATTTTAAGCAATAATCTAAATTTTAATCTACACTACCAATTAAATAATAATAATAATAATAATAATAATAAAAACTGTTATTTCTTTTACTCCAATATGAATACATTGCTAACAGACTTACTTGCTCTTAATATTATTAAAATTTCTTCCAACAGCCAATCGCCGTAGTGATTTATTTTTTCCAATTGCACTAATAACAGATGCCAGATCTCCTTCTAATGCTAAAATTTAATAAAATACATTTTTTCTCTCATTATGCAGACTCATAAAGAGATAGTAATAATAACAACAAGCATAAGTGTTCTCTCCAGACTATTTTAATCGTAAAAGGAACAAGAAATTAATTCCCCCGAGGAAGGTATAGGAAAGTAGTGGAAGCCCTGAGATCATCTATTTTTACCCTTTATTCTGCAATTTTTAATCGAAAAATTGATTTTCGCGAAAGTAGTATTTAGAAAATGTAAAAGAGTTCTAACTTCTTTCGTTTCTCATCATTTCCGATCGAATGATATGTCACATACCATATATTGCCACAGTTCAAAAGACCAAGTGACTACCACCGGGGCTATCGTGATCTTTTTTTTTTTTCTTTACCGGGGCCGATACAAGAGTTTTTGACGTCACACACGAGATCTGATTATCGCATAAAGCATATATGACAAGCGTGTTATTAAGTCCAATTTTAGCTTTAAAATTAAACATTTTTTGACGTAATGACTGAAAAATATCTTATAATATATGAATTACCGTATTTATTCTACTATAACGCGAATTTTTTTGGCCTAAAAAAGCATCTAAATTTGCTGGGTCGTGTTATACTAGAGGATAAAAATCAGCCCTCCGACGACTGCGGCGGATAATAACATCGATAATAAGTTCTCCCAAACATCGATACTTCTAAATAGGCCTACTTCAAAACTGCCTCGAACCAAAGCCTACAAGAAAGCTTATGTAGTGAAAATATTAAACTGAATAAAGATTACTTGTCTTTTTATTAAGAAAATTGATGTACTGTTGTGTTTTTTTGTCGATGTGCAAGTGAGAAAGCTTTCCATATCAATGTAGGGCTATAAACTTCCAAACTGCCTCGAAGTTGAGGCAGTTGCTTTTGTCGAAGTCGCTTTCTGTGCTGATGACATTCAGACGAATTTGCCGTGTATTATACATTAATTACATTGCATATAATGTCCAGTTCATTATATGGATGAAACGCCCATGTTTTTCGATATGCCTAGTAACCGAACACTGGACACTGGAGGAGTCAAAAATGGGGGTCGCGTTATACAAGAGGATAGGATTTTTGCCGATTTTTTGGGCCGAAAAAGTGGAGTCGCATTATATAAGAGGTCGCGTTATAATAGAATAAATACGATAATTCTTTTACATTGGAATATATCAGAGAAGTATGTATTAAAAAAAAAAAAAAAAAAAAAAATTAAATCATAGTGTTTATTTACAAAAGAAAAAAAATTATATCAGTGATTCTAAAAATTAGCCGACTACTCAGTAAAGTAAAAAAAAAAATTGTATCTCTCTTAATACTTTATTTAGGAATATTTTGTAGATAAATACTGTAGTGTCTTAAATTCGTATGTCAATATTTTTCCAGATTTAAAAGTGGAGGGGAAAAAAGGAGAATGTTTACAGAATGCAAATACACTTTATTTGGAAAAAAATTATGCTTAAAACAGTTTAACTTTTTTTTTTTAATTTAAAATGTAGACTAATAAAAATGTTTAACATATTTACAGTGCAATTTTAAACGTTGGGAGAAGTATTCATTCATTATAAAAATTTTTTCTTTCCAGTAATATCAAATTTAATTTTAAAATTTGAAATAATCTCAACACAAAAAATAAAATAAAATAAAAAAAATAATAAAGTTAAAAAATGTTTTAAGTTTATTATTTTTTGTTATTTTAAGTATTGAGACTATTTCAAATTTTAAAATTAAATTTGATGTTATTTGAGGAAAAAAAAATTGAATAAATACCTCTCCCAACGTTAAAAATTATTAAGCAGTTTTAAGCATAATTTTTTTTCCAAATAAAATGTCTTTACATTCTGTAAACATTCTCCTTTTTTTTCCTCCACTTTTAAATCTGGAAAAATATTGACATAAGAATTATCTAAATTGTATTCCTAAATAAAGTATTATGTGTGAGACAATTTTTTTTCTACATTAGGTAGTCAGCTAATTTTTAGAATCACTGATATAATTTTTTGCATATGTAAATAAAACTGCGATTTAAAAAAAATTTTTTTTTCATAATTCTTTGATATATTCCAACATCAAAGAATTAATTCATATAAGATATTTTTCAGGCATTACGTCAAAATCTGTTTAATTATAAAGCTAAAATTGGACTTAATAACACACTTGTCATATCTGCTTTGTGCACTAATCAGATCTCGGGTGTGACGTCATGGGTTAGATCCTTTACTGGAATCGAGCCCAGTAAAGAAAGAAAAAAAAAGATCACAATGGCCCCGCTACCACCCCCACAGCTCCAACCCCAATGGGACAATTTGGCCCAAACTTCATAGAATATAGATCTTGCCTACAATAATCTACATATCAAACTTCACTCCTTTACATACCTAAATACACACAGACCTTTTGGTCCCCTCCAATTCCCACCCCAACTCCAGTGGGCCAATCAAAACCAAACTAAATAGTGAAGGTGGACATGCCCATAATAAGCTACATTCCGAAATTAAACCTTCTACCTCAAAAAATGCAGACATTATGAAGGGGACAGACGGATGGAAGCAAAGACAGGCATTGTAAAACCAATAAGTAGCTCCATTCTTTCGCTACTTAATAATTAAAAATAAGTTCTCAGAAGTTTTCTGCATTTTTTATTCACGAGATAAAAATTTCTGGTGAGAACACTACCTAATTACTTACACTATTAATTTATAAATAGGGTGGCCCATTTTAAAGTTTCCCCTGGATTGTCTCGAAACAACGCACAGGATCGAAAACAGTTTTGAATAAAATTTGTCTCAGAGAGGGCAATCGAATGGTACTAAAATAGACTCCCTTCATCCCATTCATTCGGAACTTTTTTCGATCCCATGTGTTGTTTCGAGTTACTTTAAAATGGGAAGCCCTGTATATAGAATACCATATTTTTCAGGTTTGAAGCAGCATTCTTTAGAAGCCAGGACTTGTCTATGTAATAGAAACTGGGTCTCATTTAAGGGTCACTGGGTCATATGATCCCAACCATAACGAGAAAGTGAAACAGGGTTCTCCCCAGGCCATTTTGAACAGGCTGATTTTGGTGACCCACCAGATGAATATACGAAAAACTGCACACCGCTGCATAATATTTTATTTGCTTTGCCTGGCTATTTTATCTTTCCAGTCAGCTGATAAAATTTTGGGGGGGAGAACACTATGAAAGCATTCTGAATTTAAGGAAGAATAATTTATAATTTCAGTCGAAGAAAATTATTCCAAATAGGATACCGTAATTATAATTTTAAGAAAGATTTTTGCGTATAAAAAAAGTATGTAGATTACATTTATAAAATAAAGGAATGTATGAAATGGAATAGAGGCCTGGTCTCAGTTACTGGCCCCGAATGATACATGCAACCGAGAAAATATGGTAAACACAAATTAATAAACTTTGGAACCATTTCCATCAAAACTTTAACAAACAAAATGTTATACAGTCGAACCTCATTTTAACGAATTCCTAGGGACTGTAGAAAAAATTCGTTACACTGAAATTTCATTAAAGTGAAGTTAATTTTATATACCGTAAATGCCCGAATATAAGTCGTACGCGAATATAAGTCGCACCCCCAAATTCCCCCTTAAAATTCAAGCCATGACATCATAAACAGAAGGCATAGGACCGAGAAAAAAAATTTGCTAAACTGAAATTTCATTAAACTGAGGTTTAACTGTATATATAAGGAACCAAAAATTTTGAGAATTTTTAAGCAAAGGAGTTTTTTAAATGAAATGTTCAGATAATAAAATGAAGCTGAAGTTGGGAAAGAAATTAGCGTTTTCCACATGCAGTACCATGCAGTTGGTTTTTGGCATGGCTCGCGAATTCGACTTCTGGTTTCGTAAACTGCAACTTTTCGCGATTTTTGACTATATGCATATGTTATACGTTCGAAACTTTACAGAAAATTCAGCTTTTCAAATTCTTGTCGCCAAAGAAAGCCAGTGTGACAGTGAAGTTTTGAAAGCAAAATGGCGACAACCAATCGGAAGTTTACAACTACCTCTAAACACCGTCCCAATCGTTCACTTTCCAACATGAACACAATGAAGATAATCATCATTTACTTCTTTTAAAAATTCTCCTAACTAATCGCCATTTATTGAACACTCGCAAACAAAATCAATTTTCAATTCTAGCATTCACATTCAGTTTTGATTTGCACAACTGCAATGGCAATCACCACCATGACAGATTGCTGCAATATATTCTTGGTCATGTGGACGTAAATTAAGTTGAAATATGAATAAAAGTTTTAACAGACAAAGCTTGTATTAACGCAACTCGGTTTAACGTGGTCGCTAAAATCTGGCTCCCAACCACCGCGTTCAACTGGCTCCATACTGTATTTCATAATGAAATAACAGGGCTGGTGGAAATATCTCAATAAAAATGCATTGCTTTTCTGAATAAGAAAAAATTCATATTTAGTGATTTTTCTAGGCGTTTTTAGCCTGGCGCTGCACCCGGCCATTTTCCGTTGCGCCCGGCATTTTTTTATTGCGCCCGGCCATTTTTCGTTGCGCCCGGCATTTTTTAAAACAGTAGTCAGTAATAGATACTAATCTGTACAAACAAATTTCTTTACTTAAACGCCTCCCTCCTCTAGAACCGTGCGCAACGATCACGTGTTTCCTGTCGTTCGCAGCCACGTGATTAATACTTCCGGTACAGAGCATTGAAAAGCTCTGTTACCCTATGGTTCCGTGTCCAACAAAATGTTGAATGTACTTTCATATGTTCTTTTTGTATTTTTATCCAGGTTCTGTATTAAATTTCAAGCATTACCTGGCAAAATCTACTTCCGGTATTTTGGCAAGTCTCGCTGTTGGGACTACTTCCGGTATTTTGGGAGGTCCCATTTTTAGGGCTACTTCCGGTGTTTCCACTGGAGCACCCGGTTATACATATTTTCTAAAAAAATCACTAATATTACATACATAAGATCACAACTTACCATTTTCACTAATGTCAAGACTAACAAGTCCATGCACATCAGCTATGCAAAGTTCTAAAACATGAGCTCCTAGTGAACCTAATAAGTTGCAGCTTAAATCTAATTCTACATCTTTCACTGCAACATTGAATGCCAAACCTAACAAAACGTTCCTGAAAATACACATTAAAAACAATCAATGGCATATAAACTAAATTTGTTTAAATGATAATTAAAAAAAAAATCATTAGAGCAAGCAAATTAGAATTAGATTGGCTCAGCTTGGAAACTGAAAACAAGACTTCGATTTATAAGAGAACTATAAAAAAAAATTGACTACTATGAGGCTAAGTCAAATAAAGAAATCTTAAACTTTCAAATAGGGAATAAATTTTAAATTCAGTGTGCATATTGTGCTGGTAGATAGCAGCACATGCAAGCTCAGTTATCCATCAACATCCAGCGAAAGATGAGCGTATAAGAGGAGAATAAAACTGCTGAAATTCATCTCTCATGATGACAATGTCAATGGCAATTCTTGCTATACCACTCTGCAGGAAATGTGAAAGGCATAGTTCTTCGTTAATGGGATGGGAGCCTTCAAAAGGGTTTTCGTAAAGTCTATCATTCACATTGTCTTTCTGGAAGGGTAAAACACTGAGTACCAACAGCCTGTTGCTGACCGCTTTCATTGAAGTAATAGTCAATACAAATTTGATCGTACTGACGTGTGTTGTGTGTCATGTGACCAGTGTGTGGCATCATGATAATCAATTCCAACATTATCCAATCAGAGACTTCTTAACGTTGGCCCTTCATTTCGATCACATGAAGGGCCAAATTTGAGGTCCGACTCAAAAAAACCAAACATGGAAATAAAACGGACAGAAGGGGGGAAAAAAATGGACTGTCTGATCAAAAACTGACACCTGGCCACCCTACTTCTCATTGTCCGGCCATGCCACACACTTTTTAACTTTTACAAGAATGATCAAAACTCTTCTGTAATGCTTATGGTTGAAATCATTTGAAAAGGCCCAATGACACCATCTCCTATGTGACAAATAGTTCATCGGTTTGAGGATACTGCATAAATGCCTTCTAAGAGTTCACCGACTCTCAAGATACCAGAATTTTTTTCATATGGAATTGTTTTTTCTTGGCAATAATGTTTTGATTGTAATAGCATTTATTTCAATTAACAAAGTTACTTTGAAATGATTTTTAAGTGTTTGAAGTTACAGTGTTTGATGTTAAAAATCAACATTATTTTCCTTGTACTTACCGTAAATCCTCTACTATAATGCGAATTTTTTTTGGCCTAAAAGAGCACCTAAATTTGCTGGGTCGTATTATACAAGAGGATAAATATCAGCCCTCCAACAACGACTGCTGCCGTATAATATACATAAATTATATTGCTTATACAGTGTCCAGTTCATTATACAGTGAATTAATTCATTTTTCATTTGAATTTCTCGTCACCAACATTTAATACAAAAATAACTCCTACCAAAGATCGCTACTTCCAAATAGGCCTACTTCAAAACTGCCTCGAACCAAAGCCTACAAAAAAGCTTATGCAGTCCAGTTATGAAAAATGTTAAACTGAATAAAGACTACTTGTTTTTTTATTAAGAAAATTGATGTACTGTTGTGTTTTTTTCTCGATGTGCGAGTGAGAAAGCTTTCCCTATCAATGTAGGGCTATAAACTTCCAAACTGCCTCGACGAAGTGGAGGCAGTTGTTTTTGTCGTAGTTGCTTTCTGTGCTGATCACATTCACGCGAATTTTCCGTGTTTTATACATTAATTACATTGCATATTCAGTGTCCAGTTCATTATAAAATAAATTAATTCACTTTTTATTCGAATTTCTCGTCGCCAACATCGAAAATAACTCCTTCCAAAGATCGCTACTAACAAACAGAGACCTTCTGTGCTGATGATATTCACACGAATTTATCGTGTATTTTACATTAATCACATTGCATTGACACTTCCAGTTCATTGTACAATAAATTAATTCACTTTTTATTTGAATTTCTCGTCGTCAACAGCTACCGTAATATGAAACTAACTTCTGCCAAAGATCGTTATATTGTACTGGCAAACTGCCTCGAACCAAAGCCTACAAGAAAGCTTATGCAGTGAAAATATTAAACCGAATAAAGATTACTTATTTTTTTTATTAAGAAAATTGATATAAAGTCGATGTGTGAGTGGGAAAGCTTTCCCTATCAATGTAAGGCTATAAACTTCCAATGGTTTTAATGGGGCAAATGTCCCAAAATGAACTGAATTTTGGTGAATTTAAACTTCATACAATTTTGAACAAAGACAAGAAAGTTCACTTAAATGCAGTTTTACATTTCTACATTTTTAAGATCCAGGTTATTTAAAAATAAAGAATTTTTTCTGTATATTTTTGCACATTTTATTTCTCACGAGGAGTCAAAAATGGAGATCGCATAATACAAAAGGATAGCATTTTTGCTGGTTTTTTTGGGCCGAAAAAGTGGAGTCGCATTATACAAGGGTTCGCATTATAGTAGAGATTTTACGGTAAGGTCTAAAAGGAGGCCATTGTATTAAATCATTAAGAGAGTTTTATGAAAAAATAATAACTTCCCACTTACTTTAAAGCATCAGCTGGCAATTTTGTTGCTGACAAATTGAGATATTTCAGTCCAATTGTACTTGTAAAAAATTGTTTGAAAGAAGTTGGCACTAATACATCCCTTGACTTTTTGTGACTGAAACTGTTTCGTGACAAATTCAGATGGGATAACTTTTGACAGCATCCTCTGAGCAATGCTCCAAATAACTAAGGAAAGTTTAAAAGAAAAGGTTATTAATGTTAAATAAAACAGGAAGACTGAGGAAATATTCAATTATTAAAAATAATCTACAGTAACGTATTAAGTGGTTACTGTTAAAAGTGAAAATGTTCAAGCTACAGACATGATGTAGTTACTGTTCAAAATACATAGAAATTGGTTGCACCATTATTACCTAAGAAACAGCAATTGAACTTTCAGATATAATTAGGATATCAACATTTTCGCATTGTTTCAATGAACATGAGCTTTATGAATCTAAACCAATTGCACCAATTTCACATGTTTCTATTTGATAAGGTCAAAAGAAAACCCTTGTTAAGTCCCACTTTATTAAATAAATAATGCTGCAAGTTATCAACACACAACTTAAGGGTATTGAACTTGTATCAACTTTACCCAAAATTAATCAATTATTTTGTTGACTTCAAATTTCTGCCTTAATGAAAAGTTGCCGGGAAGCCAAAATTGACATCTACTTCATGAAGTTGACAGGAGTACCCAATCAGAAACATCGTTTTTTGCTACGTCACTACCAGACTCTCTGCATAAAAACGGTAGTATCATGACAAAAGAAAAATATAACTGGGCAAGAGAGGAGATGGTTATAAATTTTATCGAGATATGCATTTTTTTTTTTGTAGTAATAAAAAAAAATAAAATCATCACTATATACGATGATGAGTAACCGGACAATTCAGAACATGACAAATCAGAACATCACTAATCAGAACGCTGATAAATCAGAACTATGCCAAATCAGAACTGTCACAATTCAGAACAATGACATATCAGAACATAGATAAAACAGAACAATGACTAATCAGAACCTTGTTTAATAACATTATTAAAGGGAGCTGAGGAGAGGATAGAAGAATCACCAAAGCATTAAATTATAGCATCTAATTATTTATTTTATTTATTTATTTATTTACTATTTGCATGTGTTTTTAAGCAACTCTCTACATCCCATCTTTTGTTTGACCAAAACCTGCATAAGGTACACATGGTCAATTGGCAGAAAGCAAAAACCAAAAGATACCAAAAGAAAATTTCTTCAGTTAAAAAATTCGATTACTTGATCTGAACCATGTGAACCACTGAATAATGTTATCAGTAAATCAAATGGTAGTCTTGATTCGAATGAAATCACTTTACCGAAAAAAGGCTTTAAGTTCACACCACCTAATTCGAACAATGATCTGAAATTCATGTTTGCTACAATCATAAAAGGCTCTAGCTTTTTAAACCAGCAGGAGAATAACGACCATAAATTGTTATGTAAAAACCAGTCATCACACAATTAAGCTCAAATAACCTCCCTGCACCATTGATAGAAGCATTATGAAGGTATCCGTAAACATAAAGCTAGATACTGCCATTTCATTAAGGATGACAAAAGCAATAACATTGTAATCTATCTATATATATAAAGAAGGATGTTTGTTTGTGGGTTTGTTTGTTTGTTTTTTATACAAATCTACAGTTTTATTCCGATCTTGATAAAATTTCGCATACATGACCTTCAAAGCATGAGCAAGGTTACTGTCTACCTCAGATTTCGAAAAAATAATTATTGATAAAAAAAATCGATATTCATGGTTATGGCAAGGCATATTAATGAGAAATATCTCATGACCAACAATGTAAGGCAAAGTTTGTGCAACAATACTTATCAACAATGGTATCAACACTCAATTCACAAACACTCTGCACGGACCATCAATATACGAGGTGCATTCAAGTTCTAAGGCCTCCGATTTTTTTTCTAATTAACTACTCACCCGAAATCGATGAAACTGGCGTTACTTCTCGACGTAATCGCCCTGCAGACGTACACATTTTTCACAACGCTGACGCCATGATTCCATGGCAGCGGCGAAGGCTTCTTTAGGAGTCTGTTTTGACCACTGGAAAATCGCTGAGGCAATAGCAGCACGGCTGGTGAATGTGCGGCCACGGAGAGTGTCTTTCATTGTTGGAAAAAGCCAAAAGTCACTAGGAGCCAGATCAGGTGAGTAGGGAGCATGAGGAATCACTTGAAAGTTGTTATCACGAAGAAACTGTTGCGTAACATTAGCTCGATGTGCGGGTGCGTTGTCTTGGTGAAACAGCACACGCGCAGCCCTTCCCGGATGTTTTTGTTGCAGTGCAGGAAGGAATTTGTTCTTCAAAACATTTTCGTAGGATGCACCTGTTACCGTGGTGCCCTTTGGAACGCAATGGGTAAGGATTACGCCCTCGCTCTCCCAGAACATGGACACCATCATTTTTTCAGCACTGGCAGTTACCCGAAATTTTTTTGGTGGCGGTGAATCTGTGTGCTTCCATTGAGCTGACTGGCGCTTTGTTTCTGGATTGAAAAATGGTATCCACGTCTCATCCATTGTCACAACCGACGAAAAGAAAGTCCCATTCATGCTGTCGTTGCTCATCAACATTGCTTGGCAACATGCCACACGGGCAGCCTTGTGGTCGTCCGTCAGCATTCGTGGCACCCACCTGGATGACACTTTTCGCATTTTCAGGTCGTCATGCAGGATTGTGTGCACAGAACCCACACAAATGCCAACTGTGGAGGCGATCTGTTCAACAGTCATTCGGCGATCCCCCAAAACAATTCTCTCCACTTTCTCGATCATGTCGTCAGACCGGCTTGTGCGAGCCCGAGGTTGTTTCGGTTTGTTGTCACACGATGTTCTGCCTTCATTAAACTGTCGCACCCAAGAACGCACTTTCGACACATCCATAACTCCATCACCACATGTCTCCTTCAACTGTCGATGAATTTCAATTGGTTTCACACCACGCAAATTCAGAAAACGAATGATTGCACGCTGTTCAAGTAAGGAAAACGTCGCCATTTTAAGTATCTAAAACAGTTCTCATTCTCGCCGCTGGCGGTAAAATTCCATCTGCCATACGGTGCTGCCATCTCTGGGATGTATTGACAATGAACGCGGCCTCATTTTAAAACAATGCGCATGTTTCTATCTCTTTCCAATCCGGAGAAAAAAAATCGGAGGCCTTAGAACTTGAATGCACCTCGTATATCTCATGACCAACAATGCAAGGAAAAGTTTGTGCAATATAGAATTCAATGCATAGAATTCCTGTTACTCAGGTTTTTCTTAGAAAAGAGAATTCTTAGTACTTAATTTCTTGAAAATCTTTAAAAATGATCAGTAACTGGAGATAATGAGTTAGCAGACAATTGAGAAAGAGTGAAAGAAGATAGAGGAAGCACTCCTTTAGCTCCGTGCTGTATTGAGCAAATGGTAAGCAAGTAAATAGAAGAATCGGCGACCGCTAGACTACACAAAGTGATGAATGGCCAATTTTTGTTTCAAGACATCGAAAGAAGAAAGGAAATTGCAACAACATCAAGTGTACATCTAAAGTAAGATTACATGAGTAAAAAATTATTTAGACTAGAAAGCATCCTTGGACAGGTCCATCCATTGTGAGCCTTTAAAAATTTTTTTTTCGGTAAATCAAGTCCCGGTATATCATCTAGAATGGATTTTTTCAGTGAAGAGGTAAATTCCTGTCTTTCAGATTTTTATTAGAATGGATAGTCCCTTCGCTCTATATTGTAGTAATGGAGTTATTATTTAACCAATTTCGAGGTTTAATTTAGCTTTTCGAGGTTGTTCTGTTTACTTACAAGCGTAATTATCCCGGGCAATGCCGGGTCCTCTGCTAGTTATGAATAAAAGTAATTACCATAAATGGGTTGCAGAATTTTTGAAAGATGGTCCTTACCAAATAATTAGCCAAAACCCTTTACAAAAGTGGATAAGCAAAGTTCATCAATGTGTGTCATCATGTAAATTTTTATTCGAGGATCAAAAAAAGTCGGTTAGTACCAAGCAACCTGTGTCTTCCGAGGCTCTACTGTCTCCTGAAAACACACAAACTTGGGAATCAAATGTGTCCCATCATAGACTATGCAAACTCTCCATCTAGTCAGCTAGCAGCTTTTTACTTAAAAATTTTAAAACTATAGAGAATTTTTCCATAAAAATAGTTGGGAATTTATAAACATAGTCATTGACAAATTGAGATTTTTACGTCGAATGGCCAATTTGCAGTGATTACTTTTTTGTATTTTGTCATAGTCCATATTTTCATGATTAAATTCGTTTAATGATTAAATTCAAAGTATTTCACAAGTAAATAAATAAATTAATAAAATTTAATAAATAATTAAGACCATACATATGAATAAATTTACTTTCTGTTTCGTCATAGTTCTGAATTGTGACAGTTCTGATTCGTCATTGTTCTGTTTTATCTATGTTCTCATATGTCATTGTTCTGAATTGTGACAGTTCTGATATGTCATAGTTCTGATTTATCAGCGTTCTGATTAGTGATGTTCTGAATTGTCATGTTCTGAAATGTCATGTTCTGATTTGTCATGTTCTGAAATGTCATGTTCTGATTTGTCATGTTCTGATTTGTCATGTTCTGAATTGTCATGGAACCACGATGATGATGTTAATAATGCCTCATGCAGTTACTGTTCAATGTGTTTAGTGAAGTTCAGAAAATGTGCACACTCTTTAATCTAACAGTCCGTGCATTTTAAACTATACCTACCGTATTTACCTGAATATAAGCCGACCTTTTTTTTTCCAAAAACAAAAAACAGCTCTAAGATGTTTGAAAATGTAAGTCGACTTATATTCGAGTAAATACGGTAACACCCCAACGACGAATTTTCAATCACCCGAAGAGTCTAAATTTTGAATTTGTTAATACTTAATTGCTTTGAGTCTGCTTGAAAACAAAAGTTTCGACCATCATCAAGAGTGATTGAAAGCTGGAGCTGGAGACCTCCATTTGTGATTGCAAAGGGAACAATAAGCCCCTTCTAACAAACGAAATGCACAGTCCACACAAGAGGCACTTTGAACAGTTTAGTGCACTCACTCAGTACAAAATTCACTGAATCAAAAAAAATGAATGCACCTGAGAAGGGCATTTAAAATCCTGAATGGTAGTGCAACCCAATCAGTGAAGCCGAACACAACATAATACCAACAATTAATTAGTTATCACAATCGAGATTGAGAGAAGAGAGGTGGAACTACATATAACTTGTTTCATTCAGCCATGATATTCAGTGTACATTTGCTAATAGATGGTATAATTATCACAAATTTCATATACCGGGTCATTGAAAATAGCAACATGTGTCTAAAAAAAAAAAAGTCCTTAAACAAAATTTTGATAATTACCGTATAATTCGTCTATCAGCCGAATTGTTTTTCCCAAAAAATGACCCCTAAAAACCACATTCGGCCTATGCATGGGTCAGAGTTGATAGAAACTCTTATAAGTGGAGTTTACAAAAAATTAAGTAATAATTTTATTTATTAATCCGTTTAGTTTTCATTTATTAACCCTTTCACTGCATAAATAAATTTCTGATAAGATAAAGGTATTCTCTCTCTTTGCAGCATAATGAGAATCTCTAAAAGGCAGTGGTGGCCATATTGGAAAAAGTATGAGAGGGGGAGGAGCTTCAAACAAAACCAGCGCATTTTTACGTGTTCTCTCATTGCAAAAATGCGCTGGTAAATACATTAACCTAAACAGTTATTCAAAACAGAACATCGAAGCATCGAAGATTCTAGAAGATCGAAAAATTCGATTTCGAAACTTTTTGAACATCGATACATGAGCTACCATCGATACTATCGCCAATCACTAGCATATGAAACTTAATATACCTTTAAGCACATTGTACAGGTATAAACAATATACAGTGCAGTATTTCACGCCTTTTATCTCAATTTTCCATCCACTTTTCCACTGTTAAAAGCAAATGCTCTGGGGTCCAGTGATAATAATAATAAAAATACATAACTAAAATAAAAATACGTTAGGCCTACTGAAAGATGATGGAAACAAAATTGAAACCATGATCGAAAAATGGTTTATAAAACATAAATACTTCAAATAATGTTTTGTATCTATTACGCATTGTAATTTTAAAGATTATATAGGGTGATTCAAATCGTGTGTAAAACAATTTAAGGGGGTGATGTTAAGGTAAACATGGGTTCAAATTTGAACGCTAACTGAGATAGGCCTATGAACAGAAATAAAAATGCCGCCACCAAGATCAACAAGTTAATAACTTAGGTTCTGTAAAGCCTAGATTAATGAAATTTGGAGGAGTAACAGAGTACATAAGACTGTATATACCATTAAAATTTGATGGAATTCCAACAAGAAGTTTCCGAGTTAATCAATCAACATCATAACACGTTTACTTTTGAGTACTAACCAGCACTTGTTACAATTTTGACTGCGTAACTCCATGAAATTTTAACGGTATACGCAGTCTTATGTACCCTGTTACTCCTCCAAATTTCATTAATCTAGGCTTTACAGAATCTGAGTTATTATTTGTGCTTCGGTCATTTGCCCCAAACTGCTGCATGCCATTTGAACATCGATAGCCTACTATCACCAAGCGCATAAAATTTAATATATTATAGCACATTGTACAAATACATACAATGTATGTCAAACAATACATACAAATACTTTAATTAGTGCATCATGTCACATCTTTTTCCTCAATTTTCCCAATGACAAGATAGAGATGACCATGTTAAACTGTCACTGTGTTCATGCTAAGTGCGTCTTGAAAATCGTCCAAGAATGTTTTAATAAAGAAAGTTAATATGTTTACAATTAAAATCTATTATTACATGCTGTAAATAAATACCGTTTCATTTCGAAAAATAAAAATAATTTGCTAGGGGCAAAAATTGCGCTCCAAAAATTCTATGATCCTCCCTATCCATGTTTCATTTTTATCATAAATAAAATTAAATTATCGTTAAAATTCAGACCTGCCTCATAAATATTTATTGATTTTATAATACAAAACCCTATAAATTTTGTGGCTTTTCATGTGCATTTTTTCCCCTTTTTTGCCTCGGCTTATGCTTGGGTCAAGGCGTTTTTCCACTTTTCGGGGGCAAAAACCGGGGGTCGGTCTATGCATGTGTCGGCTTATAGACGAGTATAGGTGGTAAATAGGATATATATCGTTGAAGTGTCAACATAAGTGTATTGAAAAAATCAAATTTTGTGTCAAAAACAGCATATGCGGAGAACTGCTGCTGTAAATCACTGGTTGCTTGTTTTCAGCTACAGCACGTTCACCATAAACTTCCATATGTGTAGATAGTTGTTAAGCCAATTCAAAAGTAATGATTTTGACATGGAAGGCAAACAGCAAGAAGGTGCACCGAAAAAATTTGAAGAAGCAGATCTGGGAGCATTCATTTTGTACTATGAACAGTATATCTGTTATGGACAATAATTATTTGTTCTTTCTTTATTATTAGAAACAGAACAACTTATCTTTCATATAAAATAACCCTTAATATTCTACATTATATACAGATATATATTTTTTACCATGTCAAGAGCAACATCTGTTCCAGACAGATCCAATTGACTGACTGTATTGGGCTGGGCAAGAAAATTATACAAATTCTGAAAAAGAAAAAAATATAATAAATATTAACAAATTGAAGGAAATAAACTGACTAGAGAAACGATACAAAGAGGTTTATTTTGACTGATGCATGATGCTAGATCCAATTCAATAAATTTTAAACAAACTACTTTACAATAAACTACACTATATGATCAAAAATATCCGGACACCCCTCACAGATCATCGATTGGCCTAATGTCACATGATAATGACTTGCACATCATTTAAATAGCTTCCCACACCTTCAGACACAACTCTGCTTGGACATTGGCAAGAATAGGTCGTTCGGCAGAGCTCAGTGAGTTCCAACGTGGAACCATCGTTGGATGTCACCTATGCGGCAAGTCCGTGCGTGACATTTCCAACCTTCTTCAGATACCCAAGTCAACAATAGGCGATGCCATTATGAAATGGAAGACCCGGGGATCAACAACAGTTCAACAACGAACCAGTAGACCCAAGAAACTAACGGACAGAGACCGTCGAGTGCTTCGTCGTGTCACCCGCAGCAACCGGAAGTCCTCGGCGGAAAAAATTGCCACAGAGTTTCGAAACGCCTCTGCAAATGATGCCAGTACCATGACAATTCGTCGGGAACTGCACACGATGGGATTCCATGGCCGTGCTGCTGCCCACAAGCCCCACATCAGCAGGATCGACGCCAAGCGACGTCTGGAGTGGTGCAAAGCCCACAGAAACTGGACAATGGACCAATGGAAACGTGTAATGTGGACAGACGAATCTCGCTACACACTCTGGCAATCCGATGGACGAGTTTGGGTTTGGCGCATACCTGGAGAACGCTTCTTACCTGAGTGCACAGAGCCCACAGTCAAGTTCGGAGGAGGAGGAGTCGTTGTGTGGGGATCATTTTCATGGTACGGACTGGGCCAGCTCGTTCCTGTGCAAGGAATCATGAACTCCGACCGTTATCTGAATGTTTTGGACAACTGTGCACTTCCAACGTTGTGGCAATTTTTCGGAAACGGGCCATTTCTCTACCGACACGACAATGCTCCGTGCCACAAAGCGAGGCGTGTACAGCAGTGGTTTGCGGACTCAGGGGTCGAAGAAATGGGTTGGCTGGCACAAAGTCCCGATCTCAATCCTATAGAGAGTCTGTGGGATGAATTGGAAAGACGCTTGCGGGCCAGATCACATCGGCCAACTTCTGTACCTGAACTGATTCTCGCTCTTCGGGAGGAATGGAAGAACATTCCGGAATGTACCTACCAACATTTGGTGGAAAGTCTTCCCCGAAAGGTGGAAGCTGTGATTCGGGCAAAGGGATGTGCAACGCCCTATTGATTTCCATGAAATCGTGGCTAGAGTGCAAACGTGCATGTGTCCGGATATTTGTGATCATATAGTGTATTTATGAGTTAATGAAAAGGAAATCTGATTATTTTGCACAGGTTTTACGATTGTGTTATATACAGATCTCAGTCACCAGGGTATGTTAAATGCAAATTTAATTTACTTTTAAAATAAAATCTTAATAGTCTTTGGGTAATATGGTACAAAAAAGGACACATGAGAAAAATAAGATACTCAACACAAGCAAATTTTGATGGCAGTTTTTTCAGAAGTACAGGGTGACAATAAATTATGGCAACAGAAACAAACGCAGTGCAATTTTGGAGCTGTTTCGTCAAGGAAAGCGTCAATGTGAAATTGTTCATTTGCTCAATGTTGGCAGAGACATCGTCTCCAAAGCGGTCAAACGGTTCAAAGAGCTTGGCCATGAAGGCGACCGTCCAGGAAGAGGAAGAAAGCGTACCACCAACACGTCCATGAACCGCAAAATCATCAAAAAGCGAATCCAGCGAAATCCGAGGGTCTCAATGAGACAAATCGCTCATGAGACCGGAATCAACCGTGAATCGGTGCGGAAAGTGGCAACAGGGGAACTCAAACTCAAGTCCTACAAGCTCCAAAAAGTCCAGCTCCTCACAGCGAAAACAAGTGCGTCAGGCCGCAGGTGAGAAATGGAAGCGCATCTTCTTCACAGACGAGACGCTCTTCATTGTGGAGCAAGCACAATAAAATTTCCTTTTTCAGATCATTCAAATTATTCCATGTGAAATAACTTTTGAAGTAAAATGTACACTTAATTATTGTAAAATTCAAAATTGTGTATAATTTATTTTATAAAAATGCACAAAATTTAAAGTTCTTCAATAAAATACTGTCTGACAAAGTGCTACTTACAGTAACATCTTCCTTCAACATATTGTCTGCCAAATTTAAATAAGTTAGACTAGAAGACATGAATTTATTGACAGACAATGCATTGGCAAGGGTGTTAACTCCTTTTGCTGTTAATCCAGTTTTGGCTAAATTCAGGTGGATTAAACCCTTTGGTAACTTTATTAAGGCATTCACTAGATGAAGAATTCCTGTTGATAATATCATAGAAATTAAAAACAAAGATAGTAGAGTAAAACTTCAAAAAACTACAAAAAAAAAAAAAAAAAAAACATTAGAAACTGCAACTTTACCCTTATCTTCAATGAAGTTATTTGATAAATCTAATGTGTGTAATGGCGAATTTGAATTTGCAACTAAAGCCTGGCTTAGCTTTTGAGCATAATCCCTAAAAAGAAAAAAAAAAAAAAAAATAAGATTTCTGAAAAGAATTTATGTACTATGCAAAAACACTGACATTTAGAAATAAATGTCATTTAGAAAAAAAAAAAGCTTTCTCCATTTGATCATGCAATAAACATTGATCGTGCAATAAAAAATTAAACTATGCACCCTCAATGAGTTTTAAAATTTTTATTGTGCCCTTCTTAACAAAAAGGTTAAGATCCCTGCTTTAGAGTTTACATTTATAATATAAATTTGTTTGAGGATTTCTTTATTATTAGCTACAGGCAGTCAATGCATATTGATTACGATTGCTATAGTTCATCCAACAAGAGAAAAACAGGGTGTGTCACAGGAAGTTTCAGATTAGCCAATCAGAGAAAGGGGGCCTCATGCGCTTTATCACTTCTGTCTCATGTCTCATTGAAGAAGTGCTTTATAATATATATAACAGCAGAAGCTTTAATATTATTCAGTTGCTTTGCTTTAATATTGTACACTTCATAAAATTATCTTTTAACTCAATTTTATATATATCATTGTTCGAGATTCCTTGGGCCTTTTCTTTCCAGGAGTCGAAAAGCGAGGAGAGGGGGTGGTAGCTTCGCATGAAGACGCTTCGTTTCCTTCTTGAACAATTGTTCGAACGCAAGAAAAAGAAACTTGCGTTGCCTTGGAAGTTTCTTCTATCAAAGCAGATGAGCTTTTAAAACACTATTTTCCTTTAAAGTAGCAAAATACGTTCACACAAATCTCCCTAGCCTGGCTGTGAATAGTTTTTCCTTGTTTGGCTGAAGAGTTGTTGCACGGGTGTCGCCATTACAAATTGACTTGTGCAGCCGCTGAAGGAGAGATCCCACAAAGCATTGCGGATGAGTGAGTAGTCGATATCAAACCGGAAACACACCCTGTTTTTCTCTTGTTGGACGAAGTATAGGTAGCTATCTCGGCTGTACTAAAAGATTAACTTGTGCGCTTGAATGCAATTGCTCATGCTACACTCGCTATTTTCAAATACAAAACTTCTGGTTGCAACAACTATTGTATCCACAATTTTAATATCTTTCACCTGATAATTTAAAAAACATTTTGGCAATAAACAATTCAAGGGATGATTCTTTGAGTTATTTTAAGAACGTTTTGTTCTTTGATGATTTTTGGAATACTGCTTTGTTTCAAAGAAAGAAAGCTATAATTTTTTTTTTTTTGACAAAAACAGGGTCTTATAATGCTTAAAAACTAGTGATGGCCGTTGGATCCGGATCTCTGATTCGGATCTGATAATATCCGGATTCGGATATCAGATATCAGATCCGGATTTCGGATCCTTTTGCTGGATGCGTATTAAGACTAATTAGACTTAAAGAGAACTAGGCTATCACTTAATAAAAGCTTTTATAACCTGCTTTCAGAAAAAGTTTGCATATACACAATTTCCTGTCTAGGATCCGATTTTCGGATCTCGGATCCAAGTTCCGGATCTCGGATTTCTGACCAACATCCGGTTCTCGGATCTCGGACCTAGGTCTGAAAAAAAGATCCAGATATCCAGATCTTGAATTATCCGGATCTTGACATCACTATTAAAAACCTTAGAAAGTGATTAATTTTTAAACCAAGTGCTTAAAATTGATTTTTAATAAAGTGTTTCTTCATGAGAAACATAAGCAATAACCCAACCCATGCTGTTTATATACGTTGTGCCTAAAGTTATGAGTTGTTAGCTTGTGATATACGTCATTAGCAATCAGGGCCACATTTATACATTTCTATGGCCTAGGTCATGTAATTCTACGCCTTAAGCATATTCCTTTCAATGTAATATGACTGCTTCGCCCCAGGTTGGCCTTAACAGAAATCCAGCCCTGAAGAGACTGTTCAATAGGTGGGTATATCTCTAGGATGATTAAATAACATTATTTAAAAGTAAACTCCATGGAAAAAATCGACTTTATTTGTTTTTTCATCAAAACATTAATTCAGGTTAACGGAGTATATATCACTCAAAATTTTTCGATTTTTCCTAATATTTTATTAAGAAAAATGCTTCGGAAAATTGAAAATTGGCGTGGGATCTTCCATCCGTTCTCCAGAGAACACGACGGAACAAGGCGTCATTTCCTGCCATGAGAACCTCGGCGAATTTCTTCGCCAAGATTCTAGTCACTTAGAACAATTCTACGTATCGTATGATTTTGCTAACCTGTTTTATGCCAGTATGCCTTCAATTTGTTCTCTGTTTGGATGTGTAAATAGACAGTCAGATAGAAATTTCGCTTTTCATAGATTTCCACAATCAGAATCGATTAAAAAACAGTGAATTAGTTTTTGACAGCGAGGGAACTGGTATCCAACTCCAAACAGCATCGTGTGCTCATTTCGAAGCGTCTTGCTTTGTCTACGCATCCGCCGTTTTAAATTCAGTATCAATTCAAACAAGAAAGTCGCTGAAACTAGATCACGTACAAGGTGGAATTAGATGCTCTTCCAATTCTAAACGGGCTTGGCGTTCTTCAAGAACAACGACCGCAACAGCATGTACTAAACGCCAAAGTAATGAGGTAAGCCTATCTGCTATATAGGGCACACGCCAACGCGGCAAGCAGAAGATACAGTTTCACGGTTTAATGCATACGGCTGTATATCGCAAATTTTGCAGCAGCATTTAATTCTGCAAACGACCCTTGTATATCGCTGTCACTGTTATCAAAATCGCAGTCAGCACTATGGGTCTGGTTTCATATTCATAGTCCATTGCGATGCCCAACTGACAACTAACCAATAACGTCCAATGTATGACGTCACGAATTCGAAACTCCTTCGCACTTCTCGGCAACTTGTGACGTAACAG
Source organism: Rhysida immarginata (assembly GCA_023313115.1). Lineage (NCBI taxonomy): Eukaryota > Metazoa > Arthropoda > Chilopoda > Scolopendromorpha > Scolopendridae > Rhysida > Rhysida immarginata. The sequence continues at coordinate 745,070 of JAHWFO010100833.1, forward strand.
TTGCCGAAACATGGTGCCAGTGTCAATCGCAGAGGGAGGGGAAAAAAAGAAAGTTTTTTTATATATTTTATCAATTTTGAGTTCGAATTGAAAATTTTTATACATGCTACGTTGTTATTGAGACCTTCATCTTTCATTTTAAACAAAGTTGTTTTGGATGTGGAGTTTACCTTTAAGAAAAATGGCAAAGAAAATAGGAGAAAATAACAATGAACTTAATAATAAATGATGAATATAATTTTTCTATCGAAAAATGGAAGGAAAAATTCTGAGACCTGGATTCGGACTAGGAAACTCGACTGACATGGTCGACGCCTCTACCAATTGGGCTATCGCAGACACCCGGACATATATATTAAAAATACTTAATTATTTATCAGGTTGTGATATCATTTGAAAAAACTGAAGGAAAAATTCTGCGACCTGGATTCGTACCTGGAACCTTGAGCGTCATATACTCGACGCCACTACCAATTGGGCTATCACAGACACACTGTACAGCCATGCTGTCACTAAGTGTCTTAAAGACAACCAGGTTGTCAGCCCAATGAGAGCCAGGCTCATAATTCATGATAAATAAATTAATTGTGGTAGAGATGCTTAAACATTTTTTGGGGTGCGCTTTTTTTTTTTTTTTTTTTTTTTTTTTGAGGAAAGTGTACAAACCCTGAAAAACAATATTTTATTACCTAATATTACATGTAAAGCTTCTTAATTTACAGTAACTGCTGAAAATGACTACCAATAGCTAATAGCTAGGATGCATGAATCCAATCTTCTCCTCATTAACTGCCGAGCTCTTTCAAAGGGTATCAGGTCAGTTCGTCGAGGGTCAATTCGTCGAGCGTCAGTTCGTCGGCGTCAATTCGTCGAGCGTCAATTCGTTGAGAGTGTCAGTTGGTCGCGCGGTTAGTTCGTCGAAAGTCAATTCGTCGAGCGTCATTTCGTTGAGAGTGTCAGTTGGTCGGGCGGTCAATTTGTCGGAGGTCAATTAGTCGAATGTCAATTCGTCGACCTGTCAGTTGGTCGGGCGGTCAATTCGTCGAAAAATAAATAAATGGTCGAAAAAACTTTCATAAAATTCATTAACGAAAATAATTTTTGTTACTAATTTATTTACTTGAAAGGTAAACAATAAATACCGTTACTGTTAAAACTCCGTATCTATATACGGCTTTTGTAAGCAATGTGATATAGTAGCCACAATAAATCTAATCTTGTTGACGACATATGCCCCAAACTATTTATACCGCTTCAGTATCTTTCATTTTCAGAATGAAATTAATAACTGTATAAAATTAATTGAGCACATACAGGAAATTATCTTTTTATTAAGTAAAAATTAAATAATAACATAAATAATAAGCTTGCCGAAACATTTAATATCCTGTGGTCGATTTCCTCAGTTTAACACAAAATTTCACGTCACCTGTTCGCAGACTGGCATATGCACATATTCATAACAACATAGTAAATAAATGGTCGAAAAAAAACTTTTAACAAATGGCGTTACTGTTAAAATGTTTATTTAAATACAACTTTTGCATGTAATAATCAACAAACGATAATCTGATAATAAAGGAAATAATACGAAAGGCAGAGGGGGGGGGGGGGCAAACTAAGAGGTTGTCGAGGGTAGGATAAAAGCCCCTAACTGCTTCAGTAGTCTACATGTTCAGAATATACTTAATAATTATAAAAGTATTACACAAACTGATCACATACAGGAAATTAAATTTTTATTAAGTGAAAGTTAAATAACAATACTTGTGTGTAAAAAATTAAATAATAACATAATTACTAAGAATCATTATTAATTACATTATGAACATGATGAATGATACAAAAGCAGTTAAGAGCAAATTTCCGGGTTCCTTATTACATGCTCTAAGAATTTCGAAACACCCCACAACAATGAAATTTGCAATAAAGTATCAACAATCGCTTAATAAAGAAATTT
>JAHWFO010100839.1:0-18910 GCA_023313115.1 Rhysida immarginata
AATTAGAGAGTACTTAAAACAATTGGTGATCCACTGTGGGGGGGGGGAAGAAGAGGAGTGGAAGAATTTCCTTTTAGAAGGAGTTTCTGCTAAGGCTAAGATTAAATGTAGAATGTTAATGAATGATATTGTACTGATCGCACTATCATACAGAAGCCTGTAATCGCTTGGCACCATGAATCAAAATTTAGTGTATGGTTCCTCTTTGTGAAAGAGCTAAATACTTATAGACAAAATGACAAGAATGGCTTCCAGGCAAGTGAAAGAATTCAACAATATGTGAAAAAGTGGTCTTATGTCTGGTCTTTTACCATGAGTTTTATAGAAAAACAAAATGACGGCTAGATGTTAACTCGGATGATGAGTTAACTTTGTGAGGGTTGATGATTACTGTGGCATGTATTTATGACTTGATTATATTATTTGTAGTTTTGGTGTTTTTTAAATTTTAGATAGTATCTTGTTATTATACGTAGAGTTCTATTTGTACATTGTAGTTGTCAAATTTGATATATTTAGAGATTTTATTTATATTGTTAGATATTTTAGGAGTTTATATATACATTGGTTGTTGATGTTTTTTTTTTTGAGATTTATTCATATTGGTACGTCCGCTTTTTATCTTCTTGTTTGTTGTGTTCGTCGTGTTTATGTCCAACGTGTTTGTTGTTTTATCCTAGTGATACAGTAATGATATTATGGAAAAAGTCTAAATGATATTGAAAATGACAGTGAATTAACTCCTTAGGGAATTATATCTGAGTATCACCTATGGAGTGTCATCTTCCCAGCAGGCCACCGTAAACCGCAGCGGACCCACCAGTCCGTATACCTCACTAGATCATTCGATCGGTAGTAGCGACGGGCGGTGTGTACAAAGGGCAGGGACGTAATCAACGCGAGCTTATGACTCGCGCTTACTGGGAATTCCTCGTTCACGGGGAATAATTGCAAGCCCCAATCCCTGTCATGAAGGAGGTTCAACGGGTTACCCGATCCTTCCGGAGTGGAAAAAGCACACGCTGATTCCTTCAGTGTAGCACGCGTGCAGCCCTGGACACCTTAGGGCATCACAGACCTGTTACTGCTCAATCTCGTGCGGCTGATCACCGCTTGTCCCTCTAAGAAGCGAACGTCCGACCCAGGCACAGCGCGTTCCCCCGCCACCCTCCCCCAGCTCCATTGAAGGAGAAAATGGAAGGTTTTAAGAGGAGCTGGCACCCCGAGATCGGACGTCTATTTAGCAGGCTAGAGTCTCGTTCGTTATCGGATTTAACCAGACAAATCGCTCCACCAAATAAGAACGGCCATACACCACCACCCACCGAATCAAGAAAGATCTCTCAATCTGTCAATCCTTTCGGTGTCCGGGCTGCGTCAGTTTTCCCGTGTTGAGGCAAATTAGGTCGCAGGCTCCACTCCTGGTGGTGCCCTTCCGTCAATTCCTTTAAGTTTCAGCTTTGCAACCATACTTCCCCCGGAACCCAAAAACTTTGGTTTCCCGGAAGCTGCCCGCCGGGCCATCGAGGAAACCCTGGCGGATCGCTGGTCGGCATCATTTATGGTTAGAACTAGGGCGGTATCTGATCACCTTCGAACCTCTAATTTTCGTTCTTGATTAATGAAAACATTCTTGGCAAATGCTTTCGCAGTAGTTCGCCTTGCGATGGTCCAAGAATTTCACCTCTAGCGTCGTAATACGAATGCCCCCGTCTGTCCTATTAATCATTACCTCTGGTTCCGAAAAACCAAGAAAATAGAACCGAGGTCCTATTCCATTATTCCATGCTGGGCTATATGGGTGGGACACGCCTGCTTGGAGCACTCAAATTTGTTCAAAGTAAACGTTCCGGTCACCCAAGACACTCAACGAAGAGCACCGAGGGACGACCGGCAGGATGGCTCCGGGGCTGGCAGTGAAACCGCGCATTCGCGTGCCGCCGGACCGGCACCAAGATCCAACTACGAGGTTTTTAACCACAACAACTTTAATATACGCTATTGGAGCTGGAATTACCGCGGCTGATGGCGCCAAACTTGCCCTCCAATAGATCCTCGTTCAAGGATTTAAAGTGTTACTCATTCCAATTATGGGGTCTCGGTGGAGTCCCTTATTATTATTTTTTGTCACTACCTCCCCGTGCCGGGAGTGGGTAATTTGCGTGCTGCTGCCTTCTTTGGACGTGGTAGCTGTTTCTCAGGCTCCCTCTCCGGAATCAAATCCTGATTCCCCGTTATCCGTTACGACCATCGTAGGCGTATAACCTACCATCGAAAGTTGATAAGGCAGACATTTGAAAGATGCGTCGCCGGTGCAAGGACCGTGCGATCGGCTCCAAGTTATCTAGAGTCACCAAACGGGAACGGATCGTTTCTGATCCGTATTGGTCTTGTTCTAATAAAAGCGCTCGTCCCCGAAGGTCGGAGCTTTTTCGGCATGTATTGGCTCTAGAATTATCATAGTTATCCAAGTAGGGTGGTACAATCTAGGGAACCATAAATGATTTAATGAGCCATTCGCGGTTTCACCTTAATGCGTTATGCACTTAGACATGCATGGCTTAATCTTTGAGACAAGCATATGAATACTGGCAGGATCAACCACGTATCTTACAAAACACTCCTCAACAGCCCAAGCAATATCCAATGCCGCGTACCTGATGCAGACACCCTCGGCCGATTTATATTTCAAAACAAGAATAACGTGAATCTCCACAGAGCTCACAGTAGCACCACGGACGGGCGATATATCGATTGGCGCCTTTCTAATAGATATTTCGGCTAACCAAGTTTGCTGTTCGGAAGCGTTTGATATCTTGCTCCCTCTCTCTCTCTCTCGTTTTCTCTCTCTTTATGGTACGATGTCGGGCAGCTTCCTGTGGAAGGCTCACTCGAATCTGTCACCAAATCGAGAGCATCCATTCTCCTCCACCGGTTAGAATCGACGTTCGCAGCGGGCGCAACGACGTTCTACCATCAAAGCTCAAGCTCGAACCTCAAATACAGTCAACAGGCTTTAAATAGCTCCATCAGAAATGCCTCTTTTTATTATTATTATTATTATTATTATTATTATTATAAAGGAACCTTAACGTCCCACAGTGTGTTTCAGGTGATCCCAGGAACGATTCTGTGACAACCGCCGGTCGATATGATTGATACAATGAATCCGGCCTTTATGCTGTAGGGATCAGGCCGTCAACAAAGCCTGCAAAACCAGACTTTCCATAGCCGGGTTACCTGTCAAACAGGCTACCCATCACCGAACCGACGCTCGACCGAAATGGTTCCCCCCGCCGGAGATAAACGGCCACACAGCCCGCTGACTTTCCACCAGTCGCGGATAACACGCCCATAGTTTTAGGAACACGTAAACCCCAGTGGATCGAGCTGAAGCGGTCGCCTTCGCCGATGGCGGGAAACCTTCGCGTATTCCGAACGTTCTTGGCAACGTTGGTGCCTCAAGCCGGGTAAATCCTAGCATTCGCCCGTGCAATTTGACAGCACCCGTGAAGTATCGAGAAAGCGTCGGTCATAGCTTGTATCGACCTTCTATATTAGGGAGCTGGCACGAAGAAGCCGGTCTGGAGATCGAAGAAGTAATGTATTTTCTGCCCCTTTTTTGTAATAACGTTAATACGTTTCAGTTTTGTCTCCTTGACTCTCCACTCGCCTCAACGATGCTCCCTATATATATAGCCCCGGACTGTCTACACTTGTTCTCAACAGAAAAGTAGGCAATTAAAAGCCCGGGAAAAGGGTTCACCCCCCGGCCGCACAAGAGTGGCCAAACGCGGCATGAAATTCGAACCTCCGTTAAATCACTCTCAAAAGTAGCATGTTTTTTTTTTGGACTGTTGATGTTCGAAATTTCTTCATAGGGAGACCCTCGAAGAGTTGCCTACTCAATAATTAAAGCTCAGCTCGGTTGACTTCCACTCCGAGGAGTTCGGCTAGTCGATCAGAGGTGCGGTGTCACGACCCGTACATGTCGAAAATTCAAAAACCTCCTATCGCGTTGATATTTGGCAGACACAGGAATCTCTTAAGGCGCATCGTTTCACCGGGTTTCCGGTCGTTCGGACATAGAATAAATTTCGGTGTCGTGGCGTGACGATCGAGCTGTGTTCGTCTTGAGCTCTGTTCATCGGTTGAGACTCGTTCGAAATGCGAACCGCGGCCAATCGCCATGATATTTGGTGGGCACGCACACGTTACAACCCTGCGTGTTTTTATCCCGGTTTCGCGTCGATCGGAATATAGAACAATAATTCGCGATCGAGCCTTATTCTTCCACTGAAGAAAGACCACTGGACAATGGCTGGTCGACTGTCAAGCGGACGAGACGTGTCAGCTATGCCAGTGAACAGAGCTCAATGTTGGTGGAGGCAAAATTTCGACTAAGTCCCACTTCGAGCACCCACGTCCGAAACTAAGTTACGTAGACGCGCCAAGATTGGAATGTTGGAAGGGCTGCCTGCTCCCAAGAAAGCATCCAACTCGCGTGCGGATAGGTGGCGTAGGAGCCTAGTTGCCAACGAAAGTTTGCTAGCGCACAGAGCTCGTTTCGTGGTGGAGGAGGCAAAATTTTGAATATGTCCCACTTCGAGCACCCACCTCCGAAACTAACGAACGTACAGGCGCCAAAATTGGAACGATGAACGGGCTGCCTGCTCTTAAGAAACCGTCCAACTGGCGCGCAGATACGTGGCATAGGAGCCGAGTTGCTAACAATAGTTTTTTCTTTGGTTAGTGAACAGAGCTCATGAAAGAAATTTCATTCAAGCGCGGGTAAACGGCGGCGTATGAAGTACCAGACTGTTCAGCTATGCCAGTGAACAAAGCTCGATCGTGCTGGAGCTGAAATCAATTCATTCAAGCGCGGGTAAGCGGCGGGAGTAAATACGACGCTCTTAAGTTGTGCAGCGAACAGTGCTCGTTTCGCGGTGGAGGCAAAATTTCGACTAAGTCCCTCTTCGAGCACCCTCCTCCGAAACTAATGTACGTAGACGCGCCAAAATTAGAACGTTGGACAGGCTACCTGCTCCCGGGAAAGCGTCCAACTCACGTGCGGATAGGTAGCGTAGGAGCCTAGTTGCTAACGAAAGTTTGCTAGTGAATAGAGCTCGTTTCGTGGTGGAGGAGGTAAAATTTCGACTAAGTCCCACGGCGAGCACCCACATCTGAAACTAACGAACGTACAGGCGCCAAAATTGGAACAATGAACGGGCTGCCTGCTCCAGGAAACCGTCCAACTGGCACGCAGATATTGTTGCATAGGAGCCGAGTTGCCGAGAAAAGTTGATTCTTTGGCTAGTGAACAGAGCTCATGAAAGAAATTTCATTCAAGCGTGGGTAAACGGCGGCATGGGAAGTACCAGACTGTTCAGCTATGCCAGTGAACAGAGCTCAATCGTAGTGGAGCTGAAATTAATTTATTCAAGCGCGGGTAAGCGGCGGGAGTAAATATGACGGTCTAAATTTGTGCAGTGAACAGAGCTCATTTCACGGTGGAGGCAAAATTTCGACTAAGTCCCACTAAATTACATAGACGCGCCAAAATTGGAATGTTGGACGGGCTGCCTGCTTCCAGGAAAGCGTCCAACTCGCGTGCGGATAGGTGGCTAGGCACTCCGTGAAGGCAGTTAAGTATTTCTTCAAGGTCTGCGGGCGAATCTTTTGTTCTTCCTCAAACAACTTAACACAGTCTTCGACCGAGCGTATTTCAAATAGGGGGACCCAGTTGGTAGGTCCACCCAGAGTGGGTTCTAACTTTTGCCCTGACTTCTCGTAAATAAATCCATTTATGCTTCTGGCCAAGCCAACTTTTACCTTCCAAAATTTGCTCGTGTCCTCGATGTGTTGATTGTACAAGTCAAAGAAACGCTCTTCGGGCTTGCTCGGTCGAATGACTTTGCCACTTCTCAGTGTTTTGCTATGGAACGAAGACGCCAAGCGTGGGACAGCAGACCCCGAGCTTTCGCTCTCACCATCCTCAGACGGGCTACTGCTCTCATGGTCGGAACATGCCGATTTATTCAACGTCGTTGACCTATTTGCCCTTCAGCCGTATTTTCAGGATGCTTTGCCGGCAGTTTAAACAAATTATCGTCTTAGGCTCTCTGACCTAAAGACATCAATTCCTTTTTCCGTTCAACAATGAGCTGTCTGCGACACTCGGGGGAGTGGATCTTGTGTGCTCGAACGAGATGCTGGTTCGCGTGCTCGTTATTGCTCGAGCTCCACTCACAGCCCTCGATGGGGCATTTTAGCTTCGTTTTCGCTACTTCAGACATTTTAGAAAGTTTAGGACACCAGTTCTTGCTTTAGAATTTATTTCTCTCTCGATTTTCATTGGAACACGCCGCAGCAGGCATCAAGTAGGAATTACGACCTTTCTATTTCGTGTGTATCAGTTAGGGTAAGTCAACTCCTCGGGCAAACCAGCATGATGACCGGCCAGGGTTTAGAGCGGTGTTAAGCCCGGTTGGGTTAGTATTAATGCCTCATTTTAACACTTGCTGTCCACGTACCTCTCTATACATATAGCAACGGACCATCTACACTTGTACCGAACAGTAGTAGGCAATTTAAAAGTCCGGGAAAAGGGTTCAATACCCGGCCGCACAAGAGTGGCCAAACCCAGAATGAAATTTGAACCTCCGGTAAAGTCTCTCAAGAGTAGCATGGTTTTTTTTGGACTGTTGATGTGCGAAATTTTTTCATAGGGAGAACCTCGAAGAGTTGCCTACTGAATAATTAAAGGCCGGATCGGTTGACTTCCACCCGAGGAGTTCCATTCCAAGGTGTGTGTGGCGGCCCGCTCACGTCAAAAACTCGAAAACCTCGGATCGCGTTTATAATTGGCGGACAAACGTACCCCTTAAAGCCGCATCGTTTCGCCGAGTTTCCGATCGTTCGGACATAAAAAAAATTTCGGTCTTGCGGCAGGACGTTCGAGCTCTGTTCGTCGTTGAGCGAGCTCTGTTCTCGTTGGAAGTGCGAACCATGGCCGATCGCCGTGATATCTGGCGGACACACGTAGCTGTTAAGGCCGCATCTTTCCACCGAGTTTCCAGTCATTCGGACTTAGTCGAAATTTCGGCTCTGGTGTTGTGTCTCTCAAGCTGTGTTCCTCCTCAAGCTGTGTTTGTTCGTCGATGGGACTTGCTTTAAAACACAAAACACAAAAGGAAATTGAAGTCTACAGTCTACACCCAACTCCGTTTGCCAGGAAATCGAACGAATTTTGGTGGCATTGAGGCATAAAGACAGGCGTTTTGAAGCAAATGGCATTGGCATTTAAGCAATCCCCCTTTAACGAGCTCTGTTCACTAGCAAACTTAGTCAAAATTTTTGCCTCCTCGACCACGAACGAGCTCTGTTCATCAGCTACTGGGCCAATCGATTCGAACTTAGTCAAAATTTCGATAGATACACATCAACGTAGGTCGTTTCACAGATGTTTATTAGAACAAAAAAAAATTTTCTAAGTTATGCTATAGCTTTGTTCACCTATAATCATGCGAAAAAAGAGGGAACACGTCCGCCCGTGTTGTGGACGAATCCCCCGTCGAAGGCAATCCGTTGTATGCAAAAGAGATGGACGCGCTTTCCACTTTTTTCTGGCTGGAGGCATTTCTCACTCTGTGAGAAGGGGTCAACCTTCTCCAGTTAGACGCAGGGCCTCGCTTCCTGGAAAGCTGTGTCAGACCCGCATGTATTAATAGGCATCGGCCCTTCAACATATTTTTTCCTTTTAAACGAGCAGTCCATTGCCGTAGACGCATCTACGAGCCGACATGGACCCTCAAGCGGTCTAGCTGGATTCCAACCGGCCATGGGAATCCTCTCGGTTGGCGGACAAAATATCTGCAACCGTAGCTCTTTAAACCTCTCTCCCTACTGGCTGGCACCCCAAGGCAGTTTCCCTTCAAGGCGAGCTGCTTCGCTGTGCCAATTTCGAGCGACCAGTAAGGTATAGCCCCGTGACTGTCCCTCTAAACGTGAAAATCTCGCGGGGAAGGCAGAAGCAGCTTTCAGAATCCACGTGCGAAAGCTCTTTACCCACCTTCTCCCACAGACAAGTAACGAGACGGTATCCCTGCGTCAGGAACACTCACGCTATGGGAAAACTGGCAGTCGTCCCCGCACGCTTTCGCAGGACGTTGCGAAGTTGCGCGTGCATGGCCAGAACGACGCGGTCATCGGGATAGGTACCTGCGCTTAAAGATAAAAAAGAAATCTAGGGAGGAGAGCAGCCGGCTCGTGAGCCGTCACGCAAACCCTTGCCAACCCAGAAACAACGGCCGACGCGGCTGTCTGCAGCCAAGCCTTAACGGGACTCTTTCGGGTTCCGGTGGCTGGCCACTTGCATTGCCGTTCCTTCCGTGCCATCTCTCTTGGACCAGAGAGCGTGTGGCAGGGCCCAACCATCGCCCCAAGAACAGAGCTTTCTCCCACACAGCCGTGCAAGCTGTTCGGTACACACGAAAGCTTTGAAAACAAGCCATCAGAGCCTCTGGAGGAACTGGCTGTTTCCTCGACCTGTCGCAGCCTACAGACACGGTCTATTTGTCTCATGACTGCCGCCAGACTCCCAACAGAACGTTGGGATTCATTGCCTGGTCTTCAGTGGGGGGTAAAAAAAACTGCCATGCAGTACACACTTTGATTGTTAATCCGCTTTACCGCGACTGTCAGAAGCGGTCGGTCTACGGGTTTGAGTACGGACGTGCGACTCGTTGCGAATTTTAAAATTGATCTTACAATAATGATCCTTCCGCAGGTTACTGAAGGCTAACCTTTGAGCTCCAGATAGTGTTCGATATTTTTCTGGAAATAAGTGTTGGTTTTCAGAAATTTTTATTCTATATGATCTATGAATACCCCAGGACCACCTTGGTATGCCATAGCTAGTGTGTGATATGTCAGAATTTTTTTTCTGAACAATTTGTAAAAGTGCACTAGTAAAAAAAAAATTTTTTTTTTTGTAATGGTGTAAAAGTTTAACACTTGTTTAGATTGTCTAGATAGTTATCTAACAGAACTGTTTTGCCCTACTAACCTAGATTTAAGGTAGTAACTAAGTAAATATATTAATAAAAATATATATATTTTGTAAATTTTTAATACTATTTGTTAGGCTTATTGGAGAAAATTTATTAACAAATTTTATAATAACTCTCTTGTTTATGGTATTTACTATCATTAATTGGTGATTGTAATTGTTGTTGACAGATTATAAAATTGTAATGATTGAATGGAAAATGAAACCATTTGATTATAATAATTGAGGATGGCTACATATGCCAATGTCGCGACCTCGGGTCCCATCCTTACGGATGAAGAAATTAGTACCTCAATAGAGGAAAAAAGGATCGTTTCAAGAACGATTGAGGAATCTAAAATTATTGAATATTTAGAAAAAATCGAAGATGTATGTGGACAGGGGTCTGTTAAGGCCATAGGTAGGCTGGATGGCCTTTATACACACATTTATTTTCATGAGAGGGAACATGTGGATAAAATTTTGTTACAGGGAATTAAGGTTAGAGGACAAAATCTTACCGCGGAGAAGCACTCTCCAAAGGCAGTTAAGTTGATTCTATCAGGAGTGCTGCCTTCGATGAACCCGAGCCTTATCATTGCAGAAATTAAAAAGTATGGAGTTAATAAATCTAGACTCTTCCCCATTTATGTCAGAGGTAAGAGAAATGTATTGTCATTCTCTAGGTTTATTTACATCATACCAAGAGAAGATGTTAAAATACCAGATTACATCAAAAGAGAACTATTGAAAAATAGCTTCTACATTAAAGTATCAAAACAAGATAAGCGATGTTTTATATGTGGAAGCAATGAACATTTGATAAAGGATTGCCCCAATAATAGCGATAAAGAATTCCCTGAAAATAATTTGTTGAATGAGGAAGAAAAGAAGGAAAATATAAAAGAAAAGAATTTGAATAAACCAAAAAAAAGGAAGTTGGATTTAGCTGATGAAGGTGAAAATGATAAGAGAAATGATAAGAATGATCAAGATATTATTGAGGAAACAATGGAAATTATTAAGAATAATGTAATAAGGGAAGGTTATGTTAAGAATAAAGAAAATAATGTAGAGTTGGAAGTGGGAGAAATTGATAAGAATGAAGAAATTAATTTGACTGAGAGTGATAAGGAAGAAAGAGTGGTGGATTCTCAGGGTAAGAATAAGGAACAATCTAGTGCTGAACAAGTAGTTAGTGAGAATGATGAGAGCATGTTCACTCAAAATGATAGTTTAACGGATAATGAGGAGATGGTAAAAAGTATTGATGAATCTGGTGAAGAAGAAGAAAGGGTTGGAATTGTACGTTGAACTCTGAATATGATAGAATCCCCCATAAAGAATGGCGACCAGCGTTAGGTAAAGCTTTAAACAGGGTAGTTACTTCTTATAATCTGATCGATGCCTGGCGCTCTAAAAATAAGATGGCCAGGACATACACTTGGGAGAGGAATGACTCGAGGGCCCGTCTCGATAGGTTCTATGTCCCCGAGGATTTGAAGTTAAATATTAAAGACTTAGGTATAGATACTAAAGTAATTAAGGGTGACCACAGATTGATATGGATAGAATTAGATCTCTATATCCATAAGAAAGGGAGGTTATATTCTAGTCTCCCTGTTTGGAAGCTCCAGGATGATGATTGTAAACAACATATGAATAAATTCTTGTTAAGATTTTTTGATCTCCTGGAGCTTAATGATAATCCTGTTCAACTGTGGGAATAATTTAAAGTTCAAATCATGCGTGAATTAAGGGGATATAGAATCGCAGATAAAGAATATAGGAATACTTTAATAGATAAGTACTACAGAGAGAGAACGGGCCTTCAGTCGTTGGACTCGAGTACACTTAAAAGGATGTTTAGAGACAATGATATGTATAAAATTATTGATAGCATTGTGGTTGGTGACAAGGAATATAAAGACAGCAGAGAAATTATGGATAAATTCGAAAGGTTCTATCAGGACATGTACGGTAAAGAATTTGAACATTCGGACAAGTATTTAGAATATATCAAAGAATGGCCCATCCCAGAAATAGAAGATGACGAAATTCATTATTTCACAATTGATGAAATTAAGCATGCGGTTAAGTCACTAAATAAAAATGCATCACCTGGAAATGATGGTTTGACAGTTGAAATTTATAGCTTGGAAAACATCTATGGTATTCTGCGTGTGGTTTATGAATATATTTATAACTCTTCTGAACCACACTCATTGTTGACCACGGATATCGTTTTGATGGCTAAGATGAATAACCCTATGCGGGTTGTGGATTATAGACCGATATCTTTGGTCAACAACGACATGAAAATTATATCGAAGATGTTAGTTTATAAATTTCTTGATTTTTTTAAGTGTATAATCTCGACAAATCAGTCTGTCTATATCCCGGGTAGAACGATAAATGACAACATACACACAAATAGGGATATGAGTGATTATATAGCTAATAATGGTGGGGTGATCCTGGGTCTAGATCAGACTAAGGCATTCGACAGGATAGACCATCGGTTCCTATTAACTATATTGGAGCACTTAAGATGTCCCAGGACCCTCCATCGATGGACTATGATTTTTCTATATAATCAGAGATGTCATTTATGCATAAATGGTGACAAGTCGGGAATTATAAACATGAAGACAGAGATTAGGCAAGGCGATGCCTTGTCACTGATATTATACATCATTACCCTTGAAGCATTCCTTAAAAGTATTAACCATAAGGTTATATCACATAGAATAAATAAGTTGCTCCCACTATATACTGCATATGCTGACGATGTCGTGTTTTATTTAAACAATGAGAAAGAACTGGTTGAGGTATTGGAGGAATTGGATGAATATATGTACATCTCCAATAGTCTAGTAAACAAGTCGAAGTCAGCGCTTAAACCACTCCGGGATTGATGATGTGTATCTTGAGGAAAGATATGGCATCAAGGTGGTGAAGAACATGACCATATTAGGTATCAATGTCGGAGATGGAATGGTTAATAGTAATTACAATAAAATCGATGAATGGTGGGACAACTTTGTGGCTAAATGGTTACCTCTCTATAAGCACATTACATTAAGAGAGAAAGCCATGCTAGTCAATACGGTTGTAATGACGAAAGTCAGTTATTTGATGCATGTGGTGGAGCCACCTGCTAAATGGGTGGACCGTATGATGGGGAAGATAGTCAGGTGGGTGAATGCGAACAAACGATGGATGAAAAGAAATATTTACTATCAGGCGGTGGATAGAGGAGGTCTGGGGTTGCGAAATCTGAATGAGATGAAGAAGGCCTTCAGAGCAAGTTATGCAATCAATACGATATGGGGGCGTGACAGCATATACTTTGATAATGTATTTTATGCATTTAATAATAATAGAAATCCTCTTTTTCACAAACTAAATATGGAGGAGATAAGAAAATTATTGCCATATCACAGGATGGTTAGAAAAAGTTTTCTGCAGGGTAAAAGCATAATGGTTAATTGTCCTGGCAGAAACATAAAGAAAAATAGTTTTATATTGGGAAGAATTAAATGTATGAAAAGGTGCTTACATGAGTTAGAAGTGATAATTATAGGTGAAAAAGTGGAAATTAAGAATCATAAATTGTTGGAAAGGACCCTAATATTAATGTTACAGGATCAATTGAAAAAGGATTCATAGTATCTTTTTCATACCTGGAATAATCCTAGTTTGATTCAGACTGCTCAGAGGGCCTTCAGATTCAGAAATATGGGCGGAGTAACCCCAGATTTTTTAAACAAGATTGGCCGCAAGAATATGGACTGTTGTTGGTTCAATCCAGGTGATACTGGTAATGAGAGGCACTTCATTCTCTCTTGCAGTGCAACAAAACTCATTAGAGAATATATTTACAATTTAATCACGCATTGTGGTGGTAAGGAGGAGGAGATAGAGAATCTCGTCCTCCATGGGGTTTCAAGGAGCTTAAAAATTAAGTGCAAGATTTTACTTAATGACATTATAAATATCGCTCTGTCTGTAATTCAAAAAGCAGTCATTGCATTGTTCCATGATATAAATTTTAACGCATGGTTTCTCTTTATTAAAGAGCTTAATGAGTACAGGCAGAGTGATAAGAATTGTTATAAAAGGAATGATAAAATCCATACATATATAAAAAATGGCTATACATATGGAAATTTACCACAAAATATATATGGAAGGACTGATTATTATTGAATAGATTTTGATTTTATTGGTTTGTTTTTTATATAGAAAATATTGCTTATTTGCAATTGTTTTATATTATACACATGTTAAAAATTTTATAGAATTCTATTTATATAACTGTCGTTAGAGTTTTCTTCATATACACGTTTTTGTTCGTCCATTTTTTAAATGATTCTGTATATCGTCTTTTCTGTGTGACCACTTGTTCTTTTTGACAAGTGGCCGTGTTTTTGTTCTGTGTTGTTCTTTTTCTGTGTTTTCTTCCTATGGGTGATGCAATGATGAATATTAAAATGTAAAATATATCAATATGATGTATTAGGAAAACTAAAAATATAAAAAAAAGGAGATCTTAACTGAGTATCACCTACGGAAACCTTGTTACGACTTTTACTTCCTCTAAATGGTCAAGTTCGGTCATCTTCCCAGCAGGCCACCGCAACCCGCAACGGACCTGCCAGTACGAAGACCTCATTAGATCATTCGATCGGTAGTAGCGACGGGCGGTGTGTACAAAGAGCAGGGACGTAATCAACGCGAGCTTATGACTCGAGCTTACTGGGAATTCCTCGTTCACGGGGAATAATTGCAAGCCCCGATCCTTGTCACGAAGGAAGTTCAACGGGTTACCCGCTCCTTCCGGAGTGGAAAAAGCACACGCTGATTCCTTCAGTGTAGCACGCGTGCGGCCCCGGACATCTTAGGGCATCACACACAAGTTATTGCTCAATCTCGTGCGGCTGATCACCGCTTGTCCATCTAAGAAGCGAACGTCCGACCCAGGCAAAGCCCGTACCCCCGCCACCCTCCCCCAGCTCCATCGAAGCAGAAAACGGAAGGTTTTAAGAGGTGCTAGCACCGTGAGATCGGATGTCTATTTAGCAGGCTAGAGTCTCGTTCGTTATCGGATTTAACCGGACAAATCGCTCCACCAACTAAAAACGGCCATGAACCACCACCCACCGAATCAAGAAAGAGCTTTCAATCTGTCAATCTTTTCAGTGGCCGGGCCGGGTGAGTTTTCCTGTGTTGATTCAAATTAAGCCGCAGGCTCCAATCCTGGTGGTGCACTTCCGGCAATTTCTTTAAGTTTCAGCTTTGCAACCATACATCCCCCGGAACCCAAAAACTTTGGTTTCCCGGAAGCTGCCCGCCGGGTCATCGAGGAAACCCCGGGCAGATCGCTGGTTGGCATCGTTTATGGTTAGAACTAGGGCAGTATCTGATCGCCTTCGAACCTCTAACTTTCGTTCCTGATTAATGAAAACATTCTTGGCAAATGCTTTCACAGTAGTTCGTCTTGTGACGGTCCAAGAATTTCACCTCTAGCGTCGCAATACGAATGCTCCCATCTGTCCCTATTAATCATTACCTCTGGTTCCGAAAAACCAACAAAATAGAACCGAGGTCCTATTCCATTATTCCATGCTGGGCTATGCGGGCAGGACACGCCTGCTTGGAGCACTCAAATTTGTTCAAAATAAACCCAAGACACTCAACGAAGAGCAACAAGGGACGGCCGGCAGGATGGCTCCGGGGCCGGCAGTAAAAACGCGCGTTGGCGGACTGCCGGACCGGCACTGAGCAACAACTACGAGCTTTTTGACCGCAACAACTTTAATATACGCTATTGGAGTTGCATTACCGCGGCTGCTGGCACCAGCCTTGCCCTCCAATAGATCCTCGTTCAAGGATTTAAAGTATTACTCATTCCAATTATGGGGTCTCGGTGGAGTCCCTTATTGTTATTTTTCGTCACTACCTCCCCATGCCGGGAGTGGGTAATTTGCGTTCCTGCTGCCTTCCTTAGACGTGGTAGCTGTTTCTCAGGCTCCCTCTCCAGAATCGACCCCTGATTCCCCGTTGCCCGTTACGACCATCGTAGGCGTATAACCTATCATCCACAGTTGATAAGGCAGACATTTGAAAGATGCGTCGCCGGTGCAAGGACCGTGCGATCGGCTCCAAGTTATCCAGAGTCACCAAACAGGAACGGATCATTTCTGATCCGTATTAGTCTTGTTCTAATAAAAGGGCTCGTCCCCGAAGGTCGGAGCTTTTTCGGCATGTATTAGCTCTAGAATTACCACAGTTATCCAAGTAGGGTGGTACGATCTAAGGAACCATAACTGATTTAATGAGCCATTCGCGGTTACACCTTAATGCGGTATGCACATAGACATGCATGGCTTAATCTTTGAGACAAGCATATGATTTCTGGCAGGATCAACCACGTATCTTACAAAACACTCTTCAACGCCAAGCAGTATCCAACGCCCCGTACCTGACGCATACACCCTCGGCCGATTTATATTTCAAAATAACGAGAATCTCCACAGAGCTCACAGTAGCACCACGGACGGGCGATCTATCCATTGGCGCCTTTCTAATAGATATTTCGGCTAACCAAGTTTGCTTCTCTCTCTGTCTCTCTCTCTCTCTCTTTATGGTATGATGTCGGGCAGCTTCCTGTGGAAGGCTCACTCGAATCTGTCACCAAATCGAGAGCATCCATTCCCCTCCACCGGTTAGAATCGACGTTCGCAGCGGGGCGCAACGACGTTCTACCGTCAAAGCTCAAGCACGAACCTCAAATCCCGTCTACGGGCTTTAAGTAGCTCCATCAGAAATGCCTCTTTTTATTATTATTATTATTATTATAAAAGGAAGCGTAACCGTAACGTCTCACAGTGGGTTTCAGGTGATCCCGGGAACGATTCTGTGACAACCGCCGGTCGATACGAATGATACAATGAATCCAGCCTTTATGCTGTAGTGATCAGGCCATCAACACAGCCTGCGAAACCAGACTTTCCATAGCCGGGTTACCTGTCAAACGGGCTACCCATCACCGAACCAACGCTCGACAGAAATGATTTCCCCCTGCCGGAGGTAAATGGCCACACCGCCCGTTGACTTTCCAGCAGTCGCAGATAACGCACCATAGACTTAGGAACACGTAAACCCCAGTGGATCGAGCTGAAGCGGTCGCCTTCGCCGATGGCGGGAAACCTTCCGATATTCCGAACGTTCATGGCAACGTTGGTGCCTCAAGCCGGGTAAATCCTAGCATTCGCCCGTGCAATTTGACAGCACCCGTGAAGGATCGAGAAAGCGTCGGCCATAGCTTGTATCGACCTCCTATATTAAAGAGCTGGCACGAAGAAGCCCGTCTGGAGATCGAAGAAGTAATGTATATTCTGCCCCTTTTTTGTAATAACGTTAATACGTTTTAGTTTTGTCTCCTTGACTCTCCACTCGCCTCAACGATGCTCCCTATATATATAGCATCGGACTGTCTACACTTGCTCTCAACAGAAAAGTAGGCAATTAAAAGTCCGGGAAAGGGATTCACCCCCCCGGCCGCACAAGAGTGGCCAAACGCGGCATGAAATTCGAACCTCCGGTAAATCACTCTCAACAGTTTTTTATTGGACTGTTGATGTTCGAAATTTTTTCATAGGGAGACCCTCGAAAAGTTGCCTACTCAATAATTAAAGCTCAGCTCAGTTGACTTCCACCCCGAGGAGTTCGGCTGGTCGATCAGAGGTGCGGTGTCATGACCCGTTCATGTCGAAAATTCAAAAACCTCCGATCGCGTTGATATTTGGATATTTCTTAAGGCCGCATCGTTTCACCGAGTTTCCAGTCGTTCGGACATAGAATTAATTTCGGTGTCGTGGCGTGACGCTCGAGCTGTGTTCGTCTTGAGCTCTGTTCATCGGTTGAGACTCGTTCGAAATACGAACCGCGGCCGATCGCCGTGATATTTGGCGGGCACGTACACGTTACAAGCCCGCGAGTTTTTATCCTGGTTTCGCGTCGATCGGAACATGGAACAAAAATTCGCGATTGAGCCTTGTTCTTCCAACGAAAAAAGACCACTGGGCAATGGCTGGTCGATTGTCAAGCGGACGAGACGTGTCAGCTATGCCAGTGAACAGAGCTCGTTTCACGGTGGAGGCAAAATTTCGACTAAGTCCCAGTCCGAGCACCCACCTCCGAAACTAAAGAACGTAGACGCGCCAAGATTGGAACGTTAGACGGGCTGCCTGCTACCAGGAAAGCATCCGATTCGCGTGCGGATAGGTGGCGTAGGAGCCGAGTTGCCAACGAAAGTTTGCTAGCGAATAGAGCTCGTTTCGTGGTGGAGGAGGCAAAATTTCGACTAAATCCCACGTCGAGCACCCACCTCCGAAACTAAGGCACGTACACGCGCAAAAATTGGAACGCTGGACGGGTTGCCTGTTCCCAGAAAACCGTCTAATGCGCGGCAAGAGACGTGGCATAGGAGCCGAGTTGCCAACAAAAGTTGTCCGTTGGCTAGTGAACAGAGCTCATGAAAGAAATTTCATTCAAGCGCGGGTAAACGGCGGCGTAGGAAGTACGAGACTGTTCAGCTATGCCAGTGAACAGAGCTCGATCGTGGTGGAGCTGAAATCAATTCATTGAAGCGCGGGTATGCTGCGGGAGTAAATATGAATCTCTTAATGTGCACCGAACAGAGCTCGTTTCATGGTGGAGGCAAAAGTTCGACTAAGTCCCACTTCGAGCACCCACCTCCGAAACTAAGGCACGTACACGCGCTAAAATTGGAATGTTGGACTGGATGCCTGCTCCCAGGAAATCGTCCAACGCGCGTGCAGATAGGTGGCGTAGGAGACGAGTTGCCAACAAAAGTTGTCCGTTGGCTAGTGAACAGCGCTCATGAAAGAAATTTTATTCAAGCGTGGGTAAACGGCGGCGTAGGAAGTACGAGATTGTTCAGCTATGCCAGTGAACAGAGCTCGATCGTGGTGGAGCCGAAATCAATTCATTAAAGCGCGGGTATGCGGTGGGAGTAAATATGACTCACTTAATGTGCACCGAACAGAGCTCGTTTCATGGTGGAGGCAAAATTTCGACTAGGTCCCACTTCGAGCACCCACCTCCGAAATTAAACACGTGCACGCACTAAAATTGGAACGTTGGACGGGATGCCTGCTCCCAGGAAATCGTCCAACGCGCGTGCAGATAGGTGGCGTAAGAGCCGAGTTGCCAACGAAAGTTTGCTAGCAAAGAGAGCTCTTTTCGTGGTGGAGGAGGCAAAATTTCGACTAAATCCCACGTCGAGCACCCACCTCCGAAACTAAGGCACGTACACGTGCAAAAATTGGAACGTTGGACGGGCTGCCTGTTCCCAGGAAACCGTCTAATGCGCGGCAAGATACGTGGCATAGGAGCCGAGTTGCCAACAAAAGTTTTCTGTTGGCTACTGAACAGAGCTCATGAAAGAAATTTCATTCAAGCACGGGTAAACGGCGGCGTAGGAAGTACGAGACTGTTCAGCTATGCCAGTGAACAGAGCTCGATCGTGGTGGAGCCGAAATCAATTCATTAAAGCGCGACTATGCAGCGGGAGTAAATATGACTCTCTTAATATGCACCTAACAGAGCTGGTTTCATGGTGCAGGCAAAAGTTCGACTAAGTCCCACTTCGAGCACCCACCTCCGAAACTAAGGCACGTGCACGCGCTAAAACTGGAACCTTGGACGGGATGCCTGCTCCCAGGGAATCGTCCAACGCGTGTGCAGATAGGTGGCGTAGGAGCCGAGTTGCCAACAAAAGTTTTCCGTTGGCTAATGAACAGCGCTCATGAAAGAAATTTTATTCAAACG
>JAHWFO010100841.1:0-12241 GCA_023313115.1 Rhysida immarginata
GGGGTTATTGGGGCTATCATTACATTAACTCTTCTTAGTCAACAAAGCAGTGTGTTGCTAAAAGCAACCTTCGGTGTTCACAGCTGCACGCGGGCATTGTTTGAGATGGTACGCAATGCGTTTGCCCCGCCAAGTGCGGGCCGAAATTAGGAGGAAGTATGTGTAAGCGACTGAGCGATCTGCCTATACGATAGACCTATGAGCCACTAAAACCAAGCGAGGAAAGAGAAGACCTCAAACTCTTCCCCCTGTCTTACAATTTCGCTGTCTTGTCTACAAACAAAAGAGCCCAAAATAACCAAACAATAGAAAAAGAGTAATGAAGCCTGCTTTAATAAGTAAAACTATTGACCTACGCCCTCCTCAAAAATGTAAACTTGTAATACCTTAAAAGTGAAATTTGCACTTAAACGTTTATTATGCAATGCATATTAACTTAGAAAATTTAACATTTGCACGAGCCTAAATACATTAAAAGTAAAGTCAGAATTTTGTTTTATTTTATTTTATTTTTTAGCACGTCAGTTAAAATTATAGGAAAAAAAGGCAATCAGTAATTATTTGTAATTATTTTTATAAGAAATCAATGCAAACAGAAAAACAGAAATATGGAAATGTGGAGATAAATTTTCCAAGGTAACGAATGACCGCGAGAACTAAGAAATGAACAAGTCCTAACGCACATGTGAAACAATAATGCTATTGTATTAAAATTAAAAACACTCCATTTTACATTAGCAAAATGCTGCAACCCTAAAGACGAGACAAGTATTTTTAGGTTAGATTAGCGTGAGCCTTGAATACATCTGTTGTCGCCGCTGTTCACGGCTCGGATACGCTAGGCTTCGTACGGCCTGTGGGATAAGAATTACGTACACTTTTATAAATAGGACAGGCTTTAATTTAGTCGGGAAAAAGCACGAAAACGAATGGGGGAACACCCATGCATCATAAGCAAAACGTATATCGCATACCTGTGCTAGAAAATGCAAGGAATTTTCGCCAGGAATAGCTTGAACACTGATCGTAGTGTCAAACGGTGCTGTACTCCTCGCGAGCATGCTAAGCCTAGCCCAACTGAATTGTGTGATAACAAGTACGTTTTTTTTTTGTTTTGTTAATACCATAGATTTTAATTAGATGAAGAAACTCTGAAAGTAATGTGAAAACGTCAATGCAGCACAAACAAACGTATTTCAACCACCCTGAATTGTCAGATACGTAGATTTTTAGCTTGAATTAGCCTGCGTGTCGAAAGTAGCGACTGATGGCGCTGTACACCGCTATTAGGCCTCGTGCAAACACCTCGACATCTCCTGTGTGCAAATATGTTAGCGGGAGAGAATTTAATTAGAAGAAAAACGAAAAAAAACGATGAAAGAGCCGTGTAACCCTAACAAAGTACAGAAAAACATACCACATGTATCTTTGGTTGAAGACACCTTGTTTTTTAAGCAAACACTAACACGAGAACAATGCAACCCTGAGCGAACGCGTTGAACAACAACGCCCCAGCGTCCGTGGCCTAGCAGTAACCACCACCGCCAACGCAAGAGTACACACAGGCGCTACATCAATCAACTTGCAACACATCGTAAAAGGGCAGTGAAACGAGCATACACCCCCATGACAAACCTTTAAAAGTAAAAATCAGTGTAATTAGACAGAAAAACAAGTCATCGAGGACACGTCATTGAGAAAGCATGCCCGAGCTACGTAGCCGTGAGTGCCTACCCCGGAATCACGATGCTCGCATACGCGAACGTCACCATCTCGTGACTTGTAGAGTGACGCATAATGAGAGTACAGTCCACGTACATCCTTTATTAAGTAAAAATTATAAAAATCAAACTGTAAAACAAACCAACAAGCGCGCGACTTTGAGAACTTAACGACTTGTGACGAGTGTTGTTAAGTGTGGTTATCTTCTCCTTGTTCAGCAATGTTTAGGTCAGGGGATGCACCGGGCCATTCGTTTGATGAGAAGAAATCGATAGCACTTTTTCTTAGGATTTGCTGTGTTGCATTAGCCTTAAAGCAAGGTGCCTTATCGTGCAAAAAACAAACTTCATGCGGGTCGACAGTGTTGTTTGGATCTCGAAGAAACGGAAAAACATCATTTGTTAGCAAATTCCGAAAATAATCACCATTCCTTGACTCACCCTGCTCCTTGAATCTCCACATCATTCGCTTGGCGGTGAAACACACGAAGATGCCAATGCAGTCAGGCTTCTTGGACAGCTCTCGATAGTGCTCATCGTCAGAAATATCTGTAATCGATAAGCTCCAGACCCTATCGTTTTGGTAGTTCGGACGTCTCATAGTCCACACAAAGAACTCGTCGCTCGGGGCAAGGTGCACGAAGTCGTCTTCCACCCAATCCCGCAGGTAATCGCAAAACCAGAGCCGGTCCTCGATGTTTAATGCGGTCTTCATCGGTTTCGGAATAACATGGAATGGCTTGATGTTTGCACGCTGACGATGTCTTTGAACCGTTGAACGAGAAATTGTTTTCAATATGTAATCATCGCATGTGACCACAGCCTTAAATTGAATACAGACTTTTTGCACAATAAAGAGCACGCAGCATATCACTCTCGTATCCTAATACCATAAGTGAACAGAAAAGTTGTATACTGTATGAGAGAGAGAGCGAAAACAATTTTTAGAATACAATTTTAAACAACCTTTTGCAAACTTGTATTGGTTATGTAGGAGGAGGGAGAAAGAGAAAGAAAGAGAGAGAGGGGGTGGGTGACTGAATATCGCGAGGTTGGGGAGTCAAACAACGCGTTTATTAACCTCTGTGAGCCAAAGTTGTGCAAATTTGTATAGAGAGAGAGCATTAAGTATGCCTCAGCAACATTGAGAAACGTGAAATTTGTATTTTTATTTAACATTTCAACCAGATTCAAACCTGAGAAGAAAAAAACAACCCATCATACGAGCAAAGGCAATCAGTGAGAGAGGCAAAAATGAAAATAAAACAAATTTCAAACAGCCCAGCTTTAAAATGAGCTAAAAATTTAGGGAATATGACCCTTTCACCATTTTGTGTGACCTAATTATATTTATAAGCAATTATATGAGAGTTCAGACAGCATTAGTCCCTACTCAGATGCACACCAACCAATTGAAACAATGTAGGCATTAGTTGAAAATTAAAAAACAAAACAATACACCTTGAAATAGCAGTCGTTTTATTTAGAAAAACTGTAAAAGAGCTTGGAAAAAATTTGGTTACCCGAGAAACAATAGTGAATTAGTAATTAGGTGATTAAAATCGAGGTGTGCCAGTATACAAACCCCTACCCGTTTTGGTGGGTATTTAAGCGAGTCGACAGGTGTTCACTTGTAAGACAGAATCACCTAAGTGGATTTTTCTGAGAGCCTCAGGACCCCCTCTTATCGGCCACGATGGTGCTCAGCACCAGGGGTACATCAGAGGATTATGAAATTAATTTTATTTCAACCTTAGGCCACCTGAACATGGCTGCCATCACGTGATTACCTTACCATCAGAGGGGTGTGCACAACAAGCAGTGTCGCCCTCTGGTGTCAAAAACCACCAAAAAAAGACCACACCCAAAAAGGACCAACGCCCAAATAAAGGACCAACGCCCAAATAAAGACCAATGCCCAAAACAGGGGAGGGGGGTTGGGTGGTCACGTGAGTCGCATTCTGCACGCTGATTGGTTGAACGCCTGTGACGTCAGGAAGTGGGTGGGGGGTTGGGGTGGTCACGTGACGCGAATACTGCATGCTGATTGGTTGAAATCGGGGCGCCTTGGCCACGCCCACCTCATTAATATTCACCCAGATCGAGTACTTAGCTACTCTTAATATGCTGGCTCAGCTGACAGCCCGATACAATGCAGCTCCAAGTGCAAGTGTTTTGGAACAAACATTTCAGCGGACACTGTTGGATATGGGACTGCGAAGCAGACATCCCACTCGTGTGCCTATGTTGACCAAGTGTCATTTTCAACTACGCCTACAGTGTGCCCGGGAACATCTGGACTGGGCCATAGGTAAGTGTAAGAGAGTTGCTTTGTCTCATGAATCAAGATTTCTTATTCATCACGTTGATGGTCGTGTCAGGGTATGCCGACTTCCAGGCGAACAGTTGCCCCCTCCCTGTACAGCTGGCCATACAAAGGCTGGTGGTGGCGGCGGTATTAGGTTTTGGGGTACGTTCTCATGGGTGGCTCTGGGACCCGCAGTTGTGGTAGAACGGACCATGAAAGTTGCAGACTATCTGAAGATCATTGCAGACCAGTTGCACTTTTACATGGCGTCTGTCTTCCCAACTGGAAATGGAATCTACCAGCAGGACAATGCCCCATGTCACAAGGCTCGAATTGTGTTGGAGTGGTTCTAGGAGCATAAAGATAAATTCCAATTAATGTTTTGGCCACCTAACTCGCCGGATCTTAATCGAATGGAGCACATTTGGGATGTCTTGAAGCGGCAGCTCAGAGTTCAAACATCGCCATGTCGGAATATCTCGACTTTGCGTGGCCGCTGCTTATACATTTGGTACAAACTGTCTCCAGTCATCTACTAAGAACTTGTGGCATCCCTGACAGCTGTTTTGCAGGCCAAAGGAGGCGCAACGCGTTATTGAGTAGGTGGTCATAATGTTTTGGCTCTTCAGTTATTGAGTCGGGGGTTCGTAGACACTTGAAGATGAGTCATACAACTTATCTACGGAGTGCTGAATTCTTACAATCGAGTCAGAGAGCTATAATCTAATAATATGAGTCCTACGAACTGGAAATTGCTGTGAGTGTATTAAGACCCATTGTGGTTGTTCCTGTCGATTATTTTAGACTATGTTGATTCATTACTATTATGACTAACTTATTCTGTTGTCTCCCTTTATGTTTGCTGAGCCCTTGATGTCTCACTTTCAGTCTTTGACTATACTTGGCACCAGAGAGTATTGTAGTCTACTAACCTCTTAATATTAAAAAAATTAACATATCCTGTGTAAGAAACACATCAGTCAAAGATATTTTGAAGCCTCTCTAATATGATAATGGTTGTCACCGAACAAACATATCGCATTATCACTTAGAAAAAAAAAATTGTAAATGAAGAAGGTATGCTATAGTACTTAATCTTTTACATACCACTGATAAATAATCGCTGACAAACATTAAGACGATAAAACAGTGTTTGTAACATTATGTCATGGACAAACTTTGTACCCCTAGAGATCCACGGGCCACAATATAAGAACCAATTTTATATCCCCAATATATTATGAATATTTTTTCCCGTACTTTGCACAGGACAGAGAACAGTGTGAAAAGATTTGTCTCGGACGCTGACTGAGGAAAACTTACAGGAAGATTTATGAATATGGTGACAAGCTACCGTTGAATCCATTCCATGAGAATAATATACATGTTATCAAAATTTCCATTGCTAAGATTGAACGTATTGCACATTCTAAGAGTACACTATCCAGCTAAAAGTAATCGGGCACTTTCGATTTTAGACTTTTTGTGGAATATCTAGAAAAATACTTGACGAATTATCCTGAAACTTCAGGGGTGTATATATCAGCGAAAATTTTGTCCCGAAGGCAAATAGGGGACCAGCAATAAAGTGAACCAAAAAATAATGTTTGAGATCACCCTGCAAAAAATAATCCTTGAAATGCGTTGTAGCTGTGGCATATGATTAAGAGGCCTCTTTTACTTAACTGTGTTCCTTTGGAAGAGGATAGCAGGAGATATAAAGGTTTCTTTAAGAAAATCGAAATGTTTTCGCAAGTTTTTTGTTTATGACATGCAGGGTTTTCAGCCCAATGCAATACCATTTTCAGAAAACTTGACAAACTACAGTAGAGACGACACCGAACAATCAGAATATAAAAATATTAAATATTTGATGAAATATGAGCATTTTTACTAAATAATATTTAATTGCGCATGTGGAAGCGTTACCAAAATGTCTTTTGCATAATTTATTAGCTAAACGTATAGAGCTACTCTTATAAAAACCCGAAGCAAATATCGTGAAAATTCAGCAAGATATCGCCGATAGAATTAGTTGAATTTCAATTGCTCTCAAGATATCGCCGTGAGACTGATCATTTCACATTACTAGGCTTTGCATTCTATAATGTCCTCAACATTAATATTCAATGTGAAAACTTAATATCAGGACTCAAAAGCCGCAGTTATCTAATTAAAAGATTGCGTACCATCCTGTCTACCAAGGAATTTAGAGAAAAATTCTTCCGTTTCTATACTACACCGTAGTCATTTGGGCAAGTATATCCCCAAATAATTTATCGAGAATTAAAGTAGCTTACAATGCAACAATAAGAACAGCGTTTAACGCATCTCGCTTGGATTCAGTATCAGCTTTATGCCGTCAATTAAATCTACCAACTTTGGATATGATCCGAAAAAATCGGTTTGATCATTGAATTAACAAGTGCTCTTCGAAATGTTCATCATCCAGCATCTTTTATTCAAATGTGGATTCTGAAAGCCTGGAATTATCGTGCAACACGTAGATACAAAATAGAACCACCAGGAATAGTATCCACTTTTCTTTCTAAGCATTTTCCATATAATGCAATTGCTATTTGGAACTCGCTACCTTTATATATTTCGCAAAATTGCAATTGAGTGTAACTCCTTGAATTGCAGGCAGCATGCTTTCATTTTAATAGAAAAATTAAAAAAAAAATTTATACTTACTGACCACAATTAATTAATGATATTGTAAAGTCTTTGTACTTTTTTGGATCACTTGATTTGGGACACTAAATGTTGTCTGAGTTTTTACTTTTATGACAATGTTATTCCTGTCGGAATGCTATCATGTATATTTGTATATATATTTGTTTATATGTACTGTATATACGATGTAATAATAATAATAATAATAATAATAATAATAATAATAATTAATAATAATAATAATAAATACACAAAAAGATAAGGGGCTTTCTCCAAACTTTTATTTTTATATCGGACACCAGTATTGACTTCTTCTCCTTAAGCTGATATGAAAATACGAAAACATTTCGATTTTTTTCAAAAGGCGGTTTCACGCTTCGAAGTAAACGGTTTATGTTTAAACCAAAGATAGACTCCGAATCCTATTGTTAACAGCGGCAAAAAGTGAAGCAAATTGAGCCATGACAGTTCTGGGCAGGAGTGAGCCGTGGATTAATTAGCTGTCTGGCTGCTTTGTTTTTGAAGATTTTGGGCCCGAGGAATAATTAATTCAAAACCATTATTCAAAGTTGTTTGGCGTACAACTGTACAAACAGACAAGAAAAAGGATCAGAATCATTTTCCACAAAAATAAATCAAAAATACGTAACTAAAATGAAAATACGTTACTGAAAGATAATCGAAACGAAATTGAAACTGAAACCATGATCGAAAATTTTTTTTATAAAATATAATAAAATACTTCAAATACAAAGTCAAAGAAAAGATAAACTTATCAGTCCGTGATCGGCGTGTGAAAGAATTATTAATCAGCTACTCTCGTGTTTAGCCATGTGTTTTGCATCATCTTCACTCACTTTCAGCCATGACAGTTCTGGGCATGGAGCTTCCCAATTTGCTTCAAGTAACAACAATAGGATTCGGAGTCTATCTTTAATATACGTCATTGGTTTAAACGATCGGGGAAAAACGGAATAAACGAAAACGACACGAACGTCGTTTTTTCCGTTCGTTTATTTCGTTTATTTGCAACATCTCGTTTTTTTGAGAAAAAAAAAACGCTGTGGCTACAGTCACGGAACCGTGTACGATTTTTCAGTCCCGGAATGACGTCAGTTCCTGCTACGTGAAGGGAAGAGCGGTGCACGGCGACCACGGGATCGTGATCGAGATTTGTTTCACGGATCTGCAGCCGTGAAAGGCATAGGGGGTCATTCAAGTTTTTAGCTACAATAGGGATAAAACAACGGTGGATTCAAGCTAAATCTATGGAAGCTACAGACGTTGATAAATTATTTCGTGAATTTAATGGAAAAACAAACACTTCGAACGTAGTTTTTTATTAATTTGTATTTTGCTTTTTCATTGATTTGTAATTTATATTTTTTGCATTCTCTCATTGAGATATTTCGTTGTTTTTAAAGTGCTAATTCGTTGCGCTCGTGTGCTTCGCACACATTTGCCTCCCTTAGCTACGCTCCTGATTCAGCGTTAGTGTAAACTTCCTTCTTTTCAGAGGCTGTGTGTTATTAATTAATCATTTAATAAAATTACTTTATTTTAAATGATCATTACTATCTAATTTCGCTTTATGCTGTCATCAGCCCGAAACCTACATTAACTGGTATTTAGCTGTGTTTTGTTTTTTTGAGTTGAATGTACGTTCAACAGCCTGTTGTTGGATGTTTCGATAATAGTGCAGACGATCTCGTTCGATAAATCGTCTAGAGCATGATATCAAAAAACAGATGAAGGTAGGTAATAGAACGATTACCCCCCCCCCCCCCACATACACTCTTCATCTGTTCTTGATGATATCGAATCGGGGTATCGTTTTTTTTTTTTTGAAAAAATATTTTTTTTTAAATTAGATAAACGCAATAGACTCAAATCGGCCCACATATCAATGATTGTTTTTATGCAGACCATTCCAGATGACGTGTGGTGAAAAGTAGTTTAGCATACACATAATATTATGTGTAAGTTATGTTAAAATGATTGATAAAACTAAGAACAGATGAAGGTACGTATGTGAATACCCCTCCCCCTCCCCCTTCATCTGTTCTTGATAAAACATTTTATTTCAATATTTTGTGTGTGAATCCGATTTAAATCGATTTTTCACTTACATCGAATATATCGCTCATTGTGATAAATGCAGATCGGTTTATATTAAGATTCGATTCAAAAGAAAAACTAACAACACAATACAGTAATTCGTTTTCATTAAAATGTGCGAGCGTGACGTTTGAAAAATGTTAAAAATATGTTGGAATAATTTCGTTTCATTAATTTCATTCAATGCAATGAGAACCAAGACCACATAAGGATCGTGTCATTTGCTCTTGCTGAAAATTAAACACTAAACCGGTGTAAAGACAAATTCATCAATATTACATAAAGATATACATAAATGTAAATGAATAAAGGAAATTCAGTTAAGTAATTAACTAAAGTTAATTTTTCACTAAAGTTAATTTTTCACTAAAGTTTTAAAGTGATAATGTTCTTTTATAACAAGGAGAACCTCCCATAAATACAGGCACAGTTTTTTTCACATATTTATAGAATTTTTATTCCACTGTCAATTTGAGCATATAATAAAAATTTCCCTATAAAATCATTTCCATGAAAGATAGTTTTCTTTATTAGACCTAATTTTGTCGTGAGAGCCAGAATTTTGCGAGATAAAGTCGGATAAATTAGCATAGCGAACAGGTAGAAAGTAGTTGTTTATCCCTGATGAGCGCCAACTAGCGGTCAAAAATTGAAAATGCCTCGGCACGCAATTTCAAGCCCGATGCGGAGGCCCTATATCTCGAAGGCCACGAGTGAGCAGATGCTTATTTGCTGGTGGCGCCCTACAGCGGCTGTGATTAAAGCTCTAGATTAGGAAAGTACGGCAAACTTTGTCGTCTGCTACCAAATCCGCCATTGTTGGCCCAGTTTGCCCTATCAAGTGAGTTACGCTTCCTCTAAAATTCGGCTTAAATTCATCCTTTTCGCAAATTTTCTTATTATTATCGTCTGAAAATATAACTGACAATCAGTAAATTCTGTAACTACTGATTTTTCTTTAAATTTTGTTTTCAATTATAATTTTTTACATATAAATAATGATAACGTTGAGGCAGTTTAATGATAACCAGATTAAGTTTTTAGTCTATTTTCACTTTATTTATTTATCCTTAATAAACGATTTACATGTAATTAATAAATTTTAAAAAACACTGTGTGTAATTTTTGTAATTTTATTTATCAAAATATAATTTTATAAAAATTTTATTAAAATATAACTTAATACTTTTATCAAATTAATTTTTACATTTATATCAAAAATTTCACTTTACCAATTTTAATTTTATTAAAGTATAAAAATTATTAAATTATTAAAAAAAGTATAATTATAATTATAAAAATATCAAATATAATTTAATAAAATAGGAACTATTAATTTTAAGTTTTTGATTTAAATATAAAAATTACTTTGATAATTATATTTTGATAGAAAATTTTAAAAATTATAATTTGGAAAAACTATCCGTTTGATTACAAAAACAATTACAAAAAAATAACTACACATGCAATGTATTTTGAAATTTATTCATTTATGGAGGTTTATAATATTGACTTAAAAAATCTATCCAAAACTTATAGTTAAAATTTTCTATATTTTTTCCACCCAAATAGCAAATTTCATGTTATATTCAAGTTTAATGATGAGTGATAATTAACATTGCTAAAATAAGATGAAAATAACATGGACGTTTTATTTCAAGTTTTGCCTCCACATTTCACAGACAGTTTAACCTTGTTATATTGAAATGTATTTTCTTAAAAAGTACTATATTCAACAAAAAATTATATTTTCTGATCGTCTGAGAATTGCACAATGTAACATTTCTATAACATTCGATAAAGTTATAATATAAACAAACGTACTTGCTTGCTTCTTATTACTTCTTCAGATATTTTAACGAATTTATTAACCTCCAAGGAGCATAGATAGAAGGATCCTGAAATTTTGCTTATTCGGATTAAAATTTAGGACCAATCAACGAATATTTCATTAAAAATTTAATGTAAATTGCTGCTTTCACATGCATTTCAATGGTATCTATCGCTGATTTTGGGCCAACAATGGCTGACAAACTCACGTGACAGCCGTTCTACCAATCAGCAGCTGCGGGCAGCGCGGAAAAGGTTTGCCGTACTTTCCTAATCTAGAGCTTTAGCTGTGATGTTACAATACGAGCAGACGCTCATTTTTCCTATGTGTTTCTATGGGTTTGTCTCGTTTACCTGTCTTCTTTTTTATTTTGTGTCGATTTTTAATTTTTTTAATTAAGTAAAGCACACGTATGTTCTAAAATGAATAAAAGCAAATCACTTAGTATTGCAGAAGAGCTTTTTTTTAATGGAAAATATAATTAAAAAAATGAATTTACAAAAGCATGCAGGTTCACAAAATTTCGCTTACAATCAGTAAGATAAGATGAGTTATGTTAAATTCAATAATATAAATTCACCTCAATTTGAATTTAAAAAAAAAAAAAATTAAAAGAAGATTTTATTGAAAGTTAACCAAAATTATATTAACCTGAGTTAACATGGGAGATTCCTAAAGTTATTTTAAATACAATTCCACCCCAATTCCAACAATTTACAATTTAAATTCATTTTTAATGTAAGAAGCAAAAATAACTTAAGCCAGAAACTACTTTTAATTTTTAATCAAACTAAAATTTATTAATGAATTTAAATTGTAAATTGTTGGAACTGGGATAGAATTATACCTAAATTAATTTTAGGTGTTAGAAATAGAATTTTGTATACTTTTCAATAAATGTTTTTTTAATTGGGGTGAATTTTCTTGAATTGAATTGAATTACTGAATTTAACATAGTTTTTCTTCAACACCAGTATTTTTTTTATGTAAGAGGCCTTATGCTCTACAGCAATATAGATGAGTTGAAATTGGAAATTCTTTTCTTTCCTAAAAACTTCTTTATACTCTGAATATTCAAATATGAAACTGTACATAAAGATTTCCGTTCGTATTCTTTGCAGAACAAATATGATTGCATGATGTAATGAGTAATGACTTTGAAAGGGGTGGTTGTCTTAGAACCAAGCATTGCGACCTTAGGTCTACTGTACTATCCCCTAATGACGATGAAAGAACGATTATGGAAACAAACACAAACATCCATGCTCTGGGCGGGATTCGAACCCGCGACTCGCTGGTGTCGAGAGCGGAAAGACCTGTGTCTTAACCCTCTCGGCCACCGAGCCGGCTGCATGGTGTAAAGATGGAACACTTTATCAAAGTAGCAAGAATGGGAAAAATAACACCTACGTTCGAAATTTGTATACAAGTTGTTACTTTTCATCTTTTTATTACTTGGATAAAACGGAATAAAAGCGAATCTAGCCAACTTTTATTTACTACGATATAATGCAAAGCCTCTAAAAATATATTTTTTAAGTACAAGGTGATTATAATTAAAGTCCCTTTGTAAAAATGCTATAAAAA
>JAHWFO010100850.1:0-11455 GCA_023313115.1 Rhysida immarginata
ACCAGCGTCATCAAATCTGGGCCGACAATCCAGCCTTCATTATTTACAACAAACGATAAAACTTTCAGGCATTTATTGTTACATCACGTATAATGGGCCATTGTTAATAGCATTTCTACTTATAATAAGCCCTAAATTTGGCCTTTTGATACGATGTAACATTGTATGGCGTTTCAGTGCGCAGGTCTTCTTTATCTAGGTGACGTTGCCTGGCGTCTGTTCTGACGTTTGTTTTTTTTTTGGTATTATCATCCAAGCTTTTTTGTTGCTTTGGTTTATAATAAAGATACGTTTGTCTCTTCAAAAATTGCTTATGGGGAAAACCAATCTCAGTTTTTATTGATCATTCTGTACATACACTGACAAGGGAATCCCTCGAACATGTATATCACAGATTTCCACCAAATTGAAATATGTTACTCATCTGAAGCTACTATAGATGCTTACAAAATAAGAGTGCGAAATTTTGTTTCTTTCAAAATAAACCGCAAAAACGAAAAAAATTGAGCATACATAACCATACAAGGACTCCATTGTTAAAGCGGATAGGATATGTGGGGTTCCCTTGTGAGTGGCCAGATTATCAGTACTTTGTTGGGCCGCCTTTTGTCTTCAATACGGCGGCGATTCTTCAAGTGTATACACGCTTAGGATGATTATAAATACAGTGTTTATTATATGACATGTGGCTGGTCAATATACAATGTTTCTTATATGGCAGTATGTGTGTCGTCAATAACCCCATAGGCATTTTATTTTGTATGCGAGATCTGTTTACTTAGTGGTTTTTTTTTATAAATAATGAAAATCACACTATACAGGGTGTTTCAAAATTATGTACAATAAATTTAGTGACATATTCTTCAGGTCAAAAGAAGACGAAAATGTTCTATAGCATTTTGTCTGGAAACGATTTATTTACGCGATACAGCCAACTAAACCCGTGGCTCCAGATTACAGGAATTGTTCAAAGTGCCCGCCACCAGCTCGCACGCACGGTTCGGTTGTCGGTGTCGGTGTGGATAGTCCGTTGGGTTCAGTGCCTGAACCAGTTGCAGGTGGTATGGATGCAAAAGCTGACGGTGAAGAATGCGCCAAACAGATGAGTGCGGAATGTGTACCATGGAAGAAATACGACGGGTGCTTGTCTGTGGTTCATCATGTATGATGTCAATTATCACATCCTCCTCATCCGGAGAATGTGCTACAGGCCGCCCTTGTCCTGTTTGACGGCCAAAGGAACCACGCTCCCTCAAATGTCTGTCGACAGATACAAATGTTCGGTTATTTGGCAAACGTCTATTCGGAAAGCTTTCTTGGTAGAGTCTTCTTGCTTCCACAGCATTTCCGTCCGCAAGACCATACATTAGGTGCATGTCAGTGTATACTGCACTGGAATACGTGTACATGATTTTTTTTACGTAAATCGTAATGCGTATGTCAAAGCACGCAAACGTTCTGAAATTGATATTCCTAGTGGATGTACAGTAGTGAAACTACAGTAATGGAAACAACATTACACAACTAATGGAACAACCCTAAAGTAGGTTTAAATGGAACAAATCACTCAACCTAGTATTGGGTCGAACTGCTAAAATATCGTCCGCTAACTACCGTGCTACTCGCAAACAAATCGTTTCCAGACAAAGTGCTATAGAATATTTTCGTCTTCTTTTGACCTGAAGAATGTTACTAAATTTATTGTACATAATTTTGAAACACCCTGTATATGTCACTTTGTTTGTCGACGAGCATATGATTAGTCTTGCCAGTTATTTTTGTTGTGAATAGACTTAAAATGGCGTTAAATTTACTTCACTACGATGCTAACCACTATTGCATCCGTTGATGGCTATAACAAGGATAGTAGCAACGTTCGCTTGACCTTATGGTATTTTTATTACAGTAAATATAAATCTATTCTTAGAAACAAGAAGCTCAAGCATTACATGTCTTTTTTAAAGATTTCTATTTCGAAGTGATCGTTAAACGTACAATAAAAGGAGCTAGCTTATTTTCTTATATAAAAATGAGGCGATTGGCTAGTTTACCTTACCCTTTATTACATCGAACTCAATTATTTGAGAAAGACCTTTTATATGAACTCTTTCAGCTCATCTATATATTTTTTAGTGTTTTTTAAAGGGCAGTAAAATAGCCTTTATGTTTAATGGTAATGGGAATCATGTAGCTAGTCTTGTTTAATTATGTCGTTCTTGCTTTCGACACAAGTTGAATCTAAAAAGGAATGTTGCTGAATCACATCCGCCACTATTTTCGGTGGTAAATTTTTCCGTTTTAAAATATTCTTGGAAGGAAAAAGGAGATTTTCGCCAACAACGATGACGCTTATCGATTGAAGAACACAAAGAAGAGATATAAAACTTTATGAAAAGTAGAACAATAACTCGTTTTCTTCATCAAAAATCACAGCATTCAGTAATCTAAGTAGACACCTACATTTCTTTTATCCGTAACTGTTTAAAAAAATCATAGATGCAGAAATATGAGATGCACTTATTTTTGAAGCTGTAATTGTTTTTAAATTACTTTTTCAAAAATCGCTTTATTTTTTTTAATATGAAAATTATTGTACTCTTTACTTTACCAGATTGCTTATGGTAATAGAAATTCTTAGAAGTCTAGTTAATTTTTCTTTCATTTACCAAAATTGCTCCTTGTTTAAATAAAAGGCTTTTTGCTTTAATATTGAAATTAATATTACCCAAAATTTTAATGAAACCAATTTAGCATTTTCATTTTAAAAATAAAGAATACCTATTTTATTTTTAAAAAATGATTTAAAAATGCATCATAGATAAAATTAATAAGACGAAAATTAACGTGAATAAAATTTTCATGTAAAATAATGATGAACCAACGTATTCACCATTTTGCTCTTCTAACGTTTTTGTAAAAAAATTTAATTTCCTTTTAAATGGGAATTTGAGAAACGGATGACTTTTGATATTTAAATTATGAAATCTTGACGAAACTCGTGGTCCTTATAAGGCTTTGCTCCTCCAAACACATTTATTTAGAAATGGTGCAGAATCACTTTCCGTTTTGAAAACCTATTATAAATTATTTTTTCTGTTCTATTACTTAAATTCTATTTGTATTATTAATTAATGAATATTTTACACCCAAAAATATATAAAAGCGCACCGAAAATAAAACATGAGAGCGGACTCGTCAGTTTGTTTGTTTGTTTTTTTTAATGGAAATAAATAATATCTCGAAAATTGCTTGATTATGAGAAGGGCCAAGATAAATTTAAAGACTCCCCCTTAAAATAGTCTATTTTGAAAACCTTATTAAAAAAATTTGTCAATTTTCGTAAAGAATTGGAAATCAGTCTTATAAGTTTGCATATGTTGGAAGACCATTCATAAGAGAAACTTCTGCACAGACATAAAATTCTTATTAAAATTTCTATATTTGTAACAAGAAACCTCCATAAAAACGTCATTTTTAAGGCTAAGGCGAATTTATATGCTATTTACTTTGGGTTATTTAGAAGACACAAGTTCCTTGTCATTATTGGCTACCCCACCAATAACTTTTTAGGGCTAACTTTTTTAAAACCACCTATTTTCAAACCCTAGTAAACAACCAAAAAAGTAAAAATATAATAAAAAAAAACAGAGGCCCCCTTACGGGGTTAGCACAAAGTACGTGCATTCCATAAAAATATGAGTGCAATTCGATGAGTCAGTAAGCAGACTTTACTGCGTTTAAGGACCACATTTTTACGGAAAGTAACAAAAAACTGTTAGTCTATTTTCTATTGTAAGTAAAAACAGGCAGAATAAAAACATTTTTTTTCTAAAATTCAACCCATTCAAATCGCGGCCGAAAATAGCCCGAAGTTTTAGATTTTTAAGAAAAAAAAGAGAATCCCTTAAATAGGAAAGAATTATATTAGGGCAATCATCAGGTCCTAATGTGGCCTGATGAATTTATCTCAATTAACGAGGAAATAAAGGCACCCCTGTCGGACCCCCGTCATGGCAATATCATATGCAAACAGTGGGAGTTTTGAACAATTTAAATTTTATGGAAAACAAAAACTAGGGTGACTGGATTTATTACAAATAATCACTGATGCATGAGTTACACAAATGCAATTATTTTCTTCATGAAGTCACATTTTTTCGTTTCCTAGCTGAAGCATTCATAGTATACTGTTTATTCTGCGAAACCGCTGGATCCCGATGAAGAAGAATTCCTACAAAAAAAAAAAAAAAAAATACTGTATAAATAAAAGGGGAACAAACAGACCGCAGCTTGAAGTCCACGGTTGTTTTAAATCATTATTTTTTACTTCTTACCCTTCACTATGGCTTGAAGCATCACTTGATGACGCGTTTTCATCCAACATGTGCTGTAGGTGACTAGCTAGCGAATTAAATTCTTCCATAAATTTCATCTGAACCTTAACCCAGGGAAACAAATAATCTTCACCGAAATGGATCTCAATTATGAAGTCCTCCTTTTCAGAGTAGGTTTCTATGTCATAGCAGCCAAAAAAAAATCCTTTTCTTCCTGTGTCACTTTCTTTTATGAATATCCCGTCATCTAAAAGCCTAATCGTTGCATTAAACGGCAAGTTGGGTAGCGGTAGTTCAACGTGGGCACTCGTCACAATTACATTCACTTTGTTCTGCTTATTTTTTTTCAACAGATTCTGGAATGTCCTTAGTTCTGAAATTCTGAACTGTAGGTTCATAATCTGTTGCACTGACCAGACTGCCTTATCTGAAAATAAATTACAATATTTAATATTATTGATCTAAGGAGTTTAAATGATTAATTTTAAATTTAAATGTGGTCAACAACATCTTCAATAGACTACATCCTTTGAGTTTTCTTCCATCTCACAAGTTTGTTCATCGCTTTTCACAATTGGTGACTTTATTATTTATTTTTTTGTTTTTATTAATTTTACGATTTTCCCCATTAAAAGGAGACTGATCACATTTAAATTTACAATATTTAATGTCCTTTTACGAGGCAATATGTTGACCAACTTGCTGCTCTTCTGGTTTTTCAGCATGATATGAAGCAATATGCTGCAGTTCGGTACTACGATTGTACAGACAAGCATGTTTGCGAACAAGTTTCCGAACAAGTTTCCAAGCAAGTTGGTTAAGCTTGTTTTCTAGGTGGGCAAAAAACTCAACAAGTTTGTCAATATGTTTGTTGTCTTGTGCTATAGCCTAACCAGTTTATCTTACATGATAAACTACGTATTGAGTGTGTGACTGGTGTCAGTGTGTGTTGTGAGTCCGTGTTGTATTTTGTTTTCGTTTTATAGTTGGTTGGTGTTGTTTATGCAAATTTGTGTTTTAAGTGTATTTGTTTGAATAAATGAGTGTTGTAGCGATCATTTTGTGGTAGTTGGGTGAGTGTTTTGTGGTATGTTTGGGTGCGAATTAAAAATAAAAAAGTAATAGGAAAGTTTAAAGATGAAATAAACTCTGTAAAAATGTTAGAATTTATAGGACTAAGAAGTAAAATGTATAGCTACAGGACTGTGGAACCAGTTCCCGACAGCAAGGGCTTATTATTGGATTGTTTTAAAAAATTAAAAGGAATTAAGAAAGCTGTGTTGAAGAAAGAAATTAGGTTTGAAGACTATAAGAATTGCCTACTGAATCAAGTAGAGTATTTTCATAAACAGACAGTGATCAGAAGTCATAAACATGATATATTCACCGAAAAATTAAATAAAAAATCTCTTAAGCTGGAAAGATGATAAACGGTATCTAATACCAAATTCAATGGATACTTGTGCTCATGGTCATGTGCTCTCTGTGTGAATCTTTCCTTTGCATTATAGTTAAACCATAGTTACATATGTCGGTTGTAGTTCATCTACAGGTAAAATAAATTAAATATACTGCAATCAGCATGACAACCAAGTGGTCTAGGTATCTTAAAATTAAGTGTAATAACTGAAATTTTGAAAGAAAAAAAACTGAAAAAATACACCAGAAAGAGACTATTAAAGAGCATATAGATGAAAACAATTAGAAAACGATGAGAGAATATACAGTTCAGAAAAATTTCTGTCGACCTCTTTTATTTCTTAATTGCTTTTTTCGTATTTTTATTTCTAATAATCTAGTCAAAATAGGAACCACCTCCTTTAAACCAAGGCTTGTTATTTTTATCTAACATATGAAGTATAATTTTAATACAAAGATTCTGCTGTGTTTACGCTAGTCTTATTAAGAACAATAATAAATACTACACTGTAGAATATGAAAGAAAGTTAACCTGCGTCAGTCAAGGTCACAATGTATCTGCGAGATATTTAATTTTTTTAATTAATTATTTTTGTTTATATTTTACGTATGTTTCCTGAGAAGCATTTAATAAATCTAAGAAAAGAAATATATATCAACATTTTTTTTCCAATTATACCTACAAATCGCATTACATCCCTTTTTTTATGGTGCTTTTTTTTTTTTTTTTTTACTTTTTTTCTAATAAACTATCAAACTTAGCATCTAAAATCCATTAACACCAACCCTCTGTTGCTATTTAATGCAGCATCTAAATAGTCTAATACCACAAGCAAAAATAAAGTAAAAATATAACACACAGAAGTGGCCTATCAATGGAACATTAATTTATAATTTTATTTATAAACTATAATTTTTGAGATATATACATTCTAGATATATTTTTTAAATTTCAAGTTATTTTCATTTTATATTGTCAGTATTTTTAATATAGTTTGTCACTTTCTGGTGTCACTTTTTATATATTGCAATCTGTTTTAATGCTTATAAATTATTGCACATGTAAAGTATTATACAAATGTAATTAGATACTTACTTATTAAAGATTAATTTTTAACATATTAAACATTCAAGTAGGCCTAGACAATAAAATTAGAAAACGTTCATAACAAAGGTCTACAAAAACGGAAAATTAAAATAGGCTACTTATTGGGACCGGAAAAATTTACTTCCTTGTGAAGATGAAACCCATTTTTTGGCTTTCTTTGCAGCTGCCTGTTTTTTTTGTACAATATTTAAATGTCTCAACCTTATGAAAGTCCTTGTCCTTACGAATGTTTCAACGGCTTTGGGAAGTATTTGTGGATATTTCGCTTTCAAAAGTGAGATCATAGATTTAGTTACTTGAACTTTTTTCGTAAACCCCTTCCTACCGTTAAAAGATATAAATTCATCCTCGAACAACTTAATAGTCGCCAGCCAGTCATTAGATGGGATTATCAAGCCTCCACGTGATGAGTACTTCAATCCATGATAATGCTGATTGACAACTAGGAAGATGCTGGGACGTAGGGATCCCCAAATTTCTGTCATATTTCCTGATCTTAAATGCAACGTACCCAGCTAAATACTGTAAGCCCTCAACAGGGTAGTCTGTTATAACTGCTTCTCTAGAATGATCTGGCTAAAAACTTGATGACAGTGCATGATTTGGTTGAAAATTTTCATTTTCACATATAGGGCTACTTAGTTCATATAGCTCTTCTTTAGTGGAATTGGAAGAAAAAGAGCTGGCATAGCTATGGTCCCATATACCATGGAATAATTCTGCAGTAATGTCAGTTGCAGAAGTATCAGCCTCTTCTGAGAGAACTACAGCTAATTTCGATAATGGAATATCTTGAGCGTTAGCTCCAAGTATTAATAACCGTATTCTGTTGCGAATTTCCGATGGCAATGGGTGATCATAGAAGTGACCTAGTCCTCGTATACGAGAGAACGTATTTTCTAACAGATGTTGGTTTAGATGAGTTGTCATGATATATTTCCCCCCCTTGGAGCGTGACAAAATCAAACAAACCCCGGAGGGCCCTCACATTCATTAAAAAGCCATGTTGAAAAGGAAAGAGGCTTTTTCTACCTTTCACCCTGATATTTTCCATCGCATTTTCAAAGGAATCTAGAACTGCCATTTGCTCTTTCAAACATTTCTCAAAAGCATGTCGTGTTTGCGAACCATTGGAAGCAAATGGAGTTCTTGAATTCAGCACATCGAACGCATCATTCACTAACTGTATGAAGCCTGCGGCTTCAGATTCATCAGGCATTGTGTGCTTGATGGCTTTTGCTGCGTGAGCAGAAAAAACTTGAGCTGCTAACCTAACACGTTGACGCTCCCTTCCTTTGCAATGAATATGCGATTCGGTTAGATTAGGGCAAATTTTAGTCTCACGCAGTCAAGTTCCAAAAGCTTTTCAATTATTGCTGCAGAAATAATCTTTCCATTGGGTAATATTAATCCCTGATCAAGAAAATGGTTTCTTAAAAACTTGAGCAAATGAGGGATATCAGCAAAAACCCAAACTAACCTACTGGGTTTAGCAAGATTTTTAAAGCAAGGATTTGTATGCAAAATACCAAAGTCTTTCCAAGTAGCACGGATCTGACACCACACCCACAACGCAGATACCAATTTGCTCCAACTCACAAATTATTTTTTCTAGTAGAGCCGTACTCATGTTTGTATCAAAATCATAGTACAGAATTTGTTTCCACGAACTGCACAAACCTCTACCCATTAGAACCTGAACATTTTTATGAGGTCCCAAGATTGTGTCACTTTGCTGTTCATAAGACAACCTATTATCGACGTTCATCTCATCAAATGAGAGTACACATAATCGTTCCACGGGAGAAAACATTTCTATCTTAGGTTTGATTACGTTTATGACGTCACAGAGAATACCAGGTTGATAATGAAAGTTTTGAGTCCATCGGCTCAGTGTTGACACTCCTGGAAGGGGAAGTCTCCATACTTTACGCAAGAAATCATAAGCCCTGCTAGATAGTGAACGCAATGTTAGCGCTTTTGATATAGTCAATGCATCCCATACAGTCGTTTTACCAGTGATAAGAGAATGAATTTGACGAGATGTGAATACTTTGGATAACACTGAATGCAATTTCTCCTTGACCAGAGCATTAGTTTTCTTATTTTTGGTTGCTTCAGCAAGTCATGCCATCTTTTTCTTTTTAGTCAACTGGAGTTTCATGAACAGCAGTTTTTTTTTCTCTTATTTACATCAGCTTGTAACAGCCGGTGCTTTAAAACACTGTTTTCATTTCTTAAACATGCGTTATCTTTTTGGAGTTCATGGATATCAAGTAAATCAGATGTGTCTGTCATTGCATCAGCAACTCTACATTTCTTTTTCGACGACAATGAGGATAAGTGTTCTAAAGCTCTTTTCCTGTTATTTCTCCTTGACATTGATAGTCGGGTAGCACGGGTAGTGTCTTGGTACTCTTGTTCTGCATTTTTGTTGGAAATTTGTGAAATTCGTTCACAATCCTGAATGATAAAAGAAAATTATTTTCCTCATCTTGTAAAAAAATGGTCATGTTCATATAACTGAATGTCATTTACATGACTTGTTAACTAACATTAAAATTTATAGAGATTTATATAGATTGTTAATGACTTAAAATGCTAATTTTGGGAGAAGTTAGACTAAATTTTAAGCTGTATTTTCCTAATACATGTTAAGGGTTACCTCATCTTGGAGAGATGTTGATGAAAGTGTCGCTTGCTTTTCGGAATCTTTTGTTTGCTGAGATGACAATATGATTGGTGTCATTATACGTATATTCTTTTTTTTTTTTTTAATTACTACAGTGATTGGAAATACGCTCTTTGGATATACAGCGCAAAAAATTTTTCTAAACCTCAATAGACTACTGTATATTATTACCATCTTTAGAAAATGTCACCCATCAGTGCCAGTAGAAGTTAATTCCTTCTCTACTAACTTGGTTACTTCCAATAAGCCTATTTGGCTTCGGTTAATTACTCGGTTTGGCTTATTATAAAATGGTCAAATTTGAAAGTTAAGACAAACGTAGCAATATCCTGTTTTATCAGGTGCTTACTGTGGATGGAGTTGAATGAAGAACGTAGTTTATGAAATATTTTTGGCGATATTCTACTGGTAATTATGGTGAAAGTATTTCAATAAATTTTTTTCACTTTAAATAAATATTAAATTAATTAAAACTGTAAACCAATGAACTCAATCAAACATTTTTAATTAAGTGAATAACATAAAAAAAATTCTAAAGATTTCGCAGTTGATTTTTTTAACGAGCTTTCTAATCGTTTTTCCAATCACTGATTTAAAAAAAAATTAATTGACTCATCGATTTTTGAATAATTAAGCTACCTGGTGTAGGTGGCATCTTTTGCGAAGGGATGGCATTTTTTTTTTAAAAACCTTTTAATTCATTGCGAAGATCTCTCTCGTAGTCATCTTCACGAAAATGCTCCGAACATATCGTCGCATGTTGAACGTTTATAGGTTTGTCCCCACTTTGAACGTTTGCACTTTATTATCCATACTTTCCTTAAATGTTTGTCTTTGGGAAAACTGTGGTACACAACATCCTTTTGTTTTTGGGAATAATTTCCACAGGTGGATATTGCACATGCAAGCATAATCTCCGCAAAGTCAAGTCTTTAGCCAGATCACTTTAAATAGACAGAATGACAACAGGCACAGGTCACATGTAATTAAGCCGTTTTAGATTTGATTTGAAAAAAATATCGTTTTTTTTTACGACGACAGTATCCCAGCATGATAATGATACACCGAGTCATGCTTAATCCGCGTTTCGCGCTCAAGCATCGCGCCAGCCTGAATTTACTATTGTGACGTCATGCACACAACGTGCTTTAAAAAGTAAACTCCCGCATGCTCTGGTGACACCCTCCCATCCCGAACATATTGTATTTAGTAGATACATACATTTAAAAACGTGCTGTAAAGTCACTCAAAATTTTTTGTTTCGTATCAATGTTACCCTATTTACTTACCCCTGAGGTTTCCTTATTCTGTGGTGCTAGCACTCGATGCAGTACTGATTCGATGTCTAGTAGCAAAGAAGGTAAATCAAGAAGAAGAGACAGTAGTCGAAAAATGCGTAACACCGCGACGGTGGCGGCCTCACGCGTCCAGTTGGCTTCAGATTCCAGATTCCATATGTACAATGCAGAAAATGGGTATTTTTGAGGAATATATTGAATAAATAAAAATATAAAAAATTAATACGAATTTTATTTTGAATAAATATTGATTTAACGAGATTATTCGTGTAAGAGTTTTACAATATTAAAAAATGAAATTTTTTTTAAAAAAATCATTAAATAATCATTAAATGTTCGCGTAAATATTGTGCGCTAAAAGTTGACGAAGAGTTGGAATTTCAAGCCAATTTAGTTTATTCATTAAAAAATAAAAACAATAAGAAATAAAATCAGTCAATAAAAAGAACAACCATATAATTTATATTATTTATATTTTTATTCTTAATAATTTATATATTCTTAATAATTTAAACATTAGTTCGTTGATGTATTTATTATTAATAAAACAATTTAAA
This sequence comes from Rhysida immarginata, assembly GCA_023313115.1. Lineage (NCBI taxonomy): Eukaryota > Metazoa > Arthropoda > Chilopoda > Scolopendromorpha > Scolopendridae > Rhysida > Rhysida immarginata. The sequence goes on from JAHWFO010100850.1 coordinate 11,409, forward strand.
TCAATAGCGGTTATTTATTATATTATATTATATTATATTATATTATA
>JAHWFO010100854.1:0-10620 GCA_023313115.1 Rhysida immarginata
ATTTTATATGTTAAAAAGCTGCCTCGAGTACTTTGATTTTCTCCTCACTTAGCCGGGCCTGTTTAAGCAAGAATCTAGTTTGTGTGAATGGGATAAACTTTAAAATTATCATAAACACTTTGTGGAAAGTATAATCCACTGGTGCAGTCCTTTATAAATAATTAATTATTCATTCGACCACTTATTTCCATAATTATCCCCAAGAACCTCACATAAAAATGTCGCAGTCGGACAGGATATTGTAGCGTCATTTCTTTATAAAAACAGTGCGAGAGAATAAAGTAGCATTAAAATATTTGCACTATTTGATATTCTAAGATTGGAAAAATTTGTTTAGAACATAAACTCATTATAATATTCAAAAGAGTTATTTGCATAAGCATAACTTACATAATTTACATGTTTTGCATAAATTAAGTATTCATAAGATAAATTTAAGTAGAATTAAGTAAAATCATCAATTAAGCCCAAGGACAGGAAACAAAAGTACTTAAATTAAGATTGTTCAGGCAGATAAGAGAATATTTCACCTAAATTCTAAATTTTAAACATGCCACAAACACAGGGTCAGCCCCAGGGTCAGTTAATACCAGGAGTGCCCGCTCCTCCGCTACTTCCAATGCAAGCCCCCCGCCACAGTCATTTGTGTTAGCTAGTGAGATCAAACAATACGATGGATCTACGGATCCCGAAACGTTTTTCCTCAAAATTGATGAGGTGAGCACGGTCATGAATTGGACACCAGCTGCTAAATTCAATACTGCTAAAATTAAGCTAACAGGGGACGCACATTCCTATTGTAGGGAAGATGGGGAGATGAGAACAGTAAACACTTATGAGGCATTACGTGAGGCATTAAAGGAAAGATTTGGAAAAGAACCGAAAGGAAAAAGTGAAAGATTGTTCATAGAATGTAGACAAGATGGGAAAGAATCAGTACGTCACTATGCGACGCGTTTACAGAGTCTGGGAAATAAAACCAAGCGAGAAGTAGAAGGTGAAGGGGAACAGGCAGAAATAAAACGTGCCTATGCTCAAGAGATTTTAACAGAAAGAATCAAAGAACGTTTTGTTGAAGGTTTGTTACCACCACTGAGAAGAGTTGTTATGTTTAAGAAACCAGTAATGTTGAAACAAGCAATAGAACAGGCTGAAGAGGAGGAAGAAATTATTAAAAGATGGGGATCAGAGGACTATGCATTAAATGCCGTGGGAAAGGAAACAAAAGGAGAGGTAGTTGTTACTATTAGTTCAGAAACCGAAGAAAGAATTAGTAGGCGTATCGAGGAAAGATTGTGTGAGAAAGATAAAGGAAATAAGCCTAGAGCGCGTCCAACGAATGCAGGTAGACCGAATGAACGTGGCCATCCCATCGGACAGAAGCAGCCACCCAGTCCGAGAAAGGCTCCAGACACCAACCGAGGGACAGGGGAGAATCGAGCGTGAGAAGAGCGTAGCTGTTACCGCTGTAATTTGCGCGGACATTTAGCTAAAGATTGCCGTAGACCTCCTGTAAACAATTATGAGTGTTACTACTGCCATAAACGGGGCCATACGATTAGATATTGTCGTGAAAGAATGCGTAGAAACAATAGAAACAATACTCGAGACCAACCAGCTAATGAGCGCGAAGGAAAAGAACATGTTGCTCAGCCAAAAAAACGTGCGAGCAGCCCCTCTCCAAGCTGGAGAGGAAAGAGAGCAATAAGCGATGAGGAAGCCCTTCCATTGGCACATATTTCCGCAGAACCCAAAGAATTGATGGTTAAAGGCAAATTAGGGGAAATCAATGTTAAATTCTTAGTGGATAGTGGAGCCAAAGTAACGCTATTAGGCGAAGATATGTTACAAAAAATAATTAAATTAGGGTATAAAGTTACCGAGGTTAAAGAACCTGCTATAAATTTGGTTGGTGTTACGGGACACAATTTCCCTACTGAAGGCATATATCTAATTAAATTTAAATTTGGTACAAAAAGATACATGTTAAAATGTTACATTTGGAAAAGAAGGGAAGATATATCTTATCAAGCTATATTGGGAAGAGATTCTTTAAGGAGATATGGTTTTGTTATTGAGTTTCAAAGCAGTAGTTTACATGCCAAAAATAATAACATTTTCTTTATGTGAAAAAGGCCAAAGTCGAGAAATCAAAGTGACTCAACTGAAGTCTCTAATATCAGAGAAATTATGGAGACTGTTTCTGTTAAATGTAAGCATAAAATATCCATTCCTCCGCATTCTGAAATTATTTGTGAAGGTCAATTGGCGAGTACAGCGTTTAAAAATCGCATCGGGGTACTTGAACCTAAAGATTTTTCTGATCCAGGGTTGTTAGCAGCTAAGGTATTGGTTAAGGTTTCGCAAAATGATACCATTCCTATCCGTTTAATGAATTCTTCTAGGGAAATGTTAATTTTAGAGGCAAATAAAATTATTGGAAATTTAAATGAGGCAAAAGAGGAAACGGTGGAACTGAGTACAACTATTGAGGAGGGAAAGGAAGTTAAAATAGATAATGAAAAATTTCTAAATTTATTCCATTTGGATCATTTAACCCCTGACAAAAGAATACCATTGGAGAACTTGTTATAAGAATTTGAAGGAGCATTCTCGCATCATGAATGGGACCTGGGATGTTGTAAGATTGAACACCACGAGATTGATACTGGGTCATATCCCCCTGTAGCTCAGCCCCCTTACAGAATTCTTATTCGCAGCGAGGTATCATGAAGGAGATGATAGATAACTTGTTAAGACATCAGATCATTGAACCCAGCTCTAGACCCTGGAATGCACCAGCTTTATTAGTAAAGAAAAAAGATGGGTCTTATCGATTCATTGTAGACTATCGTAAATTGAACAAGGTTACAACTGTTGACTCATTCCCTCTACCCAATGTGAATGAAACATTGAGTCAGCTAGGAAAGGCAAAATATTTCAGTGTATTAGATGCGAATCAAGGCTATTTTCAACTTGAAATCAGTGATTCCGAAAAGACATCGTTTAGTACCCCGAACGCCAAATTTCAGTTTAAGCGATTGCCTATGGGTTTAAACAATTCACCAGCGCTATGGCAAAGAGCCGCTAATTTCATAGTCAGAGGCTTACAGGACCGTATTCTTTGTTATTTAGACGATTTCATTACATTTAATGAAACATTTGCTGAACATTTAGACAGTTTAAAGATGTTGTTTATGAGGTTGAAGGAAGCAGATCTCAAGCTTAAACCCCCTAAGTGTTAATTTCTCAATGATGAAGTAAAATTTTTAGGGCATGTCATATCTGAACGTAGCATTGCTCCCGATCCAGAGAAAATCACAGCAGTGAAAAATTTTCCAAGGCCGAAAACCGTTAAAGAAATTCAATCTTTTCTAGGATTGGCAAATTATTACCACAGGCATGTGAAATCATTCAGTGCCATTGCAAAGCCATTAACTGATTTAACTAAATTAGACACACCTTTTGATTGGTCTGATGATGTAGAGAAAGCATTCCTCACCCTTAAGCAACTCTTAATTACAGCTCCAATTTTAAAAAGTCCTGATTTTTCTGAACCTTTTATAGTCGCCACAGATGCGAGCTCATATGCGTTAGGTGCAGTTTTATCACAGCGCTTCGAAGGAAAGGAACATCCTATTGCGTATTGCAGTCGTTTGCTAAAAAAGAGTGAACTAAATTACTCGGTAATCGAAAAAGAATGTTTGGGAATAGCGTATGCCATTAAGCAATTTCAAGTGTACTTGTATGAAAATAAATTCACATTGCAAACCGATCATCGTCCTCTTTCGTGGCTATTTAATTTAAGAGACCCTACTTCGAAACTTGCCCGCTGGGCGTTCGCGTTAGCCGAATATAACTTTGACATTGTGCACAAGTCAGGCATCAAAAACACAAATGCTGATAGCCTCTCAAGAGTTCCCATTTCTGCAATAGCAGAATACGAGCCACTGTTATGTAAACAAGAGATAGCTCGAGAACAAAACCTAGAGGAAGAGTGGAGAGGTATTAGAGAGTATTTCAAGGGCACAGGCGTGAAGCCCCTCTCCCGTGATTGGCCGGATAAAGAAGAGAACTTTTTCATGGATGATGAAGACGTATTGTATCACATAAAAAGATCCCAAGATGGAAAGGAGATTTGGGAACAAGTTGTCATTCCGAATAGTTTGAGAAACCACGTGCTGTATTTGTACCACGACATTCCATCCAGTGGTCACATAAGATCCAAGAAGATGCGAGTCAAAATTGATAAACAGTATTATTGGCCAACCATGCGTTCTGATATTCAGAAACATTGTGCTGAATGTGAAAGTTGTCAGCTCCATGCAGCTCGACCTAAGCGAAAAGAACAACCATTACAAAGTTTGCCGCCAGTAAAACATCCATTTTACGGTATTGCAGCCGACATTTTGGGGCCAATTACAACTTCTTATGAAGGTTATAAGTATGTTTTAGTGGTCACAGACCATTATTCCAGATATACGGAAGCCGTTCCTCTTACGGACCAAACTGCGAAAACAGTGGCTAAGGCATTAGTCACCAGTGTTTTTAATCGTCATTCTATTCCAATCCAACTATTGACCGACCGAGGATCTAATTTTACCTCTGAACTTTTACGAGAAGTTTGTAAGATTTTGGGTATTAAAAAACTGTTCACCACAGCGTATCATCCCGCCGGAAACGGAATTGTCGAGCGAATGAACAAAAGTCTCATCCAGATGATACGTCATTACGTCAAAAAAAGTCAAAGAGACTGGCCAGAATGGCTGTCGTTTTGTATGTTCGCGTATAACACGAGTCCACATTCTTCTTTAGGCGAAAGCCCTTTTCTGTTATTCTACGGGAGAGATCCCATCCTCCCTAGTGACATCATCGCCACGCCGAGAAGGCCATATTATGGCATTGACAAGAATTATGAATGCGAAATTGAAGCCCGCATCCGGTATGCGTTCGACTTTGCAGAAAAAATGCGAGAAGAACAGGATAAGAAGAGAAAGGAATACCACGATAGGCACCATAAGCCTTATTCATTTAAGGTTGACGACCTCGTATATTTAGCAGTCCCACAAATTAAACTGGGATTGGTAAAGAAATTGCACCCTACTTATGAGGGACCATACCAGATCATTGACCAGTACTCTCCAGTTCATTCTTTGATCAAACATGTGAAAACCAACAAAACTAAAGTTGTTCATGCAAATCGGATGAAACCTAAGGTAGGAGACCTGCCACAGGAACCCCATCGCCGGGAAAGACGAGTCCGAGCTAAAGAAGACGCGCCGCCCGAACCGCAGGTGCCGTCGACTTGTCCCGAGGAAGAAATTTTCCTACCGCCCCCCCGCGATGCCCAGAGACGAACGGATCATGGAGCCCGAGAGGCAGCCACCCGCTCCGGGAGGAAGTAATGAGGCCAGGAGAGCAGTATATGCAACCCCCTCCCATCCGTACATGTTGCGTTCACAAGGAAGCGCACCCGAAATACCATGGGTATTATCGTCCGTACAAGATAAAAGAACAACTGAAGTATTGGAGAGGAACTCCCAGAATGATGACGTCAATGTTGTCTTGGACTCAAGTACAGAAGATGAAGCCGTGGAAAGAGAAGAGCGTCCCGTGAATGAAAACACTCGTTCGATGAACGCCGGCGAAGCCTCAGAAGTCGCCGCCCTGATTGACACTCTTTCCACCTCACCAGCTCTTACTCATAAACAATTTAATTCTTCCAATGTGTCTTATCAGCTCCTGATGAGCATGTTTGAGAAAGTTCTAGGGTCTATACATGTAACTTGGAGGGTCACTATTTACTTAATCTACGGGCATAGAATATAAAAATACTACATAATATAATTTACACTTTCCTAAGAATTTCTAATATCAATTATTCCCATAAGGGTCAAATATTACCTAAAGGTCTATGCTCGATTTTGTTTATAAGCACATTTCATTCTAAGTTCTATAAGGTCTTTTATAAATTATTAAAATAAAGGTCTTTTAGGGGAGAGAGACTTTTGGGACCCCCCTCCTTTTTCCTTATTAAAAATACTGTCTATCTTATATCATCTTGTGACCTTGGATATGATATAAGGCGTCAAAAAATCACCTCGTAAAAAAGGGGATACACTGTGGACCCATTGTTTCAATATTAGCGCAATATGCTAACAATAGTGTATTAAATTGTCTAGTCCGCTTAGAAGTTTAACTTTATTGTCATAAAACATAAAATAAAGGTCCGCAATTCAGTCAGTTACCCAATGGGGAGATATCAACAACTCTCTGTACATACTGAGTAGTGTTTCCGCACGGTAGCAAGGTTCAATTCTACCATACTAAAGTGGTAAATTATCAAGTCATTTATAGACACAATTAATCAAACAGTTCTTAATTAGAATCTTGGGAACCACCTTCTGCAGTACCATCGAGTTAGGAAAACATTTATGCTAGATACAAACCCCACAATTGAATGTCTTAAGTAATGATGTATTATAAAAAGACCTCATTGTCATTTTGGATATTCGCAACAATAGAATAATAAATAAGAATTTTCAGTCATACTTTTGACTCATAATGCCGTATCATTCGGATCAGGCTTTCGTTCTGCTTACTAGTTTTAATAAAACGCCCTAAGTGATCCCTCCTTTCTGAAATGATTCATTTAAAAATCTTTACTTACCGTTGAAACCCTAGAAGAACAATCGTTTTAAACATTTATGTCTCTTAATTATTCAATCATAGTCATTTAAATTTTTCTCTTTATGTCAAGTATAAAGAGGAACAATTTACGTACCCTTTGATTCTAATAACCCAATGTTTTACAAGTTTGCTCGGTGTAGACCACTAATGATGGCCCTACCAAATGAGTAAATTCTTGGAAGCCAAGTGAAATGATATATTTCTGATGGTTTTAAGATCCCCATAAAGCACCCCTAGTGAGAAGGTTAATTTTATATAATTATTGACATGGTTTCAATTGGATGCCTGTCTATATAATCTTATCTAGACTATACTGCTTGTATGAAAAGAAAAAGCACCTGGACCTAATTCTAGAGCAAATTTTGCCAGTAAAGGATAGTTTTAAGATTACGGTTAAAAGCGGACATTCCCTGTTTTCCGATGGAATTCAAATGAATTCCCCGTGAAGCGTAACCACGTAGCAGCAGAAATGTTGTGAGTTGTTAAGGTTACACGCCGGTTAGAGTAATACACATAAATTGTGATTACATGGGCCCCAGGTTATGAATTAAAATTTCTTCCTAGTTCAGTTATCAAATATTGTATACTGTGTGATAAAGAGGCCTCCCTGTTATTAAATGTAAAGAAAATTAGTCCCACCCGACATGCGCGCCTTTTGAATTAAGTGCGGACTGAAGTCGTTGTAGGAGAGATGACTTTGGAAGTCGCCCCCTCCTCAACCCTCGTTATAGTGAAAGAGAGAAGAGCGAGCTACCCCGTTCTGATGAAATACGAGCCTAGGGGATGGAAAGTGGAACTCGCGAGCCGCCCCACTCCTAGAGCTCAATAGTTGAATCTAATATCTATTCATTTTAATCACTCGTTATAACAATTCTATATTTATCTTCTAAACAGTTAATGTCTAATTTTTCTCTCGAAACATTCTAGTGATTATTCTTACGAAAGGGTTCCTGCAGATTGAAAGGAAACATCCAGTTTAATGAAAATTACTTTTCTGAGGAACTGCATTATGTCTAAAGCCCATAATTCCCCTCCCTTTCTCAGGGAGCCCGCAAGGAGAAAATTTAAGTATAAAGTATGAAATTACTTGTTGCGTTGTTACTTTCAATAACTGCACTAAGTCGAGTTTTTAAAACACTCGTTTTCTTCAAAAACCCTTTTCATTTTAAAGATTATTAAAGAAATAAAAATATGGTTAATTATTATAGTTCTTGTCATTTAATCTTGTCCATAATTCCATCACAGAAACATAATGGTTTCAATGTTTCTCCAAATCCGTTTCAAAGCCAGGTTTTCTTTCTATAAAATGACCCAAAACAAAGAAAATATCTAAATTACGGATCTTCTTTAATAAGTTTTAATATCTCCTTATTCCATTAATTATGATCTATATATGATCACTTACCTCTTGTCGAGAGGAGAAAGTTGAACTGGGACCCTCCCACAGAATACCCAGAGTGACGGCCGATGTCATTGTGTCCCGGGAGTCGAGGCATGGGTCGCCGCCGCTGCGAGCTTCTCATTGCCGAGACGACCGTCCCAATGACCAAGATCGTACACCACTTGATGAATAAAATTGCCTGAAGGAAGCTAAGTTAACGATAAAAGTATTCTAAAGTCCGAAATAAAATTCTAACTATTCCACAAATTACATTATAAAATTCTGAATCTAAATTCCGAGTCTTACCTTGTATTTCTAATGTCTTTGTATCCGCACATGGTATCCATTATTTTCTTTATCCACCTTTCATTTAAATTAAGGCAATTATTTTTCAACTGCCACATAATTTCCCGCAAATGAATTAATTATCCTAAGCAGGAACCGCAGGATGTTTTTCATAAAATTTGTTTAATGTTTATATTAAAAACAACTGGGAAAAATATTATCCACGTATCCACCAGCAGTTTCAAACAAGTTATCAGTTTTAGACCGTTAGAAGTTTTCAGATCGTTTCTTAGAATTGAATGACCAGATAAGGCAAGAGGAATAACTATTTCCTCACCCCTATTCCTGAACAATAGGACCGTCCCGGTCCCCCTCTTTTCTTAATCCCCTTCGAGAAAAAACACGTTTACTTCCTTGTTGGGGAGATAAAGTTTAAATAAATAAATGAAACTGGAAAATAAAAAAAAGTTTCCAGAATAATTTCTAAATAAATAACCTTTTCTAATGTTCAATTCTAAATAATTCAAGTATTGTCTTCTTTACATCTTTTAATATAAAAGTTGTATAAGATGTTTATAAAAAATAATAATATCGGAAGATATTACCTCAGTATGGTAGCAAGTTCTCGCTTTTCTTTTCTTTAAAGGTTTATAGACGTTTGTTTTCCGATCACTAATGATGATGGATATAACAGTGATCTATTGATGTTTACGAGAAAATTGTGAATGAAAATTTCGTTTTCAAACTGAGTGATTCAGATTCAATATTGATATGAGGTACTGCATAGAGATAGCGTTCTTGACTAAAGTTCTTGGACCCCCTCTCTATCATGGCTTCCCTGTGATGTTATAATTTAATTAAGTGTTTGAATGTCCCGCTTCTCAGTTAATAAAATTTTTTAAATGCATTAAGAAATAATGCGGTCTATAAATTAAACTAGCGATTGCGTAAATGTCTGTGGTTATTAGTAGATGTGCCTGGGAACACGACCTTTGTTTCTAAAAATATAAAGAAACAGCTCTTTTAAAAACTTATTTCTTTTATAAAAATTCGGTGAATGAGGTGACAGCACTTAGTAATAAGGCTCTTATTACCTTTCTTACAGTTGCTGAAATTACAGAAGACACTCTTATAAGTATTGCCAACCCTTATAAGTATTGTTAGTGTCCCCAGCCACACTACTCTAACTATTAGATGCCCTGCTTTGTTAAAATCAAGTCCTGGAATAACCAATCTAGTAAAACTTCAAGGAACCGGAGTATTCCAATTATATCGTGCATGTACAGGTCTTGGTAAGGGTTTTCTCTTACCTCCATTCGTTAAAGGTCGAATTGAAACAAGTCCTTTTAAGGCAGATTCTTTGATTGTACCTGACATTTCGCACATTGTTAATGTGTCAGATTTAGAGTTTCTTAATAAAAAGCCTTCTGTGTTGGAAATGATTATCCAGCAAGAAGCTAAGTCATCTTTAGAGACTGACGGGATGTCCCTTCAGCTTCTCCAGCAGAAAGCTTGAGAGTTGCAGGACACCCTTGATTCCAATGAATTTCCGAATCTTTTTTCTCTACTTGGACGATCATGGATATCGTCGTATCTTTAATCATTCTGTTCGTAACTATTTTCCTAATTTTCAAATGACGTTGTAGAGACAAGATTCAATCCTTAATTTCTAAGTTTAAACGCACCCATCTGAGTGACAACACAAATCCTGAAGTAGATCTAGAATTAGAGATTTTAAACGGAACTCCACATCCTCTTGTTGAGGAAACACCTATGAGTCTTAGAGAGCGAGTTCCGATAGCTTTTTCTTCTGATCAAATATAATATTATCCATGATATACAAACACATGTTATGGGTTTTCTTACATTTAATATGCCTATCTTACATTTATATTTTATACATCATTCTATTATTCATTTGTCTTTCTTGAAATCTTTATAACAAACATTAATAAGGGTTTACATGTAATTCAACATTACATATTGGGAATACAACATTTACTCCATTTATTCTCTATTCTTTCCTATTCTTTAATAAAAAAATTTTTAACTTGGCCGAGACAATTGGAATGAGTTGGCTTTCAGGAAACCACCCCTGGGACCAAAAGGAAACCTCTGAAGGCGCCCGACACCAGTTTGACAGTCGTCAATCGCAAATAATTGCGACTTGTTTGTCCGCGCCCTCACACGTGGTTCTAATGTCGACGCCCCTACACATGGCTACGAGACCCCACGCGTCCACTTGGAGCTGCAGCAGAGTTATG
>JAHWFO010100866.1:0-46053 GCA_023313115.1 Rhysida immarginata
TTTTCCTTCCCTTTTCAATTTGTCTTTCGAAATATTGGAGTGTTTCTTCAGTCATTATCTTATATTTGATTGATAGATGCGATAAATATTTTTGTAGAAGATCCATTTTTCATTATATGTCAGTCCAACAGTAGATCTTTGTGATGACATTGAAGAGAGGAAGACCAAGTGGTCAGGCGTTGCACTTTATTCGTTGCTGACAGAGCAAAAGTGACCCGTTTATCCAATAGTTTTGACTTTTTCCAGGATGCGAAGATAGTTATGTTTAGTATCCTCTGTCACAGAAAGTTGTCCAGATAATTCATGACAGGTTTGGCGAGAGTATCTTCAATGAGCGTCTTCAGTACATCTTCGTCAACAGCAGGCGATATCCAGAGGGGGGATTATCTTCGAGAGATATATCTCCATCTCAGAATTTCGAAAACCAAAACTGAACTTTTTTGTTGGTAACTCATCCTATCCGTACGCTTGACATACCGGGTGATTCAGTCAATTTCTGACCATTTCACTCGAATGACGTGCATTAGGGATAAACAATTGAAAGAATATGAGCGCCACATCGAATTTCTAAATAGTTGGAGTTTGTATTGTTGCAACGGCGCTGCATGAAAATCGTATTGTTAAAAAATGGCGCCCGCTTTATCAACAGAGCAGAAATGCGAGGTTGTCGAATGGTATTTCGAGACAAAATCACCTGTAACCGTGCAAAGAAAGTTCTGGAAGGAGTATAAGTGTCGAGACGCACCAGACAGGCAAGCAATCATGGATTTTGTCAAGCAATTTCGTGCCACTGGATGTGTTAAAAGTAAGATAAAAGGCGGGAGCGAAACTCGTTTTCGAACGGCCGAAGATGTCGAAAATGTTCGCACAAGGTTGGTCGATTCCCCTACCAAAAAATCTGTTCGCCGCCCATCCATTGAAGAAGGGCTGTTGTATACTAAGATGTGGCGAATTTTGAGAAAGGATTTACACCTGTTCCCGTATAAGATCCATGTTTATCAGGAGTTAACAGACACTGGAAGACAGAAGCGACAACAATTTGCGATGGAGTTTGGAGCAGAAATGGAAGCCAATCAGGACATTGTGGACAACCTGTGGGTGTCAGATGAGGCCTTCTTCCATCTGTCAGGTGACGTTAATAAACACAACGTTTGTTTTTGGGGTTCCCAGCACACTCATGAGATCCATAAGCCACATCTTCATCCACGAAAGGTTATGGCTTGGTGCTCGATTTCCAAAAGAGGCATCATTGGTCCGTTCTTTTTTGAGGGCACCGTAACGTCACAGGCTTACCTTAACATGTTGGAAACCTTCTTCATCCCCGGGCTGCGAAGGAGGCGTATACCGCTTCGACATCAATGGTTTCAACAGGATGGGGCTAGGCCTCACACCACTAATGAAGTGCTAGACTTTCTCAATCAGAAATTCGGAAATCGTGTCATTTCAAACAGGCTTCCAGATCGATTCGGGGGTGGCTTTCTTTGGCCCCCTACGAGTCCTGACCTAAACCCATGTGATTTTTATCTCTGGGGGTTCATTAAAAATAGTGTGTTTACTATAGCACCAAGAACCCTAGACCAGCTGCGACAAAGCATTGTCGACTGCTGCACCCTTGTGGATGCAGAAATCCTGGATAGAGTTATGAACAACTTCACCATTCGGCTGCGAGCAGTTCAAAACGTTCGTGGTGGCCACATTGAGCATATCATCAAGACTTTTCCACGGGAATAAAAACTCCGAACTGCTTAAAATATCATACTGAAATGCTAAGTTTGTAAACATTAATGGGTCAATAAATCATAGTACTGAAATAGTCAGAAATTGACTGAATCACCCTGTATATTTCGGCATGACTCATTGCATTGTGACCCAGTTTGAATTCAAGACACAATATTGCTCGAATTTTGATTTCAATAGTCTCCATTGTAGACTTTCACTTACCGCTTGTTACTACGATAAAATAATTCATGTAAAACTGTTCTCAAAGGAATAGGTTTGAAGATGCAAATCATGTAGTATAGAGACATTTCTGTTCAGGGGTTCAGGTGATCATTGTTAAAGAGAAGGGTACAGAAATATACAAGAATATTTTCAAATGACCTGATATTTTGGATTAATATCGAGAACGTTAATTTATAGAGGATGAGTCAAAAGTCTGTTATCCCCATCCTATCTTGGATACCAAGGTAGTTATGCAAATTCCAATACAGGGATCGAATAGGAACTTGAGGGTGCTCTATCTGATGGAGCACCTTTCCTCATCTCAAATATGCAAATTAGAACACATCCAAATTCTATCTCGAAAACCGTAAGAGATACACAAAAAATTCCGATTGCACATTTGTTCAACAGCAAATGCCAAACAAAACAAAACAAAGTTCACCAAAATCCGATGAACGGCTCACCCAAAAGCCTTATTGCAAGCTCTGCAACATTTAAACCTTGATTCCTGTCAAGATTGAGGTAAGGTATGAGTGGTTATACGAGGAAACAAGAGCAGCAGAGTCCAAAGATCCTGGCTTCAAGTCTTGGAAGTAACCACGAGTGGTTTTTTTTTCTGAATACCATTTGCCAAGCATGCAAATTATTTCATGCACGATCCTCATCCTGTTCTGGAAAATTCCACAATTTACCATAAAGTCACCAGTTTCCTGTGCAATTGGTATAAAAGGGCATGTTGAAGCTGAGAAAAAAATCAGACCAACGCAAGATGGCGCAGTCCACTAACCAGGAAATGATCAACATGGTCATCTGCTTTGATGAAGCGAGGCAAAATTATCATGCAACAACCAGGCATCGTTGAAATGTCGTACGGAGTTACGCCGTGATGCAAGTGGACATCACATTTAACAGTATCTGGATTGATGGAAAGACTTTCTTTGTATCAGATGACTATTTGTAAGCAACAGACAGTAGAAGAGCCAATTGTCTAGTTGCAGAGCTTGCAATAAGGATTGTGGATGAGCCGCTCAGCGCATTTTGGTGAACTTTTTTTGTTTTGTTTGGAATTTGCTGTTGAACAAATGTGCATTTAAAATCTTTTGTGTATCACTTACGGTTTTCGAGATATAATTTAGATGTATCCTAATTTGCATATTTGAGATGATGAAAGGTGCTCCATCAGATAGAGCACACTCAAGTTCCTATTCATTCCCTGTATTGGAATTTGCATAACTACATTGGTATCCAAGATAGGGAGGGAATAACAGACTTTTGACTCACCCTGTATAGTAAAAATGAACACACGAAAAAAGCTTAGGAATAATATAGTAAAACTTATACTGAAAAACCAAAAAGATGTCTTTTAAATTGCTCCCAGAATTTTTAAATGCTCCCAAAATTTATAACCTTCTGGCAGTTCTATCTGGCTTCACTCTTCTCGCACACATGAACAATCGACCATGAACTATCGCACGCTTTCATGGACCCCATGACGATTGCGGATAACTACAATACGTTGAAGTAGTAGTTCCACATTTGCACAGAACGTTGCTTATACGAGTGCTTAAAGATGTTCCCGAGTTTATAGATTGATATCCGGCGACCGCGCAGACCAAGGAATTCGTAGACCCTCACCTATCTGTCGGTCTTGGTAGATATTAACGATCGTTTCCTGAACACTTTTACTGAAATATGCGGGAGCACTATCATGCATGAACCAGATTTTTGCTCTAATGTTCAGCAGTTACTGTTCAGGGCTACATTCTCGAAAAGGACTGGAAGCGTGGTAATGATGAATGCCCTGTAAACGGCGCCAATAAGATGTACTAGACGAGCGTATGGTCCGATCAGGTAGTCACTTACATTACCAGCCCATACATTGATCTTAACTCATCCTCTACAGTGTGGATCTTACCCGCCTATATACGTCAATAGTGGAAGTTTATTCTGGGTTTGTGTATTTCTGATGGAGTAACTCATCAACGAAGACTTCCGGTCATCTGTATAAATGGAGTATCGTTTTTTGCTTGTTTTGGTATAAGGAACCGTTACCGCAGTTTGTCTCCCTATTTTAGATTTACTTTGTATATACGAGGGGTGATCAAAAAGTAAATTTTCAAAGCCTGCAGAGAAACGTGTACATTTTATTTCATGCAACTAATTAAGCTAACTGATTTTATTTCATACTTTAGGTTATTTTTCGACATGGTCTCCATATCTGTTAGGCACTTGTCAGTTCGTGGGATGAGTTTGAATAGTTCCTCATGGTAAAAATTCTGTCCTTGCGTGTTCAGCCACGTTGACGCGAAGTGTTTCACCTCCTCGTCTGAAGTGAATCGTCGGTCTCCTAGGTGCTCCTTCAAGTGAGCAAAGAGCTGAAAATCGGTTGGAGCGCGGTCTATGCTGTAGGGAGGGTGTTCGATGATGTCCCAGCGAAACTGCTTCAACAGCTTGGTGGTTTTCTGGGCTGTATGATATCACGCGTTGTCGTGAAGGGGGATGCGCCCTCGGTGAGAAGAGAGAAGGAGGTTTCTTCCAGATTGCTTCAGACGAAGAGATGAAACGCTTCGCGACAATGTGGCTAAACACGCAAGGACAGGATTTTTACCAGGAGGGAATATTCAAATTCATCCCACGAACCGACGAGTACTTAAACCGATATGTCAAAATAACCTAACGTATGTACTATCAATTGGTTGTGTTGGTTATATGAAATATAATGTATACGTTTCACTGAAGGCTTTGTAACCTGACTTTTTGACCACCCCTCGTAGATTTGGTAATAATTTTCTTTAATAAATTTGCGAATAAATTGATGCAAAAATTTAAAATTAAACAAAATAATAATAAAATTGATTTACTGAATAATGTTGTCACGACTTTTATTTAATTAAACTTAATTTAATGATATACTAAATGAGCTGTCCCAGAGGATTTAAAGTGGGCAGAGATGGAAGGAAGAGACGGGTTTGTTTAATAAATACTTTAATTTTATTAAACAATTTAAAATAATCCATCTAAAAATTATGAATTTCAAAAGTATTACAGAATTTAATATTAGGAACAAATAGTTGTGGCTTGATGACCTTTCAGTTGTATTCGTTGCGTCGTAAGAGTGGTGGGTCCAAACCGTTGATAAAACACCGTACTGTAGGAAAACGGCGACCACAACGGGTTTCTTGATGGGTGATCCATATCTCTCTCAAGATATCAGAAAAGAATAGCGGATTAGAAATTAGCAAAGATATTCCGACTAAGCTGACTCTAAAATACTGTAATCGGTCGCGAGACCGTACTTTAACAGGCAAAAGTTTTAAAATGAATTTCTTAAGATGAATTTGTCCTTAATGAACCCAAAAGCTTAAAATTCAAGAGGTTTACATATCCTTCGAAGAACGCAGAGCAGCCAAGCTCAGCTCGCAGCAAGAGATATCCGCTGGGCTTGCACTTGCATCGCTACAGCAATTCGCTCGAGGCTGGGACAAATTCTCTGGTGATATAACGTCCACTGGATCCTTCTGGGTCCGACGATCGTCCGTGGAGTCTAATGTTGCTCTTGTTTCTCGATAAGGGCTTGGTCCAGCCTGTAGCAGTCCGCAGCTAGAGGCACAGGCCTTCGAATGCCCTCTCATGTACGCGACGTGTCTGGCGAACAAAGTCGTAATTTCATGGTTTGAGTCCTCAGCTGGGCAAAGTTCAGTTTGGGCTGGTCGGCTATTTAGCTCGTTCGATGGGGCGGTTGAAACTTCCGAGACCTATCAACATCTTTACGAACGTCCTCTGGTTTGATTAAGCTTTTAGTACAGGCCTACGTTGATGGCTTAAAGACCTGAGCAGGAATGGAAATAATAACAATGGGCTCGTTAACGACATGATAAAGTTCAAAATCACTCACCTGATAGCTTCCTACCCCTGTCGGGGCCTGGGAGTTGCTCGGGCAACCCTTTGGACCAAGCTTTCGTTAATTCGGAAGCCTTCATGTCGATCCGACTTTTCATAATTTTGACGTCGTCCACGATGCTCGACGCGGCGGATTAAAATTCACCGTCGGCCTCTTCGGAAAATTTAAGTGCGAGGTGACGCTCGTTCTGCTTGATGATCTTTCCTCGTCTATCTGGTATGAGAGAGAATTTAATTGTTCGAAAAACGACAATTTAGTTGAGGACTCACTCTTCTTGACCTTGCTGTTCATTCCTTTGTCCTGACGAAATTTCCCTTTACCATCGTATCTGGATGAACTGCTACTCGGCAGTCCTCTTCTGCTGTTGGTTCTGGGTGCACATGTTATAGATACCATGTACTCCCGAGGGACTACAGCACTATACAAACACCTCAAAAGGAGGCCCGTTCGCAAACTGACGAGGCATCAGAAGACCAATGGAAAAGTCAGGTGGAAACACTGGTCTCCTCCGATGATCATACATAGACTGAGATGATGCAAAACGTTTTTTAAATGTAAAAGGAGCCATGGCCATTCAATAAGGAGAAAGGGCCTTAATTGAACAGCCACCCTCCTCCAAACGATCGAGGGCGATGGAAAGGTTCCCATCAATTTTTCCCATCAAAGTTCTTCAATAAGGAAAGCAATGGGAATGACTAGGTCCGATTTCAAAGCCTCGCCGGTCACCTCGTTCATGAAGAAACGTACGGACTGATAGGAAAAACTTTCCAGCCAATAATGCTGCTTCAAACGATCCCAAATGGCTTGGGAGAAAAGAACTCATAAAAAATATGCCGGATAGTCTCTTCTATGCCACACACAACACATCCAGCACATCTGACCACCCTGCATTGATGGAGACGCTGGAGGGAGTAAAACCCGTGATGCAACAGCCGCCATTGATAACAGTAATCAGCAAATTTAAACTTTTTTTCCTTCTTCCTTTACAAAAACGCCAGCATTGCATTGCAATGTACTTAACTCGAAAATGATACGAAGCCCAGGTTGGTTCTAGTTTTTGAGATATTCACAGAAACGTGTTTGCATACCACTGTAATAACTAACACTAGCTGATTCCCGCGGCTTCCCTCTATGGTTGAAAGAAATAAAACGTGCTATTAAATACCAGCAATAATAAGATTACATACAAAATTTCACAAAAATCAGCAAAATTGTTTTTAAGAAAATTAAAAGATTATATAATAACAGAATGTATTAAATCCAAAATTAATCAAATATTGTCATTGGCAGTTATTTACAAAAAAATAATAAATGTTAGTTATGATTAAAGGTCCATTATTATATGCATATATTGGTTTCGCTGTTTGCGTGTCTGTCTGTCCATCTGTACGTCTGTCCTTCTGTATGTCCGACGATTACTCGAAAATGTTTTAACTTTTTCAAATTCTGCTTTCACTCTTCGATAGAGACCCTTCCTGAGCTCACCTGATTAGTTTGTCATTGAAATCGGTCTAACAGTCACATAATTATTAAGACCCTAACCCCCCCCCCATTAAATTTTTTTTATTGGCAATAGAAGGCATGTAATATGTCATTCGAACGGGAATTACGAGCACAAAACGAATATGACATTCTTCTCGATTTTTGAAATGCTACGTCCGAGAAAATGAACCCCAAAGTATACTTCAATAACCCCCTATTATGAGCTTTAGCTAAAGCTATATACATGTATAAGAATACAAGCTTAATCGGTACCTTTATGTGTCCAGCCGGCTGTCGTTTGCACGATATCGTAAAAATAGATGAACTTAATTGAGATGTGTCAGTTTTTGATGGGCTTTCATGGACCCCTGAAAGCACGTGTACTAATGTTATGAACTTAGGACATATATCAATTGATTTGTACTGACGAGTCATAAGTGAATAAAGTGATACTTTTTTTTTTAACATTTAAGCATTGTTGATGTCAGCTTGGAGCATGTGCCCGTTATGAAGCTTTGTCAGTGCAAGTGCTCATTTCGTTTTTAAAATTCAGTGCTGTTAGGCCTATTGTTAAAAGTGGATAATAATGTTAGGCCTATAGTTAAAAATGGCTAATTAATGTTAGGCCTATAGTTAAAAATGGCTATTTAATGTTAGGCCTATATCTAAAAATGACTAAATGTTAGGCTATAGTAAAAAATGGCTAATTAATCTTAGGCCTATATTTAAAAATGAATAAATGATGTTAGGCTTATAGTTAAAAATGGCTAAATAATATTAGGCCTATTGTTAAAAATACTAAAAAAATGTTAGGTCTATATTAAAAAATGACTAAATAATGTTATGTCTATTTTTAAAAATAGCTAGTTAATGTTAGGAATATATTTAAAAATGACTAAATAATGTTATCCCTTTTGATAAAAATGGCTAATTAATGTTAGGCCTTGTTATGTATTAAACCACTCAGGAAGGAATAAGACTAAATACATGTTATTTACTTCACTGCAAGCAAGAAAAGAATACAGAATTCTCACAACAATCAATAATCACAAGACACCACGAGCATTTTAATAACAAGTCAAAGCGAAGCTTGGCCAACAATACAGCTCGAATGTAGTCCTTTAAATACGTAGGAGGTTTCTTTATTCGAGTTGAAGTACTTATTTGCGCTTTTTCTGGAACTAGTTCACTTTTGTTTCCGGAGTTCTTGTCGATTTGAAACTTGACAAATCAGTAATAATCTTTCTTCGACGTATTTGTTTCACGTGTCTTGTTACCACTTCACTAGATTCTAATTTGATTTCGAACACTATATGACCCATTTTAGAAATAATTTCTCCTGGCACCCATTTTGAACCTTTACTGTAATCTCTTACTAGCAATGTATCACCAAATTTAAATTTTCTTTTAATTTTAGAATACTGCTCAGCACTTACTATTTGGTTTTCACTCCGTATTAAACGGTTAGAAGAGTATCAAGTTTCCTATTCATTAAAAGTTCAGCAGGTGATTTTCCATAAGAATTCGAGGAAGTTTCATTGACCTGTCTTGATGCTTATTTTTCTTAAGAAACCATTTCATTGTCTGTACCTCCCTCTCTGCCAAACCATTCGATGGAGGGAGCAGTGAGAATTTGTTTTATACCTTTTCGATTAAGGAAATTTTTGAATTCATTTGAAATAAAAGCACTTCCATTATGAGACACAATAACTTTTGGAAGTCCATGAATGGCAAACATTTCACGAAGACAATTAATAGCACAATTTGAAGTGGTTTTGACGATTTTAATCTCTGGCCATCTGCAGAGTGCGTCGACAACTACGAAGAAAAGTTTCCCTTGTAATGGACCAGCAAAATTGACATACAATCTTGACCAGGGTGATTTATCATTTTCCCATGGATGGAATGTTACTGGTGGTTCATTTTGAGCTTCTTGACAAGATGAACAACTTCTAACTTTTTTCAATTGCATAATCCAATTTCTGCCACTAAAAGTAACTTCTAGCAACTGCCTTCATTTGAACTATTCCCTGATGAATAGAATGTAACATTTCTAGATTTTCCTTTCTGAAGATAGAAAGAATAATGACCCTGTTTCCCCAAAGGAGACAGTCTTTGCTCAAAGAAATTTCGTATCTACGACGGAAGTATGGTAGAAACTCTTCTGCAGGACATTCTTCAGGCCATGCTGTTAAGCACCATAAACGAACTTGTGAAAGAATTTACTCTTTTTGTTTCATTTGCAATGTCAACTTCAGTTAAAGGTGGTTTAGATTCTGCTTTCAAAAAGAAAATATCAGCAGGGTTTGGTACATTTTCAACTGTTTCTGGCAAAGGCAATCTACTTAAACAGTCTGCAGTGATTATTTCATTACCTTGTTTGTACAGGAGATCAAAAGAATATTGCGAAAGTAATAAAGTCCATCTTAACATTCTTGGAGAAAGAACAGCAGGAATAGCCTTTGAAGGATTCAATAAACCTAGTAGTGGTTTCTGGTCCGTTATTATTGTAAATTCATCACCTGCTAGGGCTCCTTTATCAAGCTGAGCATAAGTTCTTTCTGTAGCATTCAAAGTTCTAGAAGCGTATGCAATAGGCGTTTCTTTTTTCTCAATTTTATGTGAAAGTATTGCACCTATTCCATAACTTAAAAATAAAGGCTTATCAGGATCATAATGTGATACTACTTTATTAGAAAGTAATTGCTTCTTAGCTTCAATAAAACTCTTTTCATAAATTTTAGTCCAGTGCCATTTAGCGTTTTGATCCAGTAACCTTTGAAGAGGTTCAAGTATATTGGCTCTTCCTGGAATAAATCTAGCATAAAAGTTATAAAGTACAAGGAAAGACTGTAGTTCTGTCTTATACTTTGGAGTTGGAGCATCAGAAATAGCACGAATCTTTTCTTTAGTTGGATGAATACCTTCTTTGTCTATTACAAATCCAAGGAATTCAATTGACGGCATAAGAAATTCACACTTTTCATTTTTGAGACGCACTCCAGCTTGAACGATTTTTTTAAGTACTGCTTTGAGTCTAGAATTATGTTCACTGACATCTTTTCCTATGATTAAAATGTCGTCCAAGAAGACTTCTGCACCATCATTTTATTTTTAACAATGCATAGAATTCCTGTTATTCAGGTTTTTTCTCAGAAAAGAGAGTTGTTAGTACTGAATAATTTCTTGCAAATCTTTAAAAATGATCAGTAACTGGAGATAATGAAGAATCGCTGAAAAATTCCAACAGCAGCTGCGATTCCTTAGGAAAAAATAGCTGTTTTGAACAGACCCTTAGGTGTGTTAACAGTAAGTAAATTAGCTGATTCTTCATCAAGGACAAGTTAATTATACGCTGATCTCATGTCTAGTTTAGAAAATATTTTTGCTCCATTGACTTTCGTTATCAAATCGTTGAAATGTGGTAGAGGGTAAGTATCCGGTTTACAAACTAAGTTAACTGTAGCCTTGTAATCTCCGCAAATGTTCAGTCTTCCATCCTTTTTTCTAAATTGACACAATCGGGGAAGCCCGAGCCGAATTTTGAACAGGACCAGTATTTCTTCCTTAAGTAATCGTTGAATCTCCGCGTAGACTTTTCATGTAAAGCATAGAGTACCATTAGAGCATTCATGAAAATAGGAGTTGAGTCTTTTTCAATCTCTATATGGATTGCCTCACCTTTGTAAGTACCTAGTTCATCTTTGAAAGCAATAGCATAATCGTTCAAAATACCATCTCATTCTGAATTTTTAGTGCCCATAATTAACAGTCCAGAAAACTTAATCTTAAGAGCAGAAAACCAATTTTTTCCAAGGATGTTCGGGCCAACGCCTTTTGCAACTAACAAAGGTAATTTTGTCACAATATTTTTAAAACGAACTTCAATTATGAATTCACCTACAAGTTCAACTTTGCCATGGTCCCATGCATTTAAATGCACTTTAGATTGCTCTAATTTCTTGGAAGACTAACATCTTTTAAAAGTATTAAAACTAATCATAGAAAATTCTCCACCAGAATCTACTTCAAATTCTAAGATATGCGAGTCCACATTACGGTTTATCAGAAAAGGTGGGTTTCGTTCAGGAACAGAGTACAATTGAAATAAATTACCTGAATATTCATCCTGGCTTCTTTGATGAAAAGAATTGATTCTTGAATTTGAAGATTCAGATTTAGTTTTACGTAATGTTTCTTTTTAATGTTACAAATTCTTTCTAAATATCCGATTTTTTAACAGTATCTCTAATTAACATACCTAAATTTGCATACTGTAGCAAGGTGAGTACCGCCACAACGATAACATGTAACATTCGTTGCTGGAGCATTTGAAGAATTTTGCTGTGAAGAGGAAACTGTCAAACATTTGAAATCCACAGAATTACGTAAAGTACTTGAGTTTTTAATTGCACACACCGCAGCTGACTCAATCTGAAAGGCTTTATTGAAGGTTAGCTTTGGTTCCGCAAGTAGACGTCGTTGTACAGATTCATCATGAATACCGCATACAAATCTATTACGCAGCATTTCTTCAGTGTCAGAGAATTTGCAGCACTCCGCCAATTTTCTAATCTCAGCCACAAAAAAGACACATTTTCGCTGGAATGTTGAGAACGTTTATAGAAGAGGAACCTTTGAAAAATAACGTTTGGTTGATGATTGAAATGTTGTTCCAGTAATTTTACAATATCCATGTATTTGATAGATTTTTCCCATGCCCACTGTGTATACATAAGTCTGCCTCAAATATTCATGTTAATACTCTATTAACTGTTGTGCATTTGCATCGTCGTACGAGACAGGGAATATGTATTGTTTTGTGTTTTAACGTAATGTGTGGATAGAATCAAAGTTATTTCCATTGTATATTTAAACCAACTGAAAGTAAAAGTAAAATATTGAAATTTAAAATTTCATCTGCGTCACAGGTAAAGCTCCTTGGAATGCTTACAAGATTTTTCCCGACAATGCTTTGCAACAATAATTTTTCTCTGCTAACGTTTATGATTAAGAAATGATGAATGGACTTCTTACGAAGAGACGTCACTTCCTTAGTGATTCGCCATCTTGGTTCCACACAGCCGTTGCTAGGAAGAGTTTAAATCATTTTCTCCTTTTGAAATTAATTTTGGGTCGTCATAAAAAATGTAGCAATACAATATAGTTTTATTCCAGACATTCTGATCGCTTATGTAGCCAAACTAGTGTCAGAATCAGCATATCTAATGCTTAGCAACGACATGTGTGGAACCAAGATGGCGTGTTGTCAAGGGGTGGAGCTGACTGTTATGTCACTCGTGCGAAGTCCATGGCTATAGCAATGGAAAGAACCAAAGCCTACAAGATTTAGAAAGCCTGCCCATTTGGCTTTCCTCCATTGTTCAAATGTGTCCCAAAAAGCAGACACAAATGGATAAAAACTAGCACCTCTTAGCGGAAAAAGTTAACATCGTTTCAGTCACTTCATAATTACAAATAAGTTACAATGATAGGGAAAATTTTCCCACTTACACTTCGACAAATAATAACATAGAATATCAGTTTTTTGTATGAAAAATCAAGTAATCTTTATTCAGTTTTAACATTTTTCATAACTTAACTGCATAAACGACTGAAACAATGTGAAATTTTGTCGTTAGGCGGTGCTAGTTTTTATCCTTTTGCGGCTTCTTTCTTCGGGACACGTTTGAAAGCCGAATGTAAGGCTTTCTATATCTTCTAGGCTGTGAAAGAACATAGGCACAGTAGTTTAAAACATTAGATGTACGGGCATTTCATTTCTCATTTCGCGCGTGTTTGGAAAGATTCGTGTGAACGCTGCAGTCGAATACGTAAGCTGACAGGCACTTTTCGCCATTGCTGTATATAAAATATTACTATAATATTAAACAACAAATTTTTATATCCTTCTTTTCAGCATATTTGAAAATCGTTTGACGAGTTATATTCTTGTTTTGACATAGAAAGTGTTACGCGAATACCTTTGGGTACACTATTTTTTGTCAGGCCATTAGGATCATAAAGAGATTGCCCTTGTGCTTTATTAATCGTATTGCGAAAACAAAACACACAGGAAATTGTAACCTACATAATGTTATCTGGGTGATAGTCGCATAAAAATAGTGACAGTCCAGTACCATTGCATAATTTGGGGGTATCCAAAATTCTCAATATTATTACTGGCCCTACTTTCACATTGAACTTATGTGGTGACATTCCAAGTGGGTTCCAATGATTTTAAAATTCTGTGGGTTAGTTTTCAGCTTGCTCCTAGTGCATAATAGTATCAATGGATTTATATATAATGCAGGATCTTGGCAACTCTTGAAAAATGATGTCGTTTTTTATTTACATTCTCATTCTTTGGTGCAAGAATTGTACGTTCTCAAAGCCACTGTGGGTCCTCAATTTTTGTGGCTATGTTTGGGAACACCTTATGTATAATTATTTCTCGCACCGACGACAACAGTATATAGAAATCAGGTGAGAGAGAAACCTGGCGCAATTATGGGTAATTTTTCATCTCCAAAACTGAGTAGTTGTTTACAAATTTTATGAGCGTAATCACCAAGAATACGCACCCTCAAATTAGTGATTAATTTTTAGTGTGGACAAAATTCCAAACTGAAGCAACCACCGAGTTCATCTGTAGATGTTCATTGTGGAATAAGTGGAAAACTTTGGCGAAAATCTCCTGCAAGAAAAACGACAGCCCTCCCTTTTTTCCACGATCTTTTAGGTTTATCATTGTTAGATCTGTAAGAATTTGTTACGTTGTACGATTGTTAAAAGGTTTGGAGTGTAGCCAAAATCATGCAATACCGCCTAGAGAGAAAGCCTGCTCACGAAAAATCATACATTGTTACATCACCTACGGTAGGAAAATTTAGGGGTTATTATTCGTAGAAATATGATTAACAATACCCTACCGTGGGTGATGCAACACCACCTAAAGAGAAGGCCTGCGGACAAAAGGTGTATGCATTGTTACATCATCATCAAGCGGCCAAATTTAAGGCTTATTATTGGTAGAAATACGATTAACAATAGCTGCTTGATGGCAAAAACTGTTTGAATAAACAACAAACAGAAAATGAATTTTATATATAAGATTACCGAATAGGTAAGTTAACTTACCTTGCCTATTACTTGGGCTTTGATTTGCGTTTATACTCTTCCTGCGGTACATTCCTTCTTGATCGTCCAGCAGTAATTCGCCAACATAAATGGATTTTATTTCCCCTGATATTATTATTATTATTATTATTATTATTATTATTATTATTATTATTACTTTTATTACAGGATAAAATACAAGTACATACAATTTAATATCTCCCTGAGGCATAGCCTGTACGGGAGGTTACAGGTGAACAATGAATTCAACTTAAACTAAAATATGTATTATTCTCAAAGCTTAAAAAAGAAGAAGTACAAAAAGAGAATTAATGGTGTTGTATCGGCAACTGTTTTATTTTAGGTTTTGTTTTATTACTATATGGCGAAGCCTTAATGGAAGCAGGCAATGAACTAAATGCTTTTATCAGTTCTTTTCGAAGTGATTTAAGTCCATAATTATTGTAGATTACAGGAAGAGTAATGTTACCATTTCTTCTTTAACTTAGTTGGTGATTGTAACTCAGTGGATTCTCTGAAATGGTTCTGTGTGCATGCAAGTTTAATCTTTGAATATACTGGTCTTTAATATCTCTTATGTGTGTTTTGTACAGGGGTTTAGCAGATTTAAGAAAGCCAGCAAAAGTAATGAATCCTAATGCTTTGTTCTGTAAAACGTCAAGCGGTTTAATGTAAGAATCATATGTATTGCCCCATATTTCAATGCAATAATTAATCGACTATGTATGAATGAATTGTAAATTATTTTAAGAAGAGGTAATGGCAAAAATGCCTTAAATAAGCAAGAGCTCCATCATAGCTGGAAATGCTGGCAATTATATTTTTTACATGGGAGCTCCAATTACAATGGGTATCAATAGTTATACCCAAAAATTTAGTTGATTCATTACATTGTATTGTAACATTAAGTAGCTGTAAGTCATGATGAGAATTTTTTTGACTCTGAGGAGTTTCAATTCTCATATAATGAGTTTTATCACAATTAATTGTTAATCGATTATTATATGCCCATTTAGAAATAGAATTAATATCCAGTTGCGCATGATGATAAATAATATCATAATTGCTTCCGGTATAAACAATGCCTGACTCTTCTGCAAAGAATGCAGGATGTTTATACTCAATAACATTAGGAAGGTCATTTATAAAAATAAGGAATAGTAAGGGTCCTAAGATGGAACCCTGGGAAACACCGCAACTAGTAAATGTAACATCACTTGAAATAGAATCAATTTTAACAATCTGCGGACGATAATTGAGATAGCTGAGAAACCAATCATTGATAATACCCCTCAAACCGTAATGTTGAAGTTATAAACATAGAATTTTATGATTAATAGTATCAAAGGCTTTCTTAAAGTCGATGCATAATAAAATACATCTATCACTATCATTTAAAGCAGACTGGATTTTGTTAATTAAAGAAGCAATAGCATTAACAGTGGAACAATCTTTTCTGAAACCGTAATGACAGCGTAAAATAATTTTACACTTATCCAAAAAATTAACAATACGATTATACATGAGTCTTTCAAAAATTTTCGCAAAGACAGGCAAAATTCCAATCGGTCTATAATTTGAAGGTATAGTACTATCGCCAGATTTAAAAAGAGGAATTACAATTAATTTCTTCATGGAAAATACCTTGCATAACAGATAGGTTAAAAATATGTGATAGAATTGGAGCCAAAATATGAGCAGAATCCTTAACAATCCTAGGATTTATAAGGTCCCAACCAGGACCTTTATTAAGATCCAAACTATTAATCACTGTTAATATTTCATTTTTGACAAAGGGATTACAAAAGAAAGATGCTGAATCTGTAAGGTCCATACAATTTAATGCATTATAGTCTGCAGAGTCACTATTAAATGCATGAGCAAGATTTTTGCTTACAATTGTAAAGTAGTTGTTAAATGCATTACCTATATCATACTCATTTGTTACAAAAGCACCATTCTGGGCAATGAGATTGATATTCTTTAGATCGGAGATGCTCTTACCAAGACTGCTATTTATAACTTTCCAAAATTGCTTAGGATTATTGGAACACCTGCTAAATTCAGAATGAAAGTAATTTTTCTTTTGCAGATCTCAACATTGTAACTAAGTTATTTGAGTATTTACGATAAGAATCAGCAGCATTTGAGTCAAAAGGATTACGCTTAATATAGGCGTATTTTTGGGTTTATTTTTAATAGAGGTTAATAAGCCAGCAGTTACCCAGGGCTTTTGTGAAGTACTCTCAAATGTCTTATCAGAATAAAATTTTTTTGCTATACTGCTCACACTACGAACCAAAGAATCATAGGCGTTATTAGGATATTGCATATCCAATATTTTATTTAACTTCTCTGTTCTAAGAAAGTCAATTAAACTGTCCGGGTTATATTTCTTTAAGTCAAATTGGTATTTAAATTTATTATTACGTATAGGTGTTTGGTGACTTTTATCAAGTAGAAAAGTTAAGTCATGATCAGATATATCAATAGGAACTGTGCCAGAGATATAGTTACGAAAATAAATATTACTCACAATATGATCTATGCATGAAGTAGTACTAATTGTAGTTCTTGTAGGCATAGTTATATAATTTATATAACAGTTGCTACTAAGAATTTGCTTATACTGGATACGTTGTTTTGTTTCGTCTAAAATGTCAATATTAAAGTCACCAGCTATAATGTCTGTCTCAAAAGTATAGAGACTTTGCAAAAACTGTCACATTAGCACATCAGTAAATTTTTTGACCATACCAAATAAAACACTATTTATTCACACTGTGAACATGATTATTACATATTTTCAAAAATAAATAGCTTTTCGTTTTTTTTACAAAAAAATATTTTGAAATAATCAGTACAAAAAAGTGTCTCAAAAGTATAGAGACTCACCTCCAAACTGAATGGTAATAACCTGTTTTAAATAAAATTGACCCTTTGAATAGTTCAAATTATAAAGTAAGTTATAATTTGTATTTAATTTCTGCACCATAAAGAGTGACAATGGTGGAAAAGACATTTCTAATGATGAAATACAATGTAAGTGAAATCTGGAGGTTGACAGCAAATGGCAAGACAGTTAGAGAAATTTCTGCTGAAATTGGAAGATCCAAGCCTGTTGTACACAAAATCATTGCAGAGAAACGGATATGTGAAGCTAAGAAGAGAACAGGATGGCCAACAAGCACTACTGAACGAGATGTGCGCCAGATTTTTCGGCTTGCTGCTACTGGTACAAATTCCTTACGGAAAATACCACGTGAATTGGATGGACAAATATCCAAAGATACTGTACACAGAAGTATTAAGGAAAATCCTGTACTTGCTTACACCAGGAAGAAGACAAAACCACGTCTAACCAAGGAGCAGAAGAGAGTTCGATTGGAATGGGCTCGGGAGCGTATGTCGTGGACAGATGAGTGGCTTTCTGTAATTTTTTCTGATGAAAAGAAGTGGAACCTGTATGGTCCCGATGGAAATGCATTTTACTGGCATGATTTGAGGAAGGAACCAGAATCCTTTTATAGCAACCAGCAAGGCGGTGGAAGTGTGATGGTGTGGGGTGGATTCTCCTTCAATGGGACTACCAGTTTGGCATTTTTGACTGGGAAACAAAACTCCTTAAAGTACCAAGAAACCCTAGAAAACCACTTGGTACCTTTCATGTCTTTTTTGGTTGGGAACAATGGCATTTTTCAGCAGGACAATGCTAGTATACACAAATCGCAGTCAACAAACCAGTGGTTTGAAGCACAGGGTATCAATGTGATGAAGTGGCTAGCCAAAAGTCCGGATTTGAATCCTATTGAGAACCTTTGGGCAGTGATGACACACAAAATTTATGCAAACGGTAGACAGTACTCTTCCATTGCAGAATTGAAAAGTGAAATCGAAATAGTTTGGTTTAATTTGGATCCAAGTCTTCTTCAAAACTTGATCTCATCAATGAAAGATAGAGTGTTTCAAGTAATTAAGTCCAATGGTAACTTTATTTGAACATGGCTTGAACATTGTTGTTTAATTAGGTGAGTCTCTATACTTTAAGACACTTTTTTGTACTGATTATTTCAAAATATTTTTTTGTAAAAAAACGAAAAGCTATTTATTTTTGAAAATATGTAATAATCCTGTTCACAGTGTGAATAAATAGTGTTTTATTTGGTATGGTCAAAAAATTTACTGATGTGCTAATATAACAGTTTTTGCAAAGTCTCTATACTTTTGAGACAGACTTTATCACACTTTGATTTTGTATTATTACGATAATCTAATTCACTTTCTAAATCATAAAGGAATTCAGATAAAGCAGTGGGGAATTGTAGACGGTAAACAGCAGTAATGATAGTATTGTTATATTTTTTTTATTCAAGATTTTTAGTGATATACTTTCAGAAAAATCTGATCTAAATTTGTTGTCTATAACGTGGTAGGCAATATCTTTATGAATACAGATCACTATGCCACCACCTGATTTATTATCACGGCAGAAAGCTTCGCTACTGTAATCATGTAATTGATAACGTTGAAGATCGCCATGTTTAAACCAGGATTCACTTATTATGATAATTGGCCATACATAGTTGGAAGAACACATAAAATCTTTAAATTTTTCAAAGTTTACATTCCTAAAACTCTGAGCATTTAAGGATAGTATGGACAATCTGTCACAGTCAGCAGATCCAGTATCCAAATTATTTAATTTTTCAAAAAATTTCTGTTTGTGGATCAAGTGATTCGCAAGTTATATTGTCAAACTCAACAATATCAATCCAAGAGAATAACAGCAATGTACAAGTTACAATAATGTTTGAAGATCCGATAATGACCTAATACTATGTTTACTGTTGTTATGCATAACATAAATCTCTCCGCCCACTGTCCAGCTGTTCTTGAAACGTTTGCTCTCACGTACGGCATTATAAAGCTCTGCTTTTGATGTTGTCAAATTCTCTGTGAATATCATCCTAGCTTTGACTTATTTCTGTATACCAGGATCTTTGTTTCAAGAGAGTCAAAAGTTATCTTAACAGGTCTAGGTTTATTTGTCATTGCTTGATTTCCCAATCGGGTCACTTATTAATTTTTCTGGTTGCAGGTTGATTTCTAGTTTATCACTGAGTAGATGTAATGCCTTCTGACCTGCGAATTTTGATGGTGATTCAATTAAGCCATGTAAAATGAAATCTTTTTCCCGACTTTTTTGTTCAACATCATCAGCTTTGGCTTCCAATGCCTTAATACATTTGTCCAAGTTATCAATAAATATTTTTTGTTGACTAAGACGTTCTTCCACAGTCACATTCACGGCATTGGTTATCAAAGGAGTCGATATAACAATTAACCTGAAGGTCCTTCAATGCGAGACCTAAGTGTGTTGGTAAATCCTTGAGAACTTCATTCAATTGGGCAGAAATAGTCCCCTCTAAACGTGCAGTGATCGATGTCACTAATTCCTCCTTATCAAGTGCTGTTAGGCGAGTCATTATAGTAGGCCGAGTAGTGTTGATTCGTCAGTGAGCGAAAGAGTTATTGGAGAAGAGCACGAGAGTGAAGTAATTACAGAGGCAGAGGAGAGGAGGAAGGAAAGGATAGGGGGAACAAGTGAGGGCTAAACGAGGGAAAAACAGGAATAGGGTCAAGTCACCTAAATAGCTTGGGTGGGTTCAAAAGATACACTGCGGGAAGAGAGGGGGGGGGGGGAGATGTAAGACTCTAAAAAGAGCGGGGCATTAAGACGGGAGTTATAAAGTTAAAAACTTAGTTATTAGGACAAAATGAAACATGGAGCTGAGGGTCGCGGAGGAACAAAATAAATGAATAAACCAGTAAATAAATAAGTAGAGAATGAGGCAGATAACTAAATTAAAATTGAACGGACGATTGAGAGTGGAAGAGCGTAAAAAAACGGAAGAGCGAGATAGATGGGACTAAGAGAAAAAGGTAAAACGGAGGAGTAAATATAAAATTGAAAAGACAACTGACTGCACGGAAAGGATAAAGGGTGTTATATTTAGTGAGGAACCGGAGCGGTTGGAGGGAAAGGAGAAAACTTTACTAGTTAAGCTTGAAAACACTCACCAACCGACGGTGGGCCTGTGACTAAACAATTAGTTGAACGCTTGAATCTGCAGTTGTAGTATATAGGCACAAATAAAGGTAAAGATTCAAGTAGAATGAAGAGGGTTTGGTTTGCTCTTTAAGTTACCAGGTTTGATTTGCTTTTCTTGAGCTTAGGTGTAGGATTCGCAACGTGTCAGTGGTATGAGGGGGGGTGGTGGGGGGGGGGGGGGGGGAACTTGGAAACTGGGGTGGGATATGTAGAGTTTGCAGATGCGTCTGCCCTGGACGAAAACTGAGGAAAACTATTGGGATATCGTTTTTTCATTGTTGAAATCTTTTGATGGAACCATTCTCCATGCTCGTCGCTAACAGCAACCAAAATTTCCGGGAAAAAGTCCAGATATGAGTGTGAAAAATGAAACTTAAGAGGCATATGGCAACCTATATTCTGATAGGCCACCAGGAATTTATCAACAAGATCTTCAAAATCCTCAGCCTTGTTGTTACCCAGAAAGTTCTCAGCAACGTTTTAGAGCGCGCTCCATGCTTCTTTTTCTGTTCCTTCCAATAAATTGCTCTTGATCACTCTTGAGCAGTTGACGTATTTGGGCCCCAACAAAAATACCTTATTTTATCTTTTATCTTCTGTTTCCTTCAGAAACACGAGGAAACGTTTCTTGAAGACGTTTGAAAAGCTCGCCAGTTATATCGAGCACTTTGACAAAATTTTTCATTAGTCCTAAATTCATCTGGAGTAGTAGTGACAGAATCTCTTTTGGATCTACAAGTGGCAAGTTTCGCACTTTCTTCATTGCAGGCTCTACGCTCTGCCCTGGAGGCCAAACTTTCTGCGTGTAGTACTTGTTAGTCGCGCGACATCCCATCCACAAAGGAAGCAACAGTACTTAGTATAATCCAGCTGCATTCCAAGCGGGAGTGCTACCACCTTTAACTCGACGCAAATTTTCCATTTATACTGAGAGTATTGGATGCATTTTAAGAACAATTCCATCGATTCATTTGATTCCTTCATGAAAGCAGCGTCGCAAAGTGAGACGGAACTGATTTCGTTGCCATTATGAAGCAGTACTATTTTTAAGCTGGGTTTTGATGCATCCATGAACAGCCTCCATTTTTCCCAATTATATTCAATTCCAAGCGCAGACATTAAGCCATTAACATTTTTGCAGAAACAAAGGCCAGAATCCATTTCTGGAAGAAGTATTGAATGAGATGTTTATGACGATTGTGGTGTGCAGAAACTCTAACGTTGGGATCGAGCAGCTTCCAGCCTTGAACCCTCGATCCTAGAATCTCTGCTTTAGATCACTGAGGTTAAAGTCACTTACGAGATCGTCTAACTCCTCTTGTGTGATGAGATGATATGATTTGGTATAAGCAATAGTAAAGTCTTCGTCACACTCATCCATGGGTTCCTGTGTAGCTTCTTCATCATCATCGACACTCTACTCAGCAGGGGGCTGTGGAACTGGCAATTCTGGGCCATGGGGAGCTGGCAGAATAGCTGATGGTATATTAGGGTAAATCAACGATTTCCTCTTCTTCATGCTCATTCCTTGCAGTTTAGGTGTCATGCAAAATAGCAATCAGTTGAATGGTCTCTTGGCTCATACCACACCATGGGCACCGCAAAGGGCATTATAGCCCTCTTACCATTTAACCATTGACGTAAGTTAACAGCACAAGTATTGCAGCAAAAGTGTGGAGCCCAGGTTTATTTGGATCGTCTATCTAGCAACCAAAATAGGGTTCGTCATTCTTCGCTTCTGCAAACTGAAAACGTCTCCACATACATAAAAAAACAATCAGCGCTGTTAACGCACGTGCATGGCATCTTGCTGCTTTCAACAGACTGGCGGTTTCCTTGACGCGGATTGCTGATGTAGACTCCAGAATGGAGCAGAATGGATGATGCATTCGCTCGAAAAAACATACAAGGGATGATGAAATGATAAAAATTTATGATGTAATCTGTATCATTACGTTATATTACTTCATTTCTTTTTTAAAGTATTTAATGTCCACATACACGTAATGTAAATATTCTGAATGTAAATAAAATATTGTGAATGTAAATAAAAATTCTCAATTGGTTCTAAATTTCAATTGGTTCTAAAATTTGAGATATGCAGATTATGACAATATATCTCAAAACTTAGAACAAATCGAGAATTTTTATATACGTTTTTGTAATCAGCATACTGGAAGTAGTTAAAAAACGATAACAGTATTTAGAAAGCATATTCACTGTTGACTAGTGTAATTATTAAGTGATTTTTCAAAGGCAATTGATTTTAACACCTTCACGACTGTTGTCCACGGATAATCAGGGTGAAATTAAAAATATCTGACGACTCTTGTGGGTCGGACTGCTGGAATAACCATGACATACGAAGATGACTCCAGTTCTGAGGTCGGTGTGGCGTGAAGCAGTTAAAAAAGTCACTAAATCGAGAGCAAAAGTCTGGTATATTTTCAGTTGTCTAATATTCATGATCACTGGCAAAAGAGGTGGCCTATTAACCTTAAAGTATAAGTGCAGATTGTGAATAATTAAAGTTCGCCCAAATTGGAAGGAAAAAGGATAACCCAAATCATCGCAGCCAATCTGGCTGCAATAAGGTAACGTTTGATTTTGGGCGAACCTAACTCTCCTCTCTCAAAAGGAAAAAACAGATAACTCGAAAGAAGTGGATGATTCTTCTTTTTAGACCCCCATACACAGTTCGCAATTTCACTTTTCAGATGTTGAAGATCTTTGCTAGAAGACAAGGTGAATAGGCATTTAGAAGTCAACAATGTAGGAACATGTGTCTAGATGAAACACACCTTCATAAACATTAATGTCGGGAAACGGACGTTCTTGACAAGGCACGTGACACATTTTCCAAGCACTTGTTGCTAGTGGGAAGAGTCCATGTCTGGTAAAAATGCAAAAACATAACCCAGCATTAGCACTCTGCCAGGCCAAGTTTTTGGGAATGTCCTCAGAGAGTCAACAGTCCACTCCCCAATAGCGATGCCTTTAGAATTGACGAGGTTGAGGGAACTCCCCATCGAAGCACTAAAGTAATTGAAATTTTCTTTACAGATGCCCAATGAATATTCGTCAGAAGCATGCAAAAAGCACCACATCATCAGCATAAGCCAGTGTTAGGATGTTGATGGATGCTGCTGGCAAATCATATCCCCGAAATTCTGGGTGACGTTCTAGATACTGGAGTAATGGCTCCAAGTAAAGAAAATGTACAGGAGGGGGGGATACCATATTCTGAAGATGAAGATGGTGAAAAACTTGGAAGAGAAGGCCTTATCTAAGGCATTTTCCTGGTCAAGGCTTCATAGAGCAAGAGTTTGTTTATGAGCTTGTGCTTCTTCCATAACACACCGGTTAGTTATGAGGTTATCGGACATCCTGCATGATGGTATGGAGCAGGACTGTCCTGGATCGAAGAACTCGTCGGGGAATAATTTAAGACACTGTTGAAATACCCCAGTGAAGACCTTATAGTCTGCATAGAGGAGGGTTATAGGTCTCCATTGGGCCACAAGTTCTGGATCTGGCATTTTGGGGAGTAGGTTGATCTTCCCCATGGTGATATCCGATGTGTTAGAAGAAGGCTCTTTATGATGGAATTAAACACACGTACCAGGAAAGGCGCAAGAAGTTTCCATGTCGCATTAAAGAAAGAATACGGGATGTCGTCTAAGCCTGAGCTAGACTGATGACAGCCATCTGCCAACAGAAATTTCTTGACTTCATCCTCGAAGAAGCGACGGGTCATGAAAAGGTCAGTATCTTCACAGAAAAGTCTTAATGCCTCAATCCAATGCTTTGTGATATCAGACGGAACAATTGGGTAGCTGAAGAATGATGAGAAACGCGAGTGAGAAGCTGAAATGTCAGGGTCAAAAAACCACTTCTCCACCTTCCACCACCAGGCAAGACATCGTTTTTGTTGGCATGACACCTTTTCTCAGCGAATACTACTGATGACAAGTGTCTGACGTCAGTAGCCCAGTTAGGTTTGGCACTGAATGCAGCACCAGCAGCCTTGTGGATCATTAGGGCATTGGTCTCGCTCTTCGTATGACGTATATCAGCAGCATACTCCTCCTTAGGGATGGAACGGCGGAGGCGTCGCAAAATTTCTTGTAGCATAAGAAGATGGTGACGACGGCGTCTGGCAGTATCCAACCCAATCTTCGGAGAGAAATGTTTGATTTTAGTTTTTAATGCTAACGTAGAGCTAATTGTGGAATCGTTTTTCCACAAACTGAATGAACATACCCCTGTATTCCTCGTCGTTGAGCAGAGAACCATTCAAAAACCAGTCACAATGAGAAGCAGTAACTGTAATTGAAGCTGGAAATGGAGGATTCCATGAGCACACGATGGCACTGTGGTCGGAAAATGCATTGTCGACGAGAAATATGCCCACCCTTGATGATAATTAAATCTCTTAATGGTAGGTGGACCCATGCTGGTTATTTTGTGGAGAGGACATCCATAAATCAAACAATGCATTTTGCTGGCACAAACGATGCACATGCCCAGACGAAAAGATGTTATTAAAATCACCAGCAATCTTTACAGGCAGAGATGAACACAGAAAACTGTCAATACCACTGATTAATGTTCGTTTCTCTGTTGACACACATGGAGCATACATATTAAGCAATCGGAAATTGACACCAGATGTTGAGATGTCCAAAGAGATTATCCTACACTCGCAGTCATACACAAAAATGTAGGAATTAAAAATGATGGTAGCAACCCCTTGCCCGTTCGGCGACGAAATGTTGATGAAAATTTGCCTACGTGGGTATTGGCTGCATTGGCTGGGAAGATCGTAGCACTGCTGTGAAGGGGCAAGCTTCACCTCTTGAAGTAAAAGAATGTCCGGCCTGTACAGGGTAATAAGCTTTGACAAAACCGATTGCTTAAACGAGGAATCAAGGGAACACACGTTCAGTGAGATGACCTTAATTCAGGATTTTTACGATGTCGGAGGCTGACTTGTATCCGATGGAGACCGAAGCCTCTTTGATGTAGAAGGAGGCTCTGTTGTCTTCCAATCTTGAGGATCATGCCCAACCTGAAGAGGAAGAATAGCTGCGATGATGGCTAATACAGCTGTCTCGCTCAGGAGAAGAAACAGCAATCCCGTACCTTCTGCTGTGATGCCATCTGGACTTCTTGTAAGGACTTTTTAGCCATCGCTAGATTATCCCGCTTTAATGATGTTGATGGCTTCATATTTCCAGCTAATGATGGCATATTGGCCGGCAAAGACGTGCAGGCAACATCGCAATGGCTGCGACATCATGATTGCACCGGCGGAGGAAAAGCTGGAAGGTCCTTCACTGCACAAACCGATCTAAAACACGATGAAATTTTGCATTGTCTTCTGCAGAGATTGGTTTCTATATCATCGAGATGTCGCTTGATGACTGAGGAGGAGGAATAACTCCCGGAATAACTCACTATGTCGCGTGGGATCCCGGGATAAAAATAGACAAAATTATCGTTTAACGTGTAGTTAATTAAGTAATTAAATTAAGTTAATTTATTTTATGGAAGGAAGCTTTAATTATTAAAATCAAATAGCAGTAAATTTTGAGGGCTCCAAAATTTAGGCTCCTAACTTCAGTTTAAGGGCCCCAAATTTTTTTCTGTCTGGGGCAACCGCCTAACTTGAGCCGTCCTTATTATTATTAATCCCTTAAAACTTAACGCCTCCTTAAAGCAAGCATTTAATATCAGCCCTTGTTGAAGCAACAAAGAAGCACAAACAGCCGATTGTTGATAAAAAGACAACCTGCCGATTGTTGGAATGAACTTTGCCTTGCTTTGTTGGTCCGTGCATATTATTGGTGAGGTACCTCCTATATTTTCGATATTGCTGCTATCTGAATATCGATTAGGAGAGCCTAAAAGGCCAATGGGTGGTCGGACGTGAACGCGACATAGCCTATGACACTCCCCGGGTCTTCGAGGTCCTCTGTACAAAAAGGGGGGTTACCTGGTTCAGAAGTTATGGAGGAACAAACAAGCAAACAAACAGACGGAAAGAGCACAGATTAAATTTAATATAAAGATTTTTTAATTAGGAAAAACGATAGAAAACGAGGCACAGCTGGACGGTAAACACACTATCAGAGAATTTAAATGGCGGAAGTGGGTTAGAAACAGTTGCTAAGAATTCTGGGACTAGAGAGATGCTTACTCGTAGCTGATGCACTTTCGGCAACTCTGCAGACTTGGGCTCACTGGGCGGGGCTTCACCTATGCCACGACACAAGTCACAAGTTACGCAGTAAAAATAGTATTTGAAAAGCTTATAAATTTAATAAAGACTCGTTAACCTATAGGAAACCGGTTAACTTTTTTGACTGTCATCTGTGTAACTAAGTTCGATTCCCCTTTCCGTGACCGTTTTTTTTTTCAAAAATTATTTTATATGTATCTTCAATATTAAATAATACTGAGAATAAATAAACAGTAAATGCAATATGTAAAATGTAAAAATGAAAATATAAAAAATAGTAAATAAAATAACAAACATATGTAAGCTTACATAAAAAACAATTTACAATTAAAAAACTTAATAATGAATATATTATTTACTCTACATACATGGTTGCATCTTAATGCATGTAATCTTATTCTGTTACGTTTCCTCATTTCGTTAGTTTTCACATCTGTCTAACCTACTTTGTTAGTTTTCACACGATTTTGATTTTGTTTGCATTTTTACATCTTTTAGCACTTCTTTAT
This sequence comes from Rhysida immarginata, assembly GCA_023313115.1. NCBI lineage: Eukaryota > Metazoa > Arthropoda > Chilopoda > Scolopendromorpha > Scolopendridae > Rhysida > Rhysida immarginata. Next base: position 27,330 of record JAHWFO010100866.1, read on the forward strand.
CTTGTTCAAGTTTTACTTTTCTCTTATTTTACAACTTTAAATACATTCGAATTATGTGCTCTCTGTAAATATGTTTGTTCTATAGTGTTTTCTAATTGTGCATTTCATATTTTATATTTGTATATGTACCGTCCAATGGTATAAAGTAACTTCAGATAACCAGTGATCTTGCGACTCATTAGTTTTCATAATGTGTAAACTGCACGGAAAATATCGACTTTATTTTTTTTTGCATCATAACATTAATCTAGGTTTATAGAGTATTTATCATTCAAAATTTTTCGATTAATCCCCATTTTTTGCAAATTTCAAGTTTTTCTTTTATTCTTCCAAGAAAATACATTTTTTCAAGCTTCTGCCAAATAACCCAACCTCTCAATGAAGAGTGCCAATGCTTTTTCTTAAGTAATTGAGATATTTTCTTTTAATTATTTTAATTTATGTGTTCTAATCTGTAATTTATTCTCCTGTCATGACAAATGTAGTAAAATATAAAAATCATTTTTATTAATATCGTTAAAATCGCAAGGTCGGACACGAAAATTATCAACAATGCTACTCTGCACACAGTATTCAAGAAATACTACGTTGGCCAACTTTGTTCATGGTAAGTTGACCAAATGTAGTGGAATCATGGCTCTCAAATGCCCGAACCTTCTTGAACCCACTTGCTGGACTGTTTTCTTCTTTTGTGTTTCAGAAGATTTTATTTTTCGTAATACTTATAATTTAAAACCTAATAAAACCCAATTAATCTGCGTCTTCATTTAATCTTGTATTTAACTTATCTTCAGCTGCTATAAGAATTTTCTGTTGCGCCATCTCCTATCAATAATGTTGACTTAGATCAAAATTAGAACCAAAATACAGGGTGATTATATTTAAAGTTACGATTTCAAAAATCGGTAATTTGAAAACTACTCGTCAGAATGATCTGATATGTTAGCAGAACAACCGTGAGGCAATGGAATTTTGTTTGGCGAAAGAAAAAAAATAGTTCCAAAATCTGCCTGTAGATGGCGCTGGCAGGGTTCACATTGTCTGGAGATATGCAAATTACTAATACGTGACATGCGCATCACAGATATAGCTGCCATAAAAATGCAGAGCACCAGCTCTTTGCTTGAATGCTTCATCATGACTCTGACTATAAAGGATCGCGCTCTGCTCTTAAAGCTTTTTATAAGAATGATGAGTGAGCACTAACAGCGATTAGGAATTTTCGGGCATTAAAATCCATAAAATCGGGCCCAATAACCACAAATGGTCTGCGAAAAATGATTGCTAAATCCAACAACAACACTCCTGTGTTTCACGGATCCATTTTTGGTTTTTCCCCTGACATTACCCTGCCAGCGCCATCTATCGTCAGATTTTGGAACTATTATTTTTTCCTTTGCCAAACAAAATTCCATTGCCTCACGATTGCTCTGCTAAAATATCAGGTCATTCTGACGAGTAGTATTCAAATTATCAATTTTTGAAATCGTAACTTTAATTATAATCACCCTGTATATTAGAATGAATTGAGATGTAATATCAAAGCGTATTTTTGTATTTATTTAAGAAACACTATATGATATACCCGGTGTGGCTCGGGCTGTTTGTTTGATGAAATTTTGCAATATCTGAACTTGAATATAAATAAGAACACATAAATATATCTTTAATGACGTGTATATTCACTTTGGAAAAACGAAAAGAATTCTTTAAAATGGTCGCACTGGAATTTTGTGTCAAATTGGGTTTGCCCAGGAACTTTCGACATTCCATCCTTAACATTTTAGGATATAAAAGAAAGGCTGTGAATATTGAATTATTTTTGTCTATATTAAAAATACTTCTTAGATGGAATATGAGAGTTGAGGCATTCTGTTAAGCCTGATCAACATCCTTCATCAATATGTAACCATTTCAATAGAGTTTTATTAGTCAGAGAGCGTGGAATCATGTCCTGAATATGGTTGTTTATATTGACAGTATCAGTTTTAGCAGCAAGTACTGCTCTCTCACACAATCAGTTGAGATCTTTATAATTTTCTAATATCTTTAGAGAAACATTTTCTATAACTTCTCTAAAGGAAGTACTACATTACAAAAGCCATATTAAAAATAAATTTTCTCCAATTTTTAGATCATTAGGGAAAGTACCTTCACTTTTCACCAAAAGCTTGAGAAGTTGTTTTCTCTTATAGAACAAGAAATTAAGCCTCCCGAGGAAGGTATAGGAAAGTAGCGGAAGCTCCGAGTTCATCTATTTTTTTATTTCTTCATGTGCACTTTTTAACCCCCCATTTTTTAAATCCAAAATTGATTTTCTCGAACCTTGTATTTAGAAAATATAAAAGAACCCTATATTCTTTCCTTTCTCATTATTTTGGATCGAAAAATATATCACAGCCTATATGTTTCTATAAATTTCTAAAGACCAAGTGATTGCCACCCCCACAATTCCGAGGAATCTGTATACCGAATTTCACTCCTTTATATGCATAAATACGTGTAGACCTTTTGGTCCCCCGAAACTCCGACCCCAGAGGGCCAATCAAATACAAACTAAATAGTGAAGATTTACATGCCCACAGTAAGCTACATTCCGAATTTCGACCTTCTAACTCAAAAAATGCGGAAATTATGAAGGGGACGGACGGACAGACAGACGGACATTGTGAAAACAATAAGTAGCTTCATTCTTCCGCTACTTAATAACTTCTTACATCTCTCTAAAGATTTTAATAAAAAAATTTTGATTTTATTTATTTATTTATTAATTTATTTATTACTTTTTATAACAATACCGCCTAAAGAGAGGTAGTGTTGCCTGAAAACGTGAGTCATTAAGGCAAGCAACAATGTAACCTTTATTGTTTCCAAGAAAGGAAAAAATACTGATTGCTAAAGTCCAAGATGGAAACAATGAAAATTAGACCAATTGTTTCAAATCCTAGACCAATCAGAAAGCCGACTGCCAGCCACACACATCTCAGTTCCGCTCTGACCATCGAAAGACATTTAACACGCATCCGAGAAGCAGAGATTTTGCATTCCGATATTGCAGAGTGGGAAAGGATGGACATAGAAGGCTTTATGCAGCACGATTTAATTAGATACACTACGAGTGCCGATTACTATGCAACCGAATGATTAAACCAGGCATTTGACTGACAAGTCAATGTTTTGGAAATATGGCCGAGAGAAACGCATGAGGACATTCGCAAATTCCAACAAGGTCTAAACATACCAACGTAGTGACCTACTTGGCTGATTTAGAATCCCAAGCAAGAATTAATGAAATATCGTTCCATCTGCTCTGTTGCATATTACCTTTGATAGTATAACCCCATCGAGCTCTTGGGTCGGTGAATTAATGCATGGACCTGGGAGCTGGCAGGAGGCAAAACAACTACTTATTGAGCGTTTTGGCTGATCAAAAACAGAAGCAGCCAGGAAAAAGACCCTATATACCTGAGAAAAGTTAGAAACAGAGAGCTTCCTCGAATTTTTTTACTGCGCTATGGCGGTTAAGTGCAGAGTTTGCAGAGCCTCTTTCAGAATCACAACTAATGGAGTTGGCCATAGAAAACGGATTTTTGAGATGCAAGCAGAAACCGAACTGAGACGTCCCGCAAACAGGTTGGTTTGTTGGTCATGTCTTGGAAGAACGCAGACTAAAAATTATCGAAAAAAACTTATCGGCGAAAACGTTAAAGAAGCGACTCACCCTAACCGCGGGCGGCTAGGTAAGGTTTGTCAAGCGAACATCAATAATTCCGACATGCAGGGAAACGTTTCGCGGGCGTAAGGGATGTTACCCCTTTGTGTCCGTTCCTTACGTCAGGAGCAGACAGCGGGAGTAGGCACAAACGACCAAAGGGAATAGGAAAAGCCTAGGAGGAGAGCATCGTGTACAAAGAAACCTGTGGTAGGGGGAACGTAGCGATATCCAAGGCTAGATTCTGCTGTATAACCTTGGTTTACATTGAAAAGAGGTGTAATTTATATTAGATGCTGGTTCAAGCCTCTCTATAGTGTTTAATGACTTTGCTAAAGAATTGATTTCTACGAGTCACTGAATGAAATTAGATAAAAGCATCAAGGTGGCAAACGGAGCCAAACAGATATTATCCGAATGTACAGGGTACCTGTAATCACCCTATCGACGTTATCCTGTAAATCTTGCCGACGTTGCCCTGTGACGGGATCGCCTGTTTGGATACATTACAACAGATAAACGGGACGTTTTTGATTAGGATAGTGTAGACTCTTCGGCCGGCGTACGCACCCTAGGGCATCGTGGAAACTCGAGTACGGGACCTAATTGAAGACAGTCGTCAGAAGATGGAACATATCGTTGACAAATATCCTTTGTATGCCCATCATATAGATACTGCTCAGAGCGATCCTGTGAAAGTGTGACCTTACCCACAATCCCTGGCCAAAAGGCTGGTACTATATCGCTTGATCCAAGACATGGAAAGTGTGATGCTCCAGGGGGGTGGGGAGGTTCCATAACTTGGGCTATCCAAAGGCAACCTCCACACACGCCCGAGAACAATCACGAGTTCAAAGCCTGTAAAAGAGAGTCGACAACGGGTTTTAAACTATTAAAAGGAAACACAGTGATATACACTGTTCCCATAATTTATTCACTAACCAATATATACAGCGATCTAAATCCATAGATTTTCCACAACAACAGATAGGAGGCCCCACTACATCTTCTTCTAATTCCGCTTAATTTATCTCACAGTCTTCTCCACCTTGGCAGACACACCTCTTTTACCAATAAATTTTCTGCCGGGGCTTAACAAGGTCCATGTACTACCAACCACGTTTGTGCCACATTTCCAGCAGGCACCTTCAGCTCTACCATGCGCTCGCACTTCCACTGTTTAGTTGCATCGGTCTCTTCTTAATGAAGATTGTCCGCAGTCAGGAAAACATTGTGTGCACCCTTTTTTCTAAATGCAATTTAGAAGCGGGGGGGGGGGGCACAGTAACCCTTCGTAGTCCCGTTTACGGACTAATAAAGCAAATGTGTAATCGGCCTAATGCGCCTATTACCACACAAACGGACATTGGGCCACTGACTAATGCACACTCAGTGCCCACGACGGGAGACCACCAACCAGCACACCAGTGGAGCCACTAGAGCTGCGTAACCTCGCCACATCTACACTGAGGCAATTGGAACTGATAGCCAACTGGACTCTTGCGCTACCTTACACCAACTACTAACTGGTTTTTTTAAGCATTAATGTTAGCGAACAACAACATTAAATTACAAGTTTCTTCTCGAAGCATACACTTGGGAATACTCCTCTATTTGCATGCGAACTGATTCCAGTTCTTCTAAAATGCAAGTCGCTCAATAGTTCATAGTCTACGCTAGCTAAGAACATACTGTTCGTATCTCCTCAAATATAGAAGATTAAACTGTCAAAACTTCCCCGGGGCCGTCAAACAAATATAATGCAATAACTCACCAACTCGCCGCCAAACATTTCCCTCGATGGAACACCAACCGGCGTGGCTTCACTGCTAAACATGTCAGGGAAGAAGAGCGACAACAACGCAAATAAGACAAAGGAACATGGTCGAATTATCCTCGCCGACATGCTCATGATGAGTAGTCAGAAAGAAATAAAAAAAAGGCAACATCATTAATGTACACTACAATTCTAGTTAGCAACATATGAAAATACAATCATAAATTATTGTAAAGTTAATTAGGGCGGGCTTGCCGAACGATCCGTTTTCCGATTGAATTTTTCATTACGAGATTAGGCTTAATAGCAAAGCTAAACTTATTTTTGCAACTGAAAAATTATATATCCATCTCGTCCGAAAGTTTTTTTCTTCAATCCCTTAATTAATTCTAAAAGACAACAACAACTGCAACAATTGTCCCAACAAGTCAGCATCCGCAAAAATACCGAGAATTTCATCTTCACCGACAATGCTAATTCGTTAGAAGACACATTGTTGGCGGTTTATAATAACACGCTTATATTACGACTTAATGAACATCATAAAAAACAAATTACAATGCTCAAAAAAATAATAAATATTATAAAACGGAGACGAATCAACCCACAAGTTAATAACTTATTGGCAACAGCGAACTTAAATATAAAAAAAACTAAACTGACATCATATGTCACAAAAGATAAGGGGTAGTGAGCGTCGAAAGTGCGTGGTCACTACCCTATATCCTAATAGTCAAAAAGGGAGGCGATGAACATCGCTTGGTGGTCGATGTGTGGGAACTCAACGCCATCACTAAACCGATGGCGTATTATCCACTCCCCGTGGAACCCCTTCTGTGCAAGCTTTCCCATGCTAGGATATTTTCCATACTAGATCTGAAAGGTGCTTACTTGCAGATCTGGTTGGATGGACATCACGCGTAAAGATGGCGTTAGTAGTTCTGGGGCTGGGTGCCTTTGCCTTTAATGTATAAGGGTCTTACAAAAAAAAGTCGTGTAGGATCGTAAGTTTTTGTTTTCAACAATTGCGAAACCCCACGTGCAAATTGAACAATAGGTGAGAAAGAACAATAGATCGCGCTTCGAAGCTGTGCAAGTGATCGCTTCATCTAAACAACAAAATGAAGTGAACGAAACAGGAACAGAGAGCAATAATTCGTTTTTTGACATATGAAGAAGTTTCTGAAATTCATCGTCGTATGCAGAATGTCTGTATAAATGACAGCCTAACCTTCACTCGTCTTTGGGCATGGAGCAAAAGGTTTTCGGAGGGACTTTCATCATTGCAAGATGATCAACGACCTGGACAAGCAAATCGCGCCACCACAGATGATTCCAAAGCTAAAATTGACGCTCTCTTAAGGGAAAACAAAAGAGTGACAATCGATTTCGTGGTTGCTAAAACTGGCCTTAGTCATGGAACTGTTCACTCCATTATCAGGAACCATCTGCACTACAAAAAAATCTGTGCACAATGGGTCCTGTATCATTTGACATCATTTGTCCCTGCAACATTTGACTCGCTATGAACAGGAAGGAGGGAGTTTTCTCAACAGAATCGTTACAGGGGATGAAACTTGGTGCTTTCATTTCTAGCCAGAAAGCAAACGTCAAAGTAGTCAATGGAAGCATTACGTGTCACCACCCTCGAAAAAATCACACGCAATCGCAAACAGTATGGGGAAGGTGATGTTGACCATGCTTTTTGATTGCAAAGGCCCGATTTTAGTGGAATTTCTTAAAAAAGGCACAGTTAACGTAGCAGGATATGGGGAAACATTGAAGGCACTGCTTGCGGCCATCAAATGCAAGCATCTTGGACTTCTTACAGAAGGAGTGCTTCTTCCCCATGACAACGCGCATCCTCACACCTTGAAAGCAACGGTAGATCTCATCAAAAAGTTCAACTGGGAAGCAGTGCAGCATCCACCTTACAGCCCTGATTTATCCCCATGTGTCTTTCACGTGTTTGGGGATCTCAATAAACATCTGAAAGGCAGCAGGGAGAGGTATTGGAATGGTTCCACACGCAACCGAATGACTTCTTCCATAAAGGAATTACACGCCTTGTTACACAGTGGGATAAATGCATGAACGCATTTGGAGAATGTTTTTAAATTCCTTGCATACACTTTGGATAAAATAAATAATTTTCATTTTTATTTGTACGACCCTTATAATTTCATTTGGGATTAAAAATGAGGAACAGGTGTTCCAGTCCCTAATGGATCAAAGTCTTGGATCCAGCCATTGAGCCCTGGAGTTTCCACTACATGGACGATATCATAGTGGAAACTCCAGACATCGCCTCCCACCTGGGAATCTTCCAAAAGGTGTTTGAATGATTAGTCACCCACAATATACGAGGGAATTTTAAGAAATCTCGTTTCCTCCTGCGGCATTTGGATTTTTAGGGCTACTCCGTAGATGAGGAAGGCTTACGACCCTTGGAGAAAAACATCAAGCCGAAGTTCGACTACCTGGTTCCTAATAATGCCAAGGAAGTTAGGTGCTTCATCGGGATGGTCCAATTTTACAGGACTTTCATTCCATCTCTAAGTCACATAAACTTCCCGTTTAGACACCTAACACACAAAGATGCCATTTGGGAATGGACTCCGGATTGTCAGACCACCTTTGATAACATAAAAGGATTCTGAGAAAAAAAACCCATTTTAGTTCAACCTGCCCTTCTCTATACATTCCTACGCTGGCAAACACGCCATTGGGAGCATGCTCACGCAGGAGAGCGCTGACCGAGTTGGAGTCAAAATATTCGGTCATCGACTGGGAGTGCCTGGCAGTGATGCACGTGATTGACACCTTTCGCCCGTATGCCGATGGTACCCATTTCACCGTGTGCTGTGATGCCCAAACCCTTACATGGATAAATAATAATCAGAATGGGCGCATCACTCGCTGGGCACTCAATCTCCAAGGCTTTGACTTCAATATACAACACAAGAAGGGTAAATATAAATACATCCCAGATGCCCTGTCAAGGTGTTCTGCCATCAAGGATAATAACGAACCCTTTGAATGGTTACAGGTGCAAGCAGCCGACCCTAACTTTGAATGCCATCGCCAAAAAACATTGGATAATGATGATCGAAGGGCTGGTCTGTTAAAGATCTGAACAATACACACGCATTTGGGTACCGCAATCGATGATACAGAAATTAATAGAATATTGGCACAGGGGCAATGAATAAGTGCATCCCAGGGCTCGAAAGATGATCTATCTTTCGATGAAGTGATATTACTGGAAAGGCTTGGCATGGGATGTTAACTGCTATGTGAGGGCCTACGAAGACTGCCAGAAGTGCAAGCCAAAGCTTACCACCAGCCTGCCGAATGCATTAGACGGAGTGTGACGGGTCCCAGACTATTATGGTCCCTGGATGCGTTAGGTCCGCTACCATCATCTTTGGCAGGGAGTCACCATGTATTGGTATTGATTGATGTGTTCACAGGATGGATAAAGCTAAAACCTGTGAATAATTTAAACCAGAACCAGGTGGTAGATTTCCTAAAGGAGTGTGTATGACGACTCGGCAAACTGGATAGGATCATGATATAATAACGTCACTTATTTTCGTAATTCTAAAGTCCAACATTGCATGAACTCACAAGGCATATGTCAACATCTCAGTGTTCCCTACTGCCCGCGCAGTAACCCAGTTGAACGATATATGAGGTCGCTCCGTAAAAAAAAACTGAGGTTATGCGTTGTGAGTGGGCAAGCGTGCTCGTTGGAAGAATATTTGGGACAGTACTTATTTATGGTCCGAGCCACAGTGCACAAAGAGACGGGCTATTCCCTGACGGAATTAATGGTGAAGGTCGACTACGTCGGCAACAAGTGGACCCAATCCGGGGAGCCAGCGAGCCTGGAAAAGAAAATCAACCGGGCATATTGGTGAAGATGGTGTCATCGTCAGAAGCTCTAGGAAAACCATAGGCTAAAGCTGCGTTCACGGAAGGGGACAAAATACTGGTGCTTGAATCCTCTCTTTATCCTCTATTATACAAAAGGCCCTATTGTGTTGTACAAAGTAAAGACCGTAATACCAATTTAGTAGCAAAAACTGACAAAGTCAAAGAACCCAGACCACTCCTTGTTGATATTACCAACATGAAAAGATTTCGACGGGATGTAAAAGAGCCATGAAACCACCAAACGGTAGTACCGAACGTATCGGCAGTGAACTATACCTCCCAAACCAAAGAGGTTACTGGAATTCTCCTCATGCAAAAGGATCCTCTAATGTCGTGAGGGTTGAATCTAAGAATATATATGGCTGATTTTTCCCCCACTAAGAATGAGTTTTATTGGAAGTAGTACCCAACAAAAAAATAAGAATAATAATATGGACAAAGTGCTTTGTAGATATAATATTTACTAAAAGGAATAAGTGTAATTTTTTTCTTTAGATGCTCTGAAGACACTACCGCTACTGTAATTTAGATGCATCACGGGTAGTGATGAACCCCTTATGTTTCGTAGTTTCTACAAGCTCGGTGGGTGCCTGAAGATCATTGAAAAATAGAAAGATGAAATAAATCTCTGCTAAAGCATTAAACGGTATGAGAAATAAATGTTTTAGAAAACAAAACCAAAGCTATTGCTTAAAGAGTTAAATATATCTTACGGATTCAGAGTTACAATGAACTTGCACAGGAATTAGTATGGGATATTGTTGTAATCATTAGCTTGGAAACGTAAGAGTAAGAGTAGAACTTTTTTTTTGCTTGACGAACGCAGTAGAAGACGGATGCAGCACGGAAGACGAGTCGAGGTCCATGGTTTACTTACCTTAAATCATGATCGCTAGCCCTAACGATACAGAAAGCAGCTGGCCAGAAGAGAACTAATAAAGCCAGAATAAATCGCACAGTAATGTGAGGGGAAGGAACTACCGAAATGCAACCAATAAAAGATTAGTTAAACTCCGCTAAGAAGAAATCCAGATTGCATGGATAGTGCCGACGCCAGGATCGAGACGAAGTCGATATCCGAGTGCCGAGGAAAACGCTATCATTCACGTTTCCCAGGAAGATATCTGGTAAAGTGAGTTATTATTGGCCATTATTCTCTGCGAGACACAAGTTTCTGTCTTGCCCCGTTTGTATCTTTTCAGTGAAAGATGCCCTAAATGGAATGGCTCGATGAGCCTTATGCTCAGATAGATACAGCTAATCTGAAAAAATTAGTGAAGGCATCGTTATCCAACGATAAAAGGGTTTTAGCTTCAAAATGTTACGAGCAGTAGCGGCTCGTGACCATAATAAGTGTGAGGGGCACAAAATGCAAAATTTCAGGTTCTTAGGCCTTTTCATACAAAAGTTATAGCGTGATTTGAATTTGGAGCCTCGTGGCCCCTGCTGAGAACTCAGAGGACTAAATCAATTATAGTGTATGATAGCTAAAATTTTAAGCAACACATTATAAATATAAAACATTTCAGGTTATAAATTTATAGCTTGATTTAAACTGAGGTTGCAAGGCCCCTGCCAAGAGACTTATATAATTTTTAATATAGATTAGCTAAATTTTTAAATACCACGCTATGATTAAACAAAATTTCAGGCCTTTCGTTCAAATTTTATAGCTTCAATTGTATTTGAGGCCACCAGTGGCCCCGAGGCCTACACCAGTCTCCCTGTATACATGTATTGTCTATAATTTTTAAGTAACGCACTGTAAAAATATAAAACTTCAAGTTCTTAGGCCTTTTTATTATTCAAATGTGAGCTTATTTGTGATATGGGTTTCAAGGCTCCTGTGGAGACCTAAGAGCCTTATATAAATTTTTCGTGTATATTAGCTAAATTTTTTTAATAAACTATTATAAGTATACAGAATTCTAAACTTTTTCGTTCAAACATTATAGCTCTGTTTGTGTTTAGGACCCCTGCCAAGGCCCCAGAGGACTATAAAAGTTTTAGCGTATAAGAGCTAAAATTTTAAGCAACACACCATAAATATGCAAGAATTCAGATTTCTGGACTTCCGGTTCAAACGTTATAGCTTGATTTGTGACTGGGGGCTAAGGACCCCTATCGAGACTCAAAAGCCTTATACCAGTTTTTAGTGTATATTAGCTAAATTTTAAAATAATTTCTATAGGTAAACAAAATTTCATTTTGGCATTTTCCCCCATCACCCTGCGAGTTCAATGAGAACTAAGGAAAAACCTCCATGCTTCTATGATAGTATTGTAAAACTATAGAATATAAAATTAAAAAGACTAAGCACAAAAGCGAGCTATCATTGGATATGCATATAAAAATGTAGAAAAAATTGAAAAGACTCAGTAGCTTCAGAGTTTCTGAATAAAACCTCAGGGTAACTTAGTTCGACGTTTCAGCATATTGTCTTTATTTGTGAACTTAACATTAAATAATTTAGAATTGCTCGAGAGGTGACTCTTTGCCTCCACCCTCCACCAATTACCCGTTGTAGATAGTCGTAAGATTTAAGTGGTTATTGTCGCCGGACGCCTGAAGGCAGATATGAATGAATCGGTAAAACTTCTCCTAACCATCCGTGCTGGGGACGATACTGCTGACTAGATGACACGGGACTTAGTCATTGGTTCTTAGCCATGAGTGATCTCAAGTGAGTCTTTACCAACAATGGACTTGTATTGTGGAGATCAGAGACAAATGAAAGAAAGAGACTGGCAGTGATCTCCTCTCTAGTGGTGCCTTCGCACCACCATGTTGGGATTGGCAAGAAACAGTTGATCGCCCGAGGCAATGCATGTGAATCAATCGGTTTGGTTTGGTTTGTTTGGTATTAACGTCCTTTTCAAACTTCTATGGTCATTTCAGGACAGGGTAATAGGGGCGGCAAATTTTGCCTTGCAAGGGTTCTTTAATGTGCAGCCGGCAAACGGCTACACGGGAACAACATCTTTTCTTCCCTTCCGAAGGAAGTGCGTAATCTCAGGATTTTCTAAAAAAATGCTCTTAGTCCTCGGCTGGAGTCGGACACACGTCTTCGGGAATCAGAGGCGATAAAGCAACCACTGAGCTACCGAGGCTGATGTGAAACAATCGCAAACAATTGATTATTACAATATGTGGATTAATAAATTGATTATTTTATTGAACTGAGAAGTATTTCTTCCTTTTCTTTTAATTTAAATATTTGTCTTTTAAAAATTCGTTAGGCATTGAATCAGTTATTTGGAGTTATTAAAAGTATACGTTATCGTTAGTTAATGCAATAAAGTTTATTTAAAAATTCAGAAAACAGGTTATGCTTACTAATACTTCCAGAAACCATCTACAAAAACAGCTGAAATTACATTGAGAATATATGCCGATTTAGGTTTTTGCCATTCATAACACAGCGAATGCTGCATTTTCGCTGTCCAGTAGCGCTCAGGGAAATGAATAGGGCACTGCCAGTCTCTTTCTTTCATTTCTCTCTGGTGGAGATGAGGAATGCTTGGTTATAATAATGTGACTGTATTGTTGCCGAACACTCAGTTGAGAAGTTTCGGCTGAGAAAGTAGATAATGAACTGGCCCTAAATACATTTAAGTAGGTGGGGACTAGTTCTAGAAATACCATGTGCCCACTGATAACGATTAAACAATTTAATCTTTAAAAATACAGTCTTTGTTAATTTTGAACAGCCCTCAAAATTTTCATATCATATATTTTAAAGTAGCATATTAAAAATGAAACTATATTTTTTAAATTCCAAAAGGCTATTTCGTTTGCATTTTGTGTTACTAGTTTTAAACTGGATATTACAGCATTTTAAATCTTTCATTTTCTGGATTTTTTTTTTAATATTGACAAAAGGCTCTACAACCAGAAACTCTCAATCCGATGTTCACCGATGAAGGCGATTATTTATGGGAAGGAGATATGCGCTTGTCAAAACAGCAGGTGAATATACTCTACAATGAAGATCCTCTGCTCGGCGAATCTCTATCCGCCAGAAAGGCAATTAGTGTCAAGGGTATGCATTGGCCCAATGGCGAAATCCCGTACAGATTTCACATAAGTGGTTTGTAAATTTTTATTACTTTATTCTGTTTCAATTTAATACAGCATTTCTAATAATAATAAAGCTGATAAAGAACTGTAATATACAATTAACAACATGCCATAAATGGTATAAAATGTTTTAGTTTTAGTTTTATCACTAATTTAAAGCGGGCATAAATTAATTTTAAGGCACAGGATACAGGGCAATAGTGACCATTCATATTTTAAGGGTTATCCTCACCAAATTTTAAGGGTTATTCACACCAAATTTTAAGTGTTGTCCCCCCCCCCCCCCAATTTACAACAAATTTTAACTTTGTATCATGCAAAGAACACGTCAGTAGAATTAGTAGAGTTAATAAGGAATATTAGTGTCGCTTTCACTAGTAATAATTTCATTTTTCCTTTTTAAGTTTTGAATAAAATGAATTTTATAATCAGTCAATTTGAACAGTCAATATCGTTACAAGACTTTGTCAATATGCCTACTGTTGTTGTAGCGATGGGATGTGCATTCCTCCTTAGAATTATTTAAAGAAAGGAGAAGGGGATTAATAGAGAAAGAAATTCGTTTTCTTGGTGATGAACAGCGGCATTCCCTTGACTGTTTCCCAAAACGCGTCATCTAAATTAGAGCCGCTAGCACAAGTTCTTTTTTCCAACTGGTAGTTGGCTTCGTTCTGCCTTTTCTTTAAATCCAAACACACTAAATTTTCATTGCATCTGTCTCCTAAACGGTTAGGTCAATCAAAAAACACCAAGAATAAAACATTTCTCAAATGTTGTGTATAATCTGAAAATACCATTAAAGATGAGGATTTCCATTGCACATTTCAAAGTTGACTTCCTTATTCGAAAATGGCGTTGGTTATTTTGGAAATGGATTACACTCAAAAATCCTGTACATAAACATATGTGCACTCCTCCTGTACTGTATGAGGAATGCATTCCTCCTATATTTTATAAATTCTTTCATTGTAAGTACTCTGTCAGATTTGTATTTTAGAAGTTAGCTATTGGCTCACTTTATGTGAGACATCCTGTACTGTATTGTAAGCAGGAAAACACATGGTTTTTGAAACTTTATCACATCTTGCTTTTATTAATTTTTATTCCATCACCTTGACAAAACGGGAAAATATTGGCGAAGTCAGTTGGTAGAGCTTATCATCAGTAAAATGTATTACAAAGCCTCCATATCTTGTGTTTTCAATCGCAATACCAAGACCTTGAACTATATTGAAATTAAAAAAGATAACATTTTACATTTGATTGATAGTCGTTAGGTTAGGTAACAAACAAAATAAGAACAGACAACTGAATTCCGCAAATGAGAATTTTAATCTGAATCCACAGATGTACATTTCGAAGACACTATCCTCTTTATCGCCGTGTAAATTGGGAATAAAATGTGTGACTCTATATACAATTAATAACCAATCAGATTGTTTTACATGGAATAAAGAGCCGTTCAACGTAATACAAGGATCGTAGCTCTCATTTTCTGCCGTTCACGTCCTTTCTTGAATTCCTTATGTCAAGCAAACAAACGGGCCCTTGAAAGAGTTCGATCCCCGAACTGTGCTGTCAATCTGTTTTATAAACATCCACCGGTTTGACGCCTTCACTAATGAGAACTTTAATTATAATGTGTTCCACAGTCGAAGGGTAGGTAATGCCGATGAATGAGTTTGACGCGGCCTACCAGCAATTCTTTCAGCTCCTGACATCCCCAACCAACCCTTCTAGATGCAGTCGCCGGTTCCGTTCATAATAAGGCGCACAGAAGAGTCTCATTTATATTTGGTCCATTCTCGTATATCTCGGATAATGAAAACTCGTGCAGATGGAGTACAATGAATGGGCTGTTTCAAAAATCATGCAATGAAACCTATTTCAATGCCACACTATAGAACGGCTTTCATTTCACCTGTTACGCACAACAAACCTAATAAAACTACATTATAATCTGACAATATCTTTTAATTGATAAACAATAAGATAAAGAGGAGGGCGGATGGGCAGCGCATTTCTTATCACTGAAGGTTTCTTAAGTGCACATATGGACAAATGCTTTAGAAAAACCACAAACACGCAAGAAAAAGCACTATAAATTCACGATGTTAAATACTTCATTAAGTCAACGCCGTTTACAGTGGTTTGGACTCCGCCAAGGTGCGTACTGTCGCAACTGTGGTTCGTTATCTTTATGGACTGGATAGACAGAGGCAGCCGAGGCGATGAGCCCGTTAGTATGGGCTTTAGTCTAGGGTGACTCTTTGCAGATGATCTTGTCCTCTTTGGACATGTTCATTTCTTTTGAACCTTATCAATCTTAATGTCCTCTTTTTTGCTACAGTTCCAGCTGTTCTGGGTATGTTTTGATTGCAGTGATATTTTAATACAGTATCTTGTTCTAACAAATGCCACATCAAAGACAGAAAAGCATGATACAAGAAACAAAATGCACTGACCCTTCAACAATCACTAGAACGTTTACAGTCAATTGTGAAAAAGCTTAGATGAAATCAGTATCTCTAGATCGTTTACAGTTAAGTGTGAAGAAGCTTAGACGAAATCAGTATAGCTCAACTGAGGTTCTGCTCCTTTCAAGACAACCTGGCCAGTGCACTCTCCGAGTTAGGGGAATCCCATTGAGACAGGTGGAGAGGATGGTGTATCTCGAAAGAGAATTTACGAGTAATGAGCAGTAGAACAGAAAATTGGATGATCAGATAGGTGCAGCAAGCAGTGTCAGATAACGTAAGCTAGGAAAAAAAGCCAAGCCTTCTATTTTTAAATCTTAGTTCCCATTCTCAGATATGGTCATGAATCTTGGGTAATGACCGAAAGAGTATGATCGCGGGTGTAAGCAGCCGAAATGATATTCCTCAGAAGTATGACAGGCGTTACGTTATTAGATAGAGTACACAACAACCGAATAAGGGAGTCTTTAATAGTGTTGAGCCATTACTTCTCCGCATTGAGAGGTATTGGTATGGCCACGTGATGTGGATACAGCAAATTGGTCTATTGCTAGGTTGTTGTTATATTCCAAGCCAGTGAGAACCAAGGGGTCGGCCTAGAACCAGGCAGTTAGACTACATGAAGAATCTGAGATCGAGTCGTTTGGATGTTACTATTAAGGACATGCATCTGATGGCGGAAGATTCGTTACATTCTATATGAATACATGGAGAGATACAATTAATCTACACCACAACCAAGATTAAATAAAATGAGTAAGCAAAGCATTTACGAGAGCCGTGTCAGAGTTGGAATGAGGAGACGGGCGTTAATTAGAAATGAATGATTTAATTTTCTTTGCAAGAATAAGAAATTATGTTTTAGTCGAACATAACATGGCTCTTCTTATCAATGAGAGCTGAAATCTTTTCTTACAGAGAAATCGGAAGTTCAATACAATTAATAAAATTATGGCGACGTCTTCAATCCACTGGCGATGTAGATTCGAAATCGTCATCTGACTGAGTAGGTAGATGATTTGAGTAAATATTGGACCAGGGCCACTGAACACCTAACACGGAAGGTAGCAACCTTTCCAGGTAAGACTCCGGTGAGCATGGGCCTAATGCAAAATATAATTCGAAAATTACTGCAACGTCAATGGTTAAGAGAGTAGACAGCAGAGTAGCAATATAAGAGAAGAACGTCCTTACACAAGCTTAACAGACACTAAGTATAACAGGATTAAACACACTACCCTACGCTGATGCCCGAGAAGCCAAGCGCGGCGCACGCACCGAGATCTCTAATGCGAGGCGGCAACGTACAAAGCTTTCAGATGAAGCGGTTATGTTGGCCGGATTCCCCCAAGGAAATAACGCCGTCGAAGCTACTGGATGCGCAGACGTAATGGCGATGCTTGAATCACTGTCCGACGGGCATGAGACATCTGCTTTGCAACAGCTTCGGAAGAGGTAAATCCGGAATCCTCTTTGCAGGAAAATCTGGTAATTATGGCAGGGGTGGGCAGCATCTATCAATTGCGGTTCCAATAAGTCCATACTCCATGACGAGGAAATATGCCCTGTCTAGAAAGAACAGGACAAGCAGATTGGTTGTAATGATTTTTACTAGAGTTCAAATTGGTTGCCTGTTGTAACTCAGTTCAAATTGGTTGCCTGTCCATCGTCCAAATTTGGATCAGTATATTGTGACAGATCGTCTGCCTACATGTATGGGCTGCTCGACGATGCACGTGCCTCTCCTTTGTCCTTAAGTCAGCTGTATTATCACCAAAGCTTCGTGTCGTCTCATGGCGAACTTTCGTATGCAGCTGGCGGGTCCTTCGCACTCCTTCGCTCCCAGGTCCACTGTGTCCGGGCAGTTTGGCATCCGCAGGTATATCAATATAAATTATTGAATTTAGAGCACGACACTTGCCTGCTTTCAAATGCCTTTCCTCCGTCAAGATTTGGTGGGGAACCAGCAGCTTTGCTTTGGAGCCCTGGGCTAATGAGGCGATTTTCCTTGGAGAATTGTCATCATCGGCTTAATCGCTCCTTTCCATCCGAACCTGATCTAAGGCTGGAATCTGTCTCTCTCCCGCTGTTGGAGCTAATGCTAATGTTCATGGCAGGCATCTGGCGCACATGCAGTAAAAGATC
Source organism: Rhysida immarginata (assembly GCA_023313115.1). Taxonomy (NCBI): domain Eukaryota; kingdom Metazoa; phylum Arthropoda; class Chilopoda; order Scolopendromorpha; family Scolopendridae; genus Rhysida; species Rhysida immarginata. The sequence continues at coordinate 45,460 of JAHWFO010100866.1, forward strand.
GTGCATCCCTGACAAACGGGCTGCTACGCTTTTATAAACGCCTCAAAATGAGTGTTATATGAGTGTCCATTTGCTATTCCGACAAACCATCAAAGCTCGGCCGGGAAGGTGAAGAGGAAAGAACGGTCCCCTCCGACGACCGAAAATAAACGCTTAGATGTTGCAAATTTGTGCTTAAATACCAAAGAACCTAACCGTAGTCACTCGATCTGTAGGAAGGACATCAGATGAAAAGCTACCTTCCTCCAGACTGCAGAAGGTGAAGATAATGATGATGAGGATGCCATATGCCCAATTGATCTCTCCACGCGGGCACACAACACTTCTCTGTTCAAAAACATACAAGGTCGAGTCACATTATTATGACCACCACCTACGTTAGTCTTCGGAGTTGCCCAGCCGAGAAACTATGTTACGTGTTGGGAATTAATTAGAGGACTATATAAGGTAGCTTTCCACTATGTTAAAAACATATCACTCATTAATAGCTAAAATTATATAAACAATATAATTAACTGACCTTGTCGAACTGTGGATACTTGTGCACAGATGAAGGGCGGATACCACTTTTCCACAAAAAGAGATTTTAATCCT
>JAHWFO010100866.1:51053-71126 GCA_023313115.1 Rhysida immarginata
GTATGTATGTGTGTGTGTGTGTGTGTGTAGACCAACCGAAGAGCTACAGTGAACCAACTTATCGCTCAAGCCAACGAGTGTGCTACCAGATATGTCTACAAAACCACAGTACAGAGGACTCCGCAGCAGACAGAGGACTCCGCGAGTGGTCACCGCAACAATGCTGACGAAGGTTCATCGCCAAATATGGCTTCAATTTGTCCAACCGTACAGAAAATGAACCACTTCTGACTGGACCATTTGTCTTCTCCGATGAGTCACGATTTTTGCTCCACAGAAGTGACGGCCGTATGTCGGTGAGGTGAGAAACCTCCGAGAACAAGCATCCTGCAACTATTGTTGGACGAATCCAGGCTGGTGGCAGCAGCATCATGGTTTGGGGAGAGTTCTAATGGCAATGTCTGGGAAGGCACTCTCAACTGATTAGGTTATTTATCTACTATTGTATAATTGCAGATCAATTACACCCATATACGGCGACTGTCTTCCCAGATAGGGATGGCACGTTCCTGCAAGACAAAACGACGTTTCATACAGCTGAAATTGTTCGGGGGTGGTTTGAGGAACACGACCAAGAGTTCCAAGTACTACCATGGCTCACTAATTCCCCAGACCTCAACCCAATCCACAACCTTTGGGATCACCTCGATCGTCATGTGCGTGCTATAGAACAACCACCGCGTACCCTTCAGCAACTACCAGATGCTTTACAGTCTACACGGCAACAGCTACCAGTAGAAACCTACCAGAATCTTATTGAATTTTAATGTCCGTGCCGCTAAAGGCGATTATTTTGGATATTAGCTGGTCATCATAATAATGTCACTCGACTCTGTAATAGGCATGGCTATGTCCAGTTTATATGGTTCCCCGGTAAGACCATCAAGCAGGAAACGAAAGAACAATAGGAAAAGTTCCCTAAACTAAAATACTGCTTGAAGCGATCCCAGATGGAAAGAGCCAATGGACAATCATAAAACACGTGTTGGATGGATTCCTCAACACTACTCTCCGTAGATGTTAGCGTTGAAGAGTGATGAACCCGTGGTGCAGCAATCTCCACTGAAAACTAAACACAGTTCATTAGAAGGCAACTGTTTTGCTTGCTTTCAGAATACCCAACCACGGATAATCTAAGTGTAAATGAAAGATGTCAGTGATCACACTCAGACAGGTCTCCTGGAAAAACCAAGACGGTTTCAAGTGACCCCACTCTTGGGGGAATAAATGTCACTAAGTCCAATTGAAAGTTCCTTAGGAAGTGCGCTTGAGAAAAGGTCGTGGCTCGAGTCTTTATTCGGTGAAATGGAAAAGAATGCCCCAAAACTGTCACTTGGCTACACCTTGTTATTGGGAAGGTCTTCAGATCTTCGCCTGACCATTTCCCAATAGCAATACCCTTAGACTTGACGAGGTTGATGGAACTCCCTGTCGAAGCACTAAAGCATTTAAAGGTGACATTAAAAATGTTCAAGGAATAAGCATCTGATGCGAAGAGAACCACATCCTTAGCGTAAGCTAGCATCCGGATGTTAATCGACGCAACAGGTAATTCATATCCTCGAACATCTTTGTGGCGATTTAAATGCTGAAGTAATAGTTCCAAATAAAAAATGTACAAGAAAGGAGACAAAGGACACCCTGGCCTAACCCCTTTTGATAGTCTGAAGAAAGGTGAAATGGAGCCATTAATTGCCACACATGCTGCGGCCAAAGCATACGATGCTGAGATAACCATAGCAAATTTCTGAAGATGAAGCTGGTGAAACACTTTGAAGAGAAATTCATTATTCACTTTGTCAAAGGCCTTCTCCTTGTCGAAACTTAGCACTGCAAGAGTTTGATGATGAGCTTGCACTTATTCTATGACACATTGAATAGTAATAAGATTGTCCGTCATCCGGCGTGATTGTATCGAGCAGCATTGCCCTGGGTTATAGAACTCGTTCGCATACAGTTTTAACCGTTGTTGAAACACCCCAGTGAAGACCTTATTGAGAAGAGTTATCGGCCTCTCTACGGGAACCAGTTCAGGGTTTTGCTCTTTGGGGAGTAGATTGACTTTCCCCATAAGGAAGTCCGATGTGATGGAACAGGGATCGCAGATTATCGAGTTAAATACTCGCACCAGAAAAGGCCCAAGAAGTTTCCAGGTTGCGATATAAAAGGAATACGGAATGCTATTCAATCTCGGACTACACAGGTAACGATCATTTTTTGCTAGAAACTTCTTTACTTCATCTTCAGTGAAGGGACAAGTGATGAACAGGTCACTTTTCTGGGAAAAAAGTCTTAATGCCTCTATCCATTGCTTTGTATCATCCGATAGAACAATTGGGTTGGCGAAATAGGATGAGAAGTGGGAATGGAATGCTCATAAGATGTCAGAATCAGTCTTCATTACCCAACCTTCTACCACCAAACGAGGAGAGCGTTTCTTGTTAGCCCGTCTCTTCTCCTCAGAAAAAGCTGCTGATGACATATGCCTGACATCAGCAGCCCAGTTGAGTTTGGGCCTAAGTGCTGCGCTGGCTGCTTTTTGGATCATCAGAGAATTGCTCTCACTCTTCACTCGATTGATGTCATCAACAAACTCTTCCCCCAGGATGGAACTACGGAGAAGGCACAGGATCTCTTGTTACATGACAAGGTGACGATGACGGCACTTAGCAGCATCCAACCCAATTTACCGAAAGAATCGTTTTAATTTGGTCTTGAACTCTATCCACGAAACTAACATCGGAGGCAAGTTGTGGAGATGTTTTTTTTACAAACTGAACGACCATACTTTTATATTCTTCTTTGTCGAGTAGAGAAACATTCAGGAACCAGTTACGTTTAGAAGCAATATATGCAGCTGATGCTGGGAGTGGAGGATTCCATGACCACTTGCTGGCACTGTGGTCAGAGAATGAACATGGAATGACCTCCATCGTTCCAGGTGCCCCAGCTAAAGCATTGTCTACGAGGAATAAGTCGAGCCTTGAAGACACATTGGGCCCTCGGTTGAAAGTAAGCCCACACTGCTTTTTATTTACCCATAGATTGAACAATGCATTTTGCTGGCACAACTGAAATAGATATCCAGATGAAAAGATGTTATGCTCGTTTGGATGACAATCAAAGTCCCCAGCGATCACCACAGGTAATGATGTACACAAGAAACTGTCCATGTCATTGAAAAAAGTTCGTTTCTCTACTATGTCACAAGCTTCGTACACATATAGCATTCGGAATTAAAAGCCGGATGATGAAATATCCGTCGAAATCACCCTGTACTCGCAGTCATACACACAATTCAACACTACAACGGAAGGGTTAAAAACGATGGTAACGACCCCCTTCCCATGCGATGACGAAAATTGATGAAATATTGTCTGTCAGGATATTGACTGCGTAGGCCAGGAAGATTGTAGAAACGTTGCAAGATTCTAACTTCACTTCTTGTAGGAGAAGTATATCTGACATATACAGAGCAATAAAGGTTGTCAATACCGATTGCTTACAAGAAGAATCAAGGGATCTTACGTTCAGAGAGATGACCTTCAAAGAGGAATTAAGTTGTCTGTGGCTGACCTGTATCCGATGGAAACTTTAGCCATTCAGATGTAGAGACAGGCTCTGTTGTCTTCGCCTCGGGGATCGTGCTTGCCCCGAAGAAAAAGAATGGCTGTGCTGACAGTCTGCGAGCTATCTCGCTCGGTAGAAGAGGAAGCAGCAAACCCGTCCCTTCTGCTACGATGTCATGTCGATTTCCTGTGTGGACTCTGGCGACGCAAGATGATCCTGCTGGATCTGCACTGATGGCTTCGACATCCCAGCTGATGATAACTTGTCCGGAGAAGATGAACAGGCGATCTACAGTGGTTGTGACATCGAAGCTTGCACTGGCGGGGGGAGGACTGGAAATTCCTCTGCTGCAAACACCGATCCGGAATCTAATGACACATTGACATCTTCTTCTGCAGAGCTTTCCTCTCCCACCATCGATATATCGGTCGATGGCTGAGGAGGGGGGACTACTTCCTTGGAGGAGGAAGAGAGGGTGGCAATTCCCTCCTTGGTTCTGCAGGGAGAAGCGGCAGAGATGGGGTCGCTTGCAGCCTTTGACATGGCACAGGCGACTTGGCTTGTGATATCATCATCGATATCTTCTGGAATGGCACATCCCTAGGCAGTGACGATGGACCTGCTGGTGCTGCATAAGTCCTATCCATGCAACGATGATATTTCCCCATAATACGCTGACATGCATCACTTCTTAAGGGGAGGACAATCCTTCCTGACGTGGGATGGTTTCTTGCAGTACCAGCAGCACTGCCTTTGCCCCTTATAAGACACGTTCTTCATGCATCTCAAGGTCTTCTGGGATGTCCTTATTAGATTCATGTCTACTATAATATCGCTGGTCTTTTGCAGGGTATACTAGATGCTGTGGATATGAAACTTTCCATACCTCCCCATATTTAGCCATGTAATATTTTAAGTATTTTTCAGTCATCAGCAGCGAGGCGCCTGGGATAAGAATTGGAGATATCCGGGCTCAGCATAAACCACATGGATGGTAGTTTGTCCAACCTTGATGGATTTAGCAGACACGATTTGTTCTGCCTTGTTGCGCTGCATACAGAGCATCCTCGAATCAGTCAGAGATAATCTCTATAGGACCGAAACAGCGGGATCCCCAGATGGAAGTATCGGAGGAACAAGCGTCTTCGCATACAGCTCCTTCATAAATGCCCTAACAGCAGACGGCCCATCTGTGATCATCTGCGATGTGGTTACAGATTAGAAAAAGTTTGGGGGGAGGGGTAAAATCCTCCCCTGGGATTTACTGGAGGGGGGGGGGGCACTCACCACAAAAAGTCCTTTTTCACACATTACCACTTGTTAACTTCTGTATTTACTGGAATAAATTCCAAATTCTGTTGAGCCGCACTAAGGTAGTTTGTAGAAACAGAAATCAGAGGCTCGGCAATCGCTTTCTCCCCATTTGTGAACTGAAGCTGCGTAGTTTCTCTCTGAAATCTTGCTCTCAATGGCCCACTTATATTTGCCCTTAATGAGCCTATTATTCATGGAAATATGAGACGCCCGGCAAGTTTACTACCTTCGCTGGGTGTCAGGTATAAGTGTTGCTTGTTCATTTGCTTACGATCGCTTTTTTTCCTATCAATCACTCGTGAATTCGCGGCCAAGTTCGGTTGGAGACATGGGAGCCCGCCAACTGGGTGGGTGAGAATTCGGTGGACAACAATTCAGTGAACGTCAATTCAGTGGACGCGACAATTTGGTGAATGGCAACTCAGTGGACGTGACAATTCGGTGAACGTCAATTCAGTGAACGTCAATTCGGTGGTTGAAAATTCGGCAAAATTGCAAATTCGGTCAAGATTTTAAATAACTGAAGGTTTTTAGATATATATAATTTATATTGTTTATAATTGACGCATCTTTGTTGCAATTACAAAGCAATTGCTTCATTAATTTTATGTCGAAGTCACTCTTTTATTTACATGTATTATTTATTAGTTTATAAATAAATGAGACCATTTCTTTATTAAATAATTTAATCAATCATTTTGTTAAAAGATTAACATTTTCTATTTTGTTTTATTCCTAAGAGTTCCATTATTCAATTAAAAATACTGTAATTCTTAAATTACTATCCAAGCTCATTAAAATAAGAATTGGGAAGTTAAATCTATAATTTGACATTAACATAGCGCGGTGACATCCTACAGTCTGGTTTGATATAAAAAGGCGATCAGAAGGGAGGACAGAGGATAGAGTACATTTCATTTTTAGGGTAAAAGGGTTGATCCCTAATAAACTACTTCCGCCTGCAGCTTTTTAAGAGAATTAGGTTTCCCTTCTCATATAAAAGAATTAAAATGACTGTCATAAGATTTTGAAGTTATAATACAAAAATGTTACAAGTAACATATATACGAAAAATATAAATAAATTACAGAAAAAATATTCAAAAACAAAATAATTACAGATAAAATATACAAATAACACAAATGAAATGACGACTATCTGAAATAATAAAAAGTACACTATCTATCCAAAAGTAATCAGACGCTTTCGATTTTAAACGTTTTGTCGAATATCTAGAAAAATACTTGACGAATTATCCTGAAACTTCAAAGGTGTAAAAGAGCATGTTAAACCTCATATATTTCAGCGAAGATTTTGTCCTGAAGGCAAATAACGGACCAGCAACGAAGTGAACATAAAAAATAATGTTTGGGATCATCCTGTAAAAAATGTTGCCCGAAATGCGTTGTAGCTGTAGCATATGATTAAGAAGCTCATTTTACTTATCTGTGTAAACAATCCTGTCCTCCCTTCCATTCATCTTTCTATCACTTCGTTTACATGCACTCTTTCGATCCGGATCCAAATACCCGTTTCAAGTCAATCCTGCAAAAAAGTGGCATGCAAACACCCTCAACCGGATCGAGTCCAAATTTGCCGCTTGGTTAAAAAAAAAATAGAAAATTTTTAGCTAGAAAATAAGTGTAAATTTTTGGTTGATTTACACCTCAACACAATAAATATCTATAAATGAATAAATGAATAAATTTTAAAATGCATTACATGCGTATTTTTTTTGTAAATCTTTTATCAAAATGTAATTTTTTCAAATAAAATTTTTCAAATTATCTATCAAATTAGGGTGTTATATTTTTATCAAAATGTAATTTAATACTTTTTTTATCAAATTACAATTATCAAATTAACTTTTATATTTATATCAAAAATTTCAAATTAACAATTTCTATTTTATTAAATTACAATTTCATAATTTTTTTATAACTATTATAATTGGAATTAGATAATTTTTATAATCTAATAAAATTAAAATAAACTATTAAATTGAAGTTTTTGATATAAATTTAAAAATTAATTTGATAAAAATCTATGAAAATTATGTTTTGATAAGAATCTATAAAATTACATTTTGATAAAAAATAATATACAAAAAACCTGAAGATGCAAATGCTTTTTAAAATTTATTAAGTATTATTATTTTGGGGTGTAAATAAATTAAAAACTTGATCTAGTAAACATTAAATAACTTCAATTTTAATATATAGAAAATTTTAATTGAAAAAAAATTTAATGGAAAATCAATAACTATAAAATTTATTGATTGTCAATTATATTTTCAGACGATAATAATGAGAAAATTTTTAAAAATTGCATTTGAGCCGCATTTTAGAGGAACAGCATAGCTCAAATGGAAAGGCCGACTGAGCCAACAATGGCGGATTCTGCAGTAGACAACAAAGTCTGGCGTACTTTCCCAATCTAGACCTTTACCCACAGGGTATCTTATCGGACTCGATCCAGATCGAGTTATATGCATGTAAACTCGAGGCGTTTTTGGATAAGCTCAAGTCGTTCTGGATCGAAACGTGCATGTAAACGCAGTAACAGAATGAAAACCAAATGCTCTTAAAAAGCTGGAGGGGGAAGTAGTTATATTAGGGATCAACCCTTTCAACCTTATATTGAAATGAACTCTACCCTCTATCCTCCCCTCCAATCGCCTTTTTATATTAAACCAGACTGTAGGGAGGGTGTCACTATGCTACATTAATGTCAAATTACAGATTTATATAACCAATTCCTATTGTAGCTGCAGAGTTGAGTCACATTATTATGACCACCAGCTAATATCCCGTTCAGCCTTTAGTGGCAACGACAGCAGCTAGATGTCGTGGGAGTGAGTCAATTAAGATTCTGGTAGGTTTCTACTGGTAGCTGTTGCCTTGCAGACTGTAAAGCATCCGACAGCTGCTGAAGGGTACGCGGTGGTTGTTCCATAGTACGCACATGACGTTCAAGGTGATCCCAAAGGTAATCGATTGGGTTGAAGTCTGGGGCCAGGATAGTACTTGAAACTCTTGGTCGTGTTCCTCAAAACACCCCCAAACAATTGCAGCCGTATGACACGTCGCATTATCTTGCTGGAACGCGCCATCCTCCTCTGGGAAAACAGTGCCATCCCCCTCTGGTGTACTTGATCTACAATTATGGATAAATAACCGAATCAGTTGAGAATGCCTTCAACAGATATCAGTGGGTCCAGAGAATGCCATGAGAAAACTCTCCACACTATGACGCTGCCATCACCAACCTGGATTCGTTCAACAATGGTTACAGGATGTTTGTTCTCGGAGGTTTCTCGCCTCAGCCACCAACGGCCATCACTTCTGTGGAGCAGAAGTCGTGACTCATCGGAGAAGGCAAAATTGGTCCAGTCAGAATTGGTCCAATTTCTGTACGGTTGGGCAAATTAAAACCGTTTTTGGTGATGATCCTTCGTCAGCATGGGTGTGGTGACCATCTGTCTGCTGCGGAGGCCCATACGTAGCAGGGTCCTCTGTACTGTGGTTTTAGAGACATGTTTTGTAGCACCCTCGTTGGTTTGAGCGGTAAGTTGGTCAACTATAGCTCTTCAGACACCTTTGCAGCCGATGTTCACCTCTCTCATCAATGGCACGTGGTGCTCCACTGTTCCCATACAGTTTATTGTGAACTGTACCATTTTGCCAGTCATGGTATACTTTAACTTCAGCAGCACGAAAACAGTTCACAAACTGCGTGGTTTCCGAAATACTGTCACCCTTGGCCCAAAAGCCGATTATCATCTTCTTTTCTAGATCTGATAAATCACATTTCTTACCCATTGCAGCAATGAGTGATATGTTTTTAACATAGTGGAAACCTGCCTTATATATTCACCTAACCAATTCCCAACACGTGACATAGTTCCTCGGCTGGGCAACCCCGAAGACAAACATGGGATAATAATAATGGGTCATAATAATGGGCATTGACCCTGTATTTTAACGAGCTTAAGTAGTAATTTAGGAATTATAGTATTTTAACTGAATAATGGAATGATTCGCAATATAACAAAATAGAAAATGCTACACTTTTTACAAAATCATTTAATAAATTATTTAATAAAATATCTAATTGATTTTTAAACTAATAAATACAAGATTCCAACATATAAAGTGACTTCGACATAAAATGAATGACGGAAATTGCTCTGTAAGTGCAATAAAGATGTGTAAATTATAGACAACGAGTTAAATATCTAAAATTTTTCAGTGATTTAAAATCTCGATCGAATTTGCATTTCCACTGAACTGTCAATCACTGAATTGACATTCACCAAATTGTCGTTCACCGAATTGCCGTGTCCACCCAATTGAAATTCACTGAATTGTTGCGTCCACCCAGTCGACGTTCACCGAATTGTTGCCTCCACTGAACTGTCATTCACTGAGGTGTCGTCCACTGAATTGTCATCCACCGAATTGTCGTAGACATGACAGTAAGTAAATAGGGAAGTTCGGTTAATCTAAATCTGCTGCTTCTGTATACTGGCATAACCACGAAAGTCTTATCCAACATAATAATAATTCATTTCAAAATATCTTTCAGCAAATCGTGAGAAACCCCTAATTAAGGAAGCCATGGCGACGTGGATGAACAACACGTGTTTAAAGTTCGTCGAAGTTCCTTCTACTTTCGAAGAACCCCATGTCGTCTTCACCAAAAAAACTGGGTGAGTGAACAAGAGAGAAAGAGAAATTAGACATGTCTGCTTTGGCATATGACATAATGCTCAGTAATGATATATGTTATTATGATTCTTTGGACTGTAGATGTTACTCTGACGTTGGAAGGAAATTCTGGCACAACGAACAAGAAGTCTCGCTGGGATACGGATGTGAAAACGTTGGTCCAACTTCCTTATTGTTTCACTGATTCTTTAATGAATTTTGATTTTGTTATTTTGAATGATTACAGAGACGTATCAGCGTTTCAAACTAAAATAAATTCCACCATTTAGAGTGCCGGTTTATTCTATTGTTGAATACTCTAAAAAGATAGTTTGAAGTTTATTTTAAACAATGTTGATTTAAGTATATCATAAGGATGAAAAAATTAAATAGCACTTTTTTCAGTAGAATAACGTTTACGCTAATACAGGGACAAACAGGGAAGATCCATTTTATCCCTGTCCAGGGTGATTCAAAAGTCACTGGACATAGCTATATGTCTAAAATAGTGTGTGAAATGAACGTTGTTACCATGCTAGGAACGGTGTAGGATAGATGAACGGTGTAGGATAGATGCTCTATCATTTGGGATAGCTTTGGAATTTGGCCGCCATCCAAACATCCACCATTTTGAGTCAAGGTTCATTTTCTTAAATGGGAAAGGTTCAGGTGCCATATCAAATACAACTTTTTTCTCAGGAGTTCATTCTTGCAGTCGATTTCAGTTATCCTTTTTGGTTCACAAATTATTAACAAAACATTGACACTGTACCATTTTCTGTTTCAGATAATTGTAGATGGCACTAATGAAGGAGTGAATTGGGTTGATCCTGATGTCCAGCGAACGCCTCTACCATACCATTTCTGCTGATTTCAAGGCTCAGAAAGAGAAACAATCACTCACCAGTACCCTCCCATATGTGATGTCACATTTCAGAGATACTGGAACAGTTGTTCATAAAGCTGGTACAGGACGGCCATAAACATCAACCAATGAGGCAACCTTAACAAAGTTGTTGGAAGCATTTGCAAAGAGTCCACAACGCTGTACAAGACGGCTTGCAGCTGAATGTAGACTCGGCCAATCATCCATAACACTGATTCTGCGTACCAATAAGTGGGACCCATTTATAGTTAAGTTGCAGCAGAAACTATCCGTGGATGACCCGGCCAGGCATGAGGGGTTCTGTACCTGAGCTGTAGAACTATCGACTGGATCCTTCATTTGTATAGAAGGTGCAAAATATCTCCTTCAAAAAAACTACACTACGATGTACACGAAATTTAGGCGATTAAAGTGATATCAGACACATTGGGTCGCAAATCGCAAGCAACGCCGTCAATTGAACCTCAAACTAAGCTGAATGGCGTGGCGCTGCGTAGCACGAGCCAAATTTGTGCGACTGTGTTCGCGCGGCGCGGCCTGGCTGCTTCCCCCGCTCCCCACTACCTCATCCCGAAGAGGTCCGCCTTCCATTCCAACGTGACGCACTCTGCTCTCGCGCCGCATTCAGTAGTTTAATACCGATAGCATTTATCATGATTTCATCAAAAAGTATCGAGAAATGAACAAATATTGGTAGTTCAATTAGCTTTTGGCGGGCCGCACTGCGCGAACACAGGTGCCCAAATTTGGCTCGTGCTAAGCAGGGCCACCATTCAGCTTAGTTTGAGTTTCAATTTACGGCATTGCTTGCGATTTGTGACCCCAAGTGTTTTATATCACTTTAATCGCCTGAATTTTCGTCTACATCGTAGTTTAGTTTTTTTGAAAGAGATAATTTACACCCTGTATAACATTATTTTCAGTGATGAGGCAAATTTTTATGTTCATGGCGAGGTGAACGGTCAGAATATGAGATATTTGAGCGATACGAATCCTCATTGGACAGATCTTTCCAAAATCATTATTGATGTCAAAGTAAAGTTTTTGTGTGGGATATGGGGCACCTGTTTATTTGGACCATTTTCATAGACCATAACCTAAATGTTGATGAGTACCTGCGGAAGATGACAGTTTCCCAATTTTTTTTCCCAACAGGATGGTGCACCCGCACACCATGGACGTAATTTCCGTTAGTGGCTAGATGAGCAATTACCTGGCCATTGCATTGGCTGGTGGAGTTCTGTGGAATGGCCATCACCTTCCCCCGATCTCACACCGCTAGGGGCCACTTGAAACAACCTGTGCATGCGCTAAAATCCAAGGTAACACATCTTATAGGCTTGTAATAGCATCTCCCCCGACGTTCTTGTGTGCGTGCATAATTAATGGATAAAGCATCTTAAGCTCTTTGTCCAGCTGCCAGGACAACATATTGAACACATCCTTTAGCTTCTGCAACCCAGTTTTCGATGTGTGCTTGTGTCTGGAAACGGTTTATTTTTTTATTAATAACTTGTGAACCACAACAGATAACTGAAATACGATTGCAGGAATGAACTCTGAGAAAAAATACTGGTGTTACAAATAATCCCTTACCATTTAAGAAAATGAACCTTGACCCAAAATTGCGAATTTCATGAAGACGGCCAAAAAATAAATACTGTCCCAAAAATAGAGTACTCATCCTATTCTCTGCTAGCATGGTCTCATCGTTCATTTTAAATACAATTTCCGAGTACAGCTATGTTCAGTGCCTTTTAAGTCACCCTGTACTGTTACACCTTTTAGCATCTGCATCATTGTGGTCATTCAATAAGGCAATTCCAGGAAGAATTAAATTAAAACTGGCAAAAAAGAAGGTACTACATTTCCAAAATTATAGCTTCTGTGTCCTTATATTTTCATCATCCGCAGCGTTTGATATTTGTCATCATTTAGTAACTAAATATATATACTTTTATTTAGAAGTTTTATTAGCTTCTTTTAATAGCTGAATCATTACGGGGTTGGCATAAGCCAAAGATTTCTTCCGCCTTTATAAAATATTTTCATCCTAATGGTACAACAAATATTTTAAGTAAAATTTTCGTTTTAAATTTTCAAATAAAATGTATTTATTTCAGCTTGGGACAGTTCTTCACGAAATGGGTCACATAATAGGTCTATATCATGAACAATCTCGACCTGATCGTGATAAGCATGTGAAAATCATAACGAATAACGTCAAGGAGGGCCACAAACAGAACTTCAAAAAACAGACGAACGTGAACAGTTACGGTGTTCCTTACGACCACGGATCTATTATGCATTATGGCCCTAACGTAAGTACCTCATCTTTAATAATTTTTCTCATGAGAAAAAAAAAACAATCGTATATATAGGGGCAGTCAAATGAAAACGAGCCAGAAGTCAAAATGTGTCATTGATTATTTCAAAAATATTCTCAAAACTGTTAATACATTTATCCAACTGGGAGATAAGACGATCAGTTCCATCCCTGAAGAAGCTTGCGGGCTGCAAACGGAACCCATCTTTACCGCAGTGTCACACAAACAGAGAAGACGAAATTGCATCGAAGAAAATGTCTCTTGTCCAAAAATAAGTAAATCGCATGGGGAGAGATGTGGGCCATATGGATGATGTTGAGAAACTTCCCAACCAAAACCCTGGTTCATAGCATTTTGCATTTATTGTGGCACCATGTTCAAAAAAATCGACTAGCAGAAGCCCCTTGCAGTCAAAGAAGAACGTCACCTTGAACATGAACGTGACATGATGTGTTTGCCGTATACAGTTGATAAGATACGTGAATTTCTCGTCTTCCAACTCCCTGAGCAGTAAAAAATCGAATCACACCTCTCTGTTCTTCTTTACTCGCCGCCATGTCTGATCTTGAAAGAACACACGTATCGATAATTTTACTTACCAACGCAATACACATACCCACTAATGCACACAAGCAAGTTGTCAATGTGCTGTTCCCGAATTTCCAACAGATATACCTAACCTACAAACCCGTGATCAAACCCAGAGTTACCAACTTCGTGTCGTGGATTTATTTGACCTGTTTTTGTTTGACTGCCCCTTGTATATTCAAATTTATACATCCTTGCATTATAGTGTACGTATAGCCCGTTTTCCCGTAAGGCGCTCATACATGTGAACTTGAGACAATGCAGTAGCCTTATGGTAAACCAATTGAAAATAATACATATTGTACTGGTATTCTCTTTGTGAAGACGATTTCCATAACAGATGCTGAAACTTTGTATTCTCTTCTTAAACTATGGTGTTTAGTAATAAGATAGCTGCTTGACACAAGATCTTCATTTTCGAATTCACATTTATATTGGTCTGCTTGTGTTAACAAAACATCAATAGCAAATTTTAAACAAACACGTTCTGATTGTTTTCCAAGATAATCTGGGTAAGAATTCCAAATGACAATTAGTTCCTGCCCACTAAACTTTTCAGAAACATAACCTTAACAGCAAGATTATCGTCTAACATCATTCGAAAGAGAAATTTTCTTAGTAGTGTTTCAGCATCAGTCACAGAGACAATGTTATCTTCTATAGATTATCTACAACTCCCGGAAAAAAGTTTGTAATAGCTCTGAATGTTAATGATAATATTTTCGTAATAGGTACCTCCGACGTTTATTTTGATAAACACACGTCCGCCATCCGTTTCGTTTATTCATGTCCTGACGTCGTAAACGTCAAACCAGTTGTCGGAATTGCTTGATTTACCAATTTAGCCAAAGAACGTCGACATTCTCTCTGCTGTCTCTTGATTTAGCGAACGTGTAGCTGTTGGTTTATAACGTGTAGTCGGTTTTGATTCAATTTTGAATTTTAAAATGTACGAAAACATACACTTTTTCACTTAAGTTTTGGAGAAGATTAGTCACAATTTAACACATCTGTAACAACTTCCACCTTTTTTTTTATCACGAACTTTTCAGTGCACAGACGATATTGCAGAATAGATAGCAGATTTGTTGCAAAACATGTGAATACAGTAATCAAATGTGAAACTTGCATTGCAGCAGTGGCATCTCTTCCAAATAGCAAGTAATTCATTCATTACAAAAAATAAGTGCTCTTTAGCATATCCATCTGAAGAGCTGTCAGAAGCATGCTAAAACAAGTGAACCGTTTTCTGCTTCATAGGAAAATATAAAGCTAAACTTTGTAAAATTAGTTAATGATATTTTAGAGGCTTCCTCTCATATTTTTTCGAAATCTGAGGTAGATAGTGACCTTCCTCATGCTTTGAAGATCAAGTGTGCAAAATTTCATGAAGATTGGAATAAAACTGGAAGATTGGAAAGAAACAAACACACCCACACACCCATCCACGAATCCACAAACACTCTTTTTTATATATATAGACTAGCAGAGGCATCTGGCATTACCCGAAATAATTACAGTTTTAGGTAAGCAGAAAAACCTCAAGAAGTTAAATAATAACTCAAATTGTTTTTCAGTAATTCTACAATTTCCTGTTTTAGATGAAGCTCCTGTTATTCAGATGCTTCCGACGCCCGGATAACTATTTTTTTTTCTCTGACCAACCCTCAATCATTTCTTAAAGGGTCATTTCGATAGATATTACGTGTATCCTTCGAACGATTTTTGTAGAGCATAATGGTTGTTGATTTGAAGAGTCGATTTGATTTACGTTTAGTTATTGGTTGTCGTTAATTGTCACCAGAGTGAAGGGACTTTTTCATTTGTCACCTTTCTACTTTCTCAATAGACTGTTAACTCTCCAATCTCTATTTACTGATCATTTGTGTTAAGGATTTTATGTATTTTGCTTATTTTCAGTTTTTGTCACTGTGTGACATTACTTGTTTCTTGTTATGGTTGCTCCTTGAATAAACATCGCTAAGTTTTGCTCTTGTACAATTAGTGTGAATTGCCGTCGTTTTATTTCGTCACATAAAACCATATGGACTCATAATCGCAAGTATACACTTTCCTTTAAGTTTGTAATTTATAATTAACATAAAAATTTTGGTCCTTCGAGCCGGATGATATTTGCAACTGTCGAAGATATTTCTCTCGAGTGCTCTTTTTTCTCATTCACTCAGTTGATGATTGCTCCTGGCTCTTCGAACAGTTGAATGTGTGCCTTTACTGAGAAGGCATCGTGATGCTTCTTTCTCCCACTTCGATGTACTTGATTGCTCTTCGTGTTTGTCTCAGATTCTTGCCGCTCCCATGCTGTCGTTTGCTCTCACTGACACGTGATCCCACCATCGTTATTGTCTTACCGCCACTCCGCCATTTTGTCTCTGCGCATCTCCTCCAAGGGTATCACATCCAAGTCCAGGGCATCACTAATTCTACTACCAGTGTCCATTGTCGTTGTGAAATTCTTTTGCATTCTGGAGTCTCCAATTTTCATTTGAAGTCTGAATGTTTGGTCGTTCCTCAGATTACTGGCCATCTGCCCAATATACCAATTGATCTTCCCAGCATAGACATTCCTCATGGCCTGAAGATGGTTGATCCTCACTTGAATGTCTCTGGAGAAATAGACATCCTCCTTGGAGTAAGCTCATTTTGGCAGACAGTTCTCACTAGGCGCATTCCACTTGGATCCAGAATGCCTTTCTGACTCTTGTTAGACTTTCTCAAACCCACTCTTTCCTTGACGAGATTAAAATTTGTCAATCACACGATCCTCGATCACGCTCGAAGCTACCCTCCTTGTCCTTGTTTTTAGATTCTGACGGCCTGCTGCGGATTGGAGGTAGATTGCTTAACTCTGATTATTCATTTAATAAGAAATTTCCCCTCCTCATCTCTGGGAAACATCCACTGGCTAGACTGTTAGTCACTTCAGAACATTTTTGCCTTCTGCAAGCTGGTCCTCAACTATTTCTTTCATCCCTAAGAGAAAGTGAAATGGCATCACTGCAATACCATCTTGAAGCTGGACTCCCTTGTGCTCATCACCTATCCATTGGACGCTCCACCGTATCATCCAACTTCACCCTGGCAGAGGTGGTTTCCCTCGTGTGGCCACCATCCGTACTTCTACTGGACTTTTGAAAAGATCATTCTCCAAGATTTGTCCTTTACCCAACGATTGTTAATGTTCTTTACTTATTTGTTTGTTGCATTCTACCGCGTTTTGAAAGTCAAGCCTTTCAAGGCGGGGCTATTATATTAAGGATTTTATGTATTTTGCTTATTTTCAGTTTTTATCACTGTGTAGTGCTACTTGTTTCTTGTTATGATTGTTCCTTGAATAAACATCGCTAAGTTTTGCTCTCCTACAATTAGTGTGAATTGCCATCGTTTTCTTCCAACTCATATAAACATATGGACTCATAATCGCAAGTTTAACACTTCCCTTTGAGATTGTCATTTATAATTAACATAAACAATTTGAAAAGATTTTCAAGAAACTGTTAACTTCCAAGATCTCTCAACTCTAAGAAAAGCCAGAACAATAGGAATTCTATGTATTGTTATAAATTCAATTTTGTCTTATAATTCTCAGAAGTGGGATGAAACCATCATTCTAAAAGAACGTATTTATATTGCACACTTTGCCTGATAACCTGGCGTCGCCAGGGACTTTATTAAATCACTTGTTGTCCTGCCTCAAATTAAAATGACAACGATTTTCATCACGGGGAAGAATCACTGGATACTATAGACCCATCTGTCCTTCTAGTTCCCCTTCCCCTTAACGTAGAAGCTCTCTTATGCACTCCTGCTCTAGCCGAAATTCCTGTTGTTCAGATGTTTCCAACACCCGGATAGGTTTTCGTCTTTATTTGCATAGTTTCTCGGAACAATACTCGTCGTTTGTCTTTCCTTTTCAAACACAAATTTTCGCCAGTCTTCTGGAAGTTTGTTGGCGAGCTCAAGGGAGACTCTTGTAACTCCTTAGCTACCTCCATAGACACTGCCTTATATATGTCCTGTCATTGCATAATCGCATCCTCACCATCTCGGTTTTCAACATTCAATAGATTAAACATTCATTTCAACATTCATTGAAGAGATTAAAGTCAATATGTATCAGGGATTTTTTTAAAAAATGTATGGATGTGCTGTGCTGCCAAATAAGCTAGGTAATATCGCCGGCGTTGCTCGGACTCTTTTTTGATTAAACTTTTCAATATCTGAATGGTAATATACAGTAAAAATGCACACAAAAACGCTTAGAATTAATAAAGTAAAATTTCATAATGAAAATTCGAAAAAAAATTTTTTAAATTCTCCCAATGGATGGACCTCTCCAGGTATGTCACAGCTAGCCTAAATAATTCCTTGATTACGTAAACTTACTTTTGATGTACACTTTCGAGGATTCAAATCTATTCTTGGATACATGTACATGACCGTTTCTGTCTGTGTGTTCTGCAATCCCAACAGCCTGTATGGGCTTATTAACTACTTGTTAATCTGGTGTTGTAATTCCTACTCTGCTCTCGATGTCTTGAAGCATAACTTGGCCATTCATCACTTTGTGTGGTCTAGCAGTCGCCGTTTCTTCTGTTGTTACGCTTGCATCGTCGAGGGCCGCCTGAGAACTTCGATGACTACTTGAAAACTCATGACTTGCTCAGTTTCTCAATTGTCTGGTAACTCTCTTTTATCTATAGTTAGTGCTCACTTTTGAAGATTTTCACGAAAATGTTAGGTTTCGAGAACTATTAATTCTACGAAAAGCCCGAAAAATAGTAATTGTATGCAAATTGAACCTTATTTATAAAGCCATGCATTGTTGGTCATGCTAAATTATTATTATTATTATTATTATTATTATTATTATTATTATTACTAAAGATAAACATCCCTTCGGGATGGAAATTTTTTTTTTAATCTTTAATTTGGATGAACTTTAGATGATAAACAATCAGTCTTTTTACATGCAATTTATGATTTGTACAATTCGAATCTGAACATTCCATTAGGTTAATTCAAACTTGATCAGGAACAGTATTTCAAGTTTCTAATGTATCATAAGGAAAAAAAAAAACCTAATTAATTTAGTAGCAATAATTGGAGGAGTATCAGTTTATATTTTCACGATTTACGACCTAAGTCATTGTTTATAATCCAATTAGTAATAAAATGAATAAGATGTTTATTATCCCTTCAAGCAAGATAAATTGCTTTCAGTCTTGCGTTTGTAATTATGGTGTTGAAATTTGGAAGACCTACTTTTTTGCAAGTTTTAGTTATTGAACCATATTTGCTTAGCAAGAAGGCCGTACGAATTATTTTATTATACAGGGTCTTTATAATTAAAGTTACATTTTGACATGGCCATAAAAAAACTACTGGAACAAAACCTATAATATTTGGTAATATTAAAGGGCATGGGAAGTTCATACCCACCAAAAAAAAATTAGTTCATAAGGTCACCACCAGCATGGAATGGAGCTCTATGCAATATTCGTATACGAAATTAGACACGAAGACACAGGTTAACAAGTCTTTAATCGTTACTAGAAATAATTTTAGTCATGTAACTAATTTTAGCCTGTATCTCCTTATCCTCCTCAATAAATACTGCCTTATCAATATCCTGTCATTATATTTTAATTTTATGCTTATTGTTAATAATTCTTGGAAACGTGTATCTCTTTGCATCCCCTCGACAGAACTTGCCCTATCTATATTGTGATATTATATTATTATACTTATTTCCTGCTCATTGTTAATAAATCTTGAAAACGATTGTTCTATTGCCAAGGCAACACAATATTTTATCATTTCATCATGCTAAAAATATTGTTGCCTCATCATCACATCTGTTTTCATAGCAGCATTATTTCCCTTGCGTTGATGTGGAAATATATGACACCATCAACCTCCATGAAATATATCTTTTTGGATGGCAGTGGATGTACAACATCGTTATTGTCTGCGTGCTCTGCAATCACTGCAATCTGTGTTGAGTTATTCACTACTTGGTAATCTGTTGTTGCAATTGCGCTGTGGTCTTGATGTCATGGCCATTCATCATTTTGTGCGATCTAAGGGTCGCCGATTCTTCTATTGACATGCTCACCATTTGCTCAATACAGCATGGAGCTAAAGGACTGCTGTCGTCTTTCCACTCTTTCTCAATAGTCTGCTAACTCTCTATTATCTCCAGTTACTGATCATTTTTAAAGGTTTTCAAAAAGGCAGTGGCTACGTACAGTGCAACCTTGTACGCCTTCCGTTCAGTACAAAGGAAGTGGCTAGCTATACCGCCATCTACCAACAGTTTCAGATTCCAAACTTTCTCTAATTTCGAAACAAGCAATATGGCAGATTCCCATCGCTTAGTGGATAAAGGCAACGTTTTAAACAATTTTATCTTAGCTTCAAGCAGCTAATATGGGATAGAATGAATATTGTTAATTGGGAAAAACTTTACCATCTTCCCTATCTGGTTAAATTGAACTATCTGACCACGACATAATACTAGCCGCCACTTCTACAATACTAGTACGTGGACGCTAACGCTTCGCTCACGGCGACCCCGAATTATAAACACACCCCCAACATATTTGGTTACAAGGGGCAGTTGGTTTCCCCTTCTACAATACTAGTACGCGGACGCCAT
>JAHWFO010100866.1:71136-81310 GCA_023313115.1 Rhysida immarginata
TGGTTTCCCCTTCTACAATACTAGTACGCGGACGCCATCGCTCCGCTGACGCTCCGCTCCAGCGTCCCCTGCCCGCGGCGCACGCTCCCTCGCTTCGCTCACGGCGACGTGGATTTATATACGTACCCAACCTATTTGTTTACAGGGGCAGTTGGTTTTCCCTCAGCCGGTTACAGGAGGCTAATGATCCGTATATTTTAGTGGTCACAGAAATGGCTGCCAGAAAGTTACGGGATCTCATTTTATGGTTAAACCTAAGTTAACCTCAGTTAACCTAACCCAACACTAGAACGCTCAAAAAATGCTGGCTTACCTTTAAGGCATGGTTCCTTTCGACAATGGCTAATCATCCAAAAAGCAGAAAAAAAGAAAATCTGAAATCCACACGACCGTGACATGCCAATTGTGTGGTTGCTATAACAGCTAGCCAAAACACGCCCTCTAATGTCGGAATCCATACAATACTGTTTTGATTCTGTCGGCAGATGGCGGCACAGCTTGCCACTTCCTTTGTATTGAACGGAAGGCGTACAAGGTTGCACTGTATGTAGCCACTGCGTTTCAAAAAATTGTTAAGTGCTAAGAAGTATCAATTGTAAGAAAAGCGTGAATAACAGAAATTCTATGCATTGTTGCAAATTTAACCTTATTTATATTTCACTAACTTTGCCTTGCATTGTTGGTCATGAGATATATATTGTTGATCCCTGCATAGTGTTGATGAATTCTTGTTGATTCCTACTGTTGCACAAATTTGCCTTGCATTGTTGGTCATGAGATACTTCTTATTAATATGCCCTGCCATAATTGTGAATATTGATTTATTATAAATAATTATTATTTTTCAAAATCTGAGGTCGACACTGACCTTCATCATGCTTTGAAAATCAAGTATGCAAAATTTCACCAATATTGGAATAAAACTGTAGATTTTTATAAAATACAAACACACTCACCCACAAAAACAGAGGCACCCTCTTCTTTATATATATACACTGAGTTAGCAAAACTCATGGGATAGTTACTTAATATCTGGTCGGGCCACCTCTGGCCCTGTGGAGTGCAGCAATACGGCGTGGTAGTGAGTCTGCAAGTCCCTGGTACACTTCTGGAGGCAGTTGACACCAGATAGTCTGCAGAGCCGAAGATAGTTGCTGCCCGTTCGTGGGCGGATGATCCAGTGCCCGGAGCCTGACTTCAACAGCATCCCAGATATGCTCGATGGGATTCATGTCAGGGCTCCGGGCTGGCCAGCTCAGTCGTTGGACCTCTCCTGCATGCTCCTCGAACCATTCGCGGACGACATTGGAGCGATGTGGTGGAGCATTGCCATCTTGAAAGACTGCTACTTCGTCAGGGTGTTGAAATGTCAAAAACGGGTGCAGATGGTCTCCGATGAGTTGACGATACCGTAGACCATTCAACGTTTGGTCCTGGATAACCAGAGGGCCCATTCCAAACCAGGAAAATGCACCCCAGACCATCACTGACGCCCCACCACCCTGCACCACCACCTGTTGGCATGCGGGATCCATCGTTTCGTGAGGTCTGCGCCACACACGGTGCCTCCCATCAGCGTGGTGCAGTTGATATCGTGACTCATCTGACCATATGACGTTACGCCACTGTTGCAAAGTCCAGCCAAGATGGTTGGTGGCAAATGCACGCCGGAGTGTCCGATGACACTGGGTAAGCATTGGCACCCGTATAGGGGCGACGGCTGCCAAACCCGAGGGCATGCAGATTCCGACGGATTGTCTACCTAGAGACGTTTCTAGTGCGGCCAGTTTTGAACTGGTCTGTGATTTGCTGCACTGTTGCGCTCCTGTCTCTCTGAATCATTCGTCCCAGTTGTCGCCGGTCATGATCATTCAAGGCAGCTGGACGCTCGGTATGGTGCCTGTTGTGGACTGTGATGCCTTCATCCAGCCATTCCCGATACACCCTGGAGACAGTTGAGCGGGGAAAGCCAAATTCCTGTACCACTGCCGAAATGGAACATCCCATGCGTCGGGCATCTACTATCATACCCCGTTCAAAAGACGTCAACTCTCGACGACGTGCCGTTTCTGATTAATCACTTATCCAAGCTCTTCCCACAACGTCTAATGGTCCATTCCCAGAATCCGTTACCCCTGTGAATTCGTGAGCCAGGCCCATCAATCAATGTGCTTGCTATCCCATGAGTTTTGCTAACTCAGTGTATATATATATACGCTAACAGAGGCACCCGTTGTTGCACGCAAAAATTACCATTTAGGTTAAACAAAACAACCTCAAGAAGTTAAATAATAAATAAGTTTTCAGTAATACAGTATGCTTGTTGATTTGAAGAGTTCAGTTCACGTATGCTTTGTTATCGGTTATGTCGTCAACTGTCGACTGCCCCCTCAGTCACCTTTCACTCTTTCTCAATAGTCTGCTAATTCTCCATTATCTTCAGTTACTGGTCATTTTTAAAGATTTTCCAGAATATATTAACTTTGATAAAGTATCAATTCTAAGAATAACCCGCACAACAGCATTTCTATGTATTGTTACAAATTCAATTATATTATATAATTCACAGAGGTAGGATGGAACCGTCATTTCTCATAATACTACTGTTATTGCACACTTTGCCTGATAATCCGGCGTCACCCGGGACTTTATTACTGTCCTGCCTCAGATTAAATTGATATCTATCTTCACCACCGGAAAGCATCACTGGTTACGTTTGACCCATTTTTCTTTTAAAGATTGACTTGCCCTTGATGTAGAAGCTTTTATACTCTTCTGCTCTAGACGAAGCTCCCATTGTTCAGATATTTCTAACGCCTAAATAGTTTCTTATCTTTTAGTTGCATTGTTTATCTGATTAATACTCGTTCTTTATCCTTTCCTCATACACAAATTTTCGCCAACGTTCTGGATGTGTGTTAGGGAGCTCAAAGGAGACAAGTCCTTACCCACTTCAATAGACATGCCTTACCTATGACCTGTCATTGCATCATCATTTTATGCTCAATTTTAATAATTCTTGGAAAAGAATGTGCAATTATCGCGTCATCATCACCTCGGTTTCCAAAACATTCACATTCACACATTCACAGTCAATATGTATCGGAGATTTTTTAGGAAATGTTTGTATCTGCTATGCTATTAAATAAACTAGGCGATATTCCCGGCGTAGCTCTGAATATTTTTTAATTAAATTTTGAATATCTGTATGTGAATATTAAGTAAAATTAGAAAATGAAAACGTTTAGAATTAATACAGTAATAATTTCAAATGAAATATCGAAAAAAAAATTTAAATGCTATAAATGGACTGCGCTGTTGATTTTCATCACGCTAAGTGGTGCGTCAATCAAGTATGGTATTCGTTTCATAGACTCAAGTGAAATTCTAATGAAATAGTTACTAAAAAGGATTTTCAACAAAATTTGAAGATTCTGTCAATGAAAAATGGTGGATATAAAGCTACATTACATAAGAGGCTAAATTTTTATACGGATAATAAATAATAAAATAAAAATTTGCTTATAACTAATTCTTTTGCTTTAGCTTAAAATATGGGTAGATAAAAATTTGAACACGGTTTTGCTTAACATTTTTAGTAATTTAGTAATTGCCTGTAGTCATAGTGATCTTTATCTCACCACTTCATCCAAACTTGCTTGATGAATTTTTATCCTAAGCAGATTTTTAATGACACAAGTACGGAAAGCCTATGCTTGTGGTTTAATGCATGGCACGCCCTAGCCAATTTTGTAAAGGGAACTAAATTATTTTTAACTCGACTCTTAAAATGTATAGATAGACTTGTCAAAATTCTCTTTCTCTAATCATATTTCCATTCCAGAAGTACATTTGTTTTAATTTGTAGTAAAGTCTATGTCACGTACATTTTGAAAATGGCAGTGGAAGAATGAACACACGGGACACAGTTGATAAAGTAGGAAAATAATAAGGCGGTTTAATAAAGTTAGCACCCTACTGAGTTACAGCCAGGACTCAGTGGGGACGTGAGCTATAATTTTACACAGTTATGAATAAAGCACGCTTTATCTATAAACTTAGCTCAGTAACAAACCTAAATTCCTTTTTCGGGTTTACAAAAATAAATTAAAGACTCCTGAAAGGATGTGGATAGTAATATTCCACTTACAAAGTGGTATAATGAGAGGGAAATAAAAGCCCTCTGCAGCTCGGGTAAGCTAAATGCTTACCGGAGATTGTCAACAACAAAAACTCCATTAGGAGACTCGCGCATTACTGCACGACATAATTGTGTTATTACGACTTCAATGAGCTTATTCAAATGCTGGATCCTTATCTCTAGTTACCATACACACAAGATACTTTTCAGTGACTAAAAATTTTGGTTAAATTGAACTATCTGCACAAATCGCGAGTCAAATCGCAAACGCAAGTCTCACTCTCGGCCCTGCGGGCCTCGCTAGTCAGTGTTTTCCGTACCACTCTCGGCCCTGCGGGCCTCGCCGGTCACTGTTTTCCGTTACTCGAACGCCTTCGGCGTTCTGTCTACGACGTCCCCCTCCGGGGGCACATAATTGATATATACCCCAACCTATTTGGTTACAGGGGGCAGTTGGTTTCCCCCCGGCCGGTTACAGGAATCGCGACAATTCAGTTTGCGGAATAAGTCATCTCGCGATTTGTGCAGATAGTTCAATTTAACCAAAATTTTTAGTGACTATTTTTTTCAAAATTGATTTTTTAGTGATTAATATTTTAATCACTAAATTTCCCAAAGTAGCAATAAATAATAATAGTGAGCCTCACTAACAGAAAACGGCAACGCCTTGCGTTTATTTGCAGCTTGGTTCATAACTTGACATGCAACTGTTAGAGCTGATATTCAAAAACGGCTCCCAAATCCTCTTAGATATAGGTGGATAGCCCCCAGGGCATAACATGCAAAATATATCCCTGTTCTAAGGCCTCACTATTGCAGCCTACCTGGCTAGCACCAACACAATGAATACTACGCTCTATAATGACGACGATCAGTGAACTTAATGCCTGAGCGGACGTGAACGACGCATAAGCTAAATGAAATATATTCAGCCACTGAATGCTCAAACGCTGGCCGCGCGAGAAAACATGAAAACAGTACTTACAGCTTATGTTTGCAAAAACCTCCTGCCTGCTTTCCAACTCGGGCTGCTCTACCTTAGCAGCCGAATCGCTCTTGGACGAATGACAATCTTCTAAGCACGGTGTGTGCGGTTCGACGTCGTTTTCACAAGCCTTCACGACGCTAATGGACGCCACGGGGACCTCTCTGTTTGCTTGAGACGTTAGCTTCGCCTGAAGTCGCTCGCGGCTCGTCTCCTGGCCTTGCGAACTTCCGTTCACTCCTACTATGCTGCCAGAAGCGCATACTCCATGTCCAGCTAGCACGTTTTCTTTCCTTCCCTCTCGAATTCGGCGGGCGATTTTTGGCCGAGGTGCCTTGTTCACCTTCGTCCCTCCTGCTCGAGCTCTCAAGGGTGACTGACCTCGAAAAACTATAGAACTTCCTCGACATCACTTCCTTTCTCTTCGACTTCCTCTCTCGCGAGCTCCTACCGCTGTTTCCTGTCCCTTCTTTCGCCATCATGCCACCAGATGGTGCCACCAGTAAGTCTTGCACATCTTGCTCTTATGCCTCCTCGCGATCGCAGCTCGGGGACTTCTTACGTGACATCTATCCTCACCCCTGCCGCTCGCGAACTTTCAGTTCGTCTATTACCAGTCTTACGCTGCTTGGGAAAGTATCGCGACTTAATGACAGCCAACTACGGATTTTTGCTTCTCTTGTCTTGTGTTTCCCTCTGACGCTTTTGAAAAGATTCACGAATTAAACCCTTACACGTATGTAGGTTTCCCTCAGGTTCACAGGTTGGCTGAGGATAGCTGGACCACTTCACCAGGAACTGTCTATTTGGTATTTTTCTCTTAATGTCAAGGAGCTGGCTGACCCTATAAACATCCGGAAAGCTAGAATCAGCAATAGGCTCGGGGGGTTTCCTTGATCTACTTTTGTCCTCCAAATAACGCTTTAAAGAGTTGGCGTGTATAACCTTTACTCCCCCCCAACGCGGTGGAATCGCTATTTTGGCCGATACTTTATTAATTATTTCGATAACCGTGAATGGACCTACATATTTGGGGTTAAGCTTCTTGCTCCTCTTATGGGCCAAAGCCCTGTGTCTGGTTGCTAACACTAGCACCTTATCGCCTACTTTAAAGGGGATTCTGCTACGTTTACGGTCGAAATGCTTCTTATATCTAGCATTAGCGGCCTTAATCTTTTTTGTCGCCTGCTGCAGCGTCTCCTTTAACTGACGCACAAAATTGTTATTCTTCGGTGCTAAATTGGCATAATTGTTAACCAAAGGAGGGATTTCAATTTCCCTTCTCAGCCCTAAAAAGTAATGGGACATCCTGGTGGATTCGGATATGGCAGCATTCATGGCTATTTCCGCCATGGTCAAGAAGCAATCCCAATCAGACTTGTCCAGATTAACATAATTCCGAAGTACCTGGACAACCATCTGATTGGTTTTCTCCGACTGACCATCAGTCTGAGGATGGTAGGCACTGGCATATTTAATCGACGTGCCTAGCAACTTAAAAACTTGCTTCTATACCTCAGCTGTAAATCTTTGGAAAGCCATGGATTTTGAAAATATGATCCACTAAGAGCCCCGCTGTACCTTCTGCGGTGATGGATGTATGGCAAAGAAGATGTACCCACTTGGTAAACTTATTGGTTACCGTCAGAAGTACATCATGCCCTGCGGCGGTAAGCAGAAGAGGGAGCAATTAATCTATTGCTATTGTGTGCCATCTTTGCAGCGGAATCTCCAACGGCTGAAGCTTGCCATAAGGTTATTGCCGGGGTACCTTATTCTTTTGGCACTCTTTACATACTCTTACGAATTTGGCTATATCCGCGACCATACTCGACCAAGAATAGAGGTGCTTAACCCTCTGAATTTTTTTAAACGGACCCATGTGGCCCGCTGTGGGGTCACAATGTAACGCTCTCACTAAGGGATCTGTAATCTCCTTCTTTCTCGGAAGGACAAACACTACAGCCTTCCTTCCTTCAAAAACGGCTCCCTCGAAAAACTATCGAACTTCCTCGACATCACATCCTTTCTCTTAGACTTCCTCTCTCGCGAGCTCCTACTGCTGTTTCCTGTCCCTTCTTTCGCCATCATCCCAAGAGATGGCGCCACCACTAAGTCTTGCAATTCTTGCTCTTCTGCTATAGGGAGTGCAAGTGACTACGTCACAGCTGACGTCAGTTGCGCGATGAACGGGCCGAGAGCCTAGGAAATGGGATCGCTGGTTCCAAACATTGGAACCACGCAATATACGTACTAGTAACGTTGAAACGGGCGGCCAGTAAAAATGACATCTCTTAAATTATTATGTTAATTTGTGTAATTGATACTATTATTAAGACATTTAATCCCATTATATAATTTATACATTAATATTAGAACGCTTTTTAATCACTTTTAATCACTTAGCAAAAGAATGCCATCGTTCGCGGATCTTTCTTTCTTTGGGAAAACGATAGATGTGTAAATCGCTGTTTTGGCTCCTTCTTGAGCAGTGAGGAACTAAACAATTTCACATCTTAAATGTGTTATAAACACTGGGCTTATACAAAGCGATTTTATTCCATCCCTACGTTGGAACCATGTTAAATCCCGAAGCGAGAAGACTTGTTTGGAACCAAATCGAGTCACGTGACTGAAGAATTTCAAGGACTGACGTCACACTTGCACTCCCTATAGTGGCTAGAAGAATAGTGTGGCAGCGAGCGTTCAAATCTGATTCCTCGAATGATGATGTCGCCAGATGGCAGCTACATCAACATAGTAGCTTAACATCCAGAGCTTTACATCAATAAGGCTCCATTAATTTCTTCGTAAAATTTATAAATTTGATTTATTATTTCATTTTCATTCCAGAACATTAAATAATATACCATTTCAATAATATTTCGACCTTCCCCTCTTTTTGTTTTTAATTTAGAGATGATTTTGCAGTATTTTTTAATTTCAAATAATTTTATTTTTCAGTCATCATATAGTGAAATACACGACCGTTTCAAACTGAGTTATTTTCTTTAGTTTTTTGATTTCTTCATCTGATTTTAGTTTTGCAATAAAATAGCAGACCTTCCCTTCTTATTGTTGCATTCTAAAATTTCAAGAACCACTTTTCTGTCTATATTTCTCACTTATTTTTTTCTTTATGTAAAATCTAAGAAATTCAGAATATTTTTTTATAAAGTCCTTATTTTTAAATAACGAAATTCAATCAAAACAGCTTTAAATACAAATTTATTATATATCTTCCTTTTTTAAAAATAATAAGAAATTTTTTTTTAAAACTATTAACCTAAAATATCTGATATTTAATATTTTATCATCACATAAAAAAGTAATTTGGTTGTTATTCATGTGATAAATGAATTTTATATGAAAAAATATATTCTTTTTGTATATCTATATATTTTTCAATATTGTGCATTCCACATATGAGAACTTCCGAGTTACAGGGGCGAACGCCTCATCTCTTGAATTTTTTCTCCTGAAACATCTGTGAAAATTCATTTTTTATCATTTGTACGGTAGCCAGCTGTGTACAGCATTATATTATTATTAGATTTTATGTTGATATTTTATTAGACTTAATTTAGCAGATCTATGTTTAATGATTAATTACTCAAAATGTAATTTCTCTGGCTGGGAAGGGCTCATATACCATGCTTTCTCTTATTAAGGATGGATACCTTCATCCATCTCTGATCTTATAATTCAACTTATTTATAACAGCAGATATTTTTCATTTATTTTAACGTTAAAGAGTATTCTCAAGTTCTGTGGAAGACAATTACCTGAAACACACAAAATTTTTATAAATAAACTTAAGTCACCCGAAATATAGCTGAAAAACCCTCCGTCATCCTAAGATTTCCATCTCATCTCCCGGGTAACTCGCATCTATGTCGATTGCAGCGTCACCGCTACTATCATCAAATCGGGAATCAACCACGTAGCATTGCGAGTAGTAGCCGTTGCCACACTATTCTTCTAGCCACTATACTTCTGCCTCCTCGCGATCGCAGCTCTGGGACTTCTTACGTGACAGTCTATTAGCCATTTTCAGTTTTCTAGGAGGCGTGGCTTGCGCGAGCGATTCCAGTTGGAGCCATCCCAGCTTCTCTGCTGCTTCTCCCATCCAGCCGTGTATAAACGTTGGATCGTGTAGCATCGTGTACAGCTTAAATGACCTTAAACGACTGAAAATATCTGATGTATTGAAGGTACATAAAGAAGTCGTTGCTTCCTATGGTTCGGAGAAACTGTTAAAGTCCCAGGCGAATGAACAAATCATCATATAGCAAAAACAGGCTAAACCACAGCAGAAACCGGCTTCAGACCTTAACAAAATAAATTATAAAGCAAAATTCCTAACATACAATAAAAATTACATAACATGTTTGTTGTACATCGTAAGTTTTACGTAATTTTTTTATACCATATATAAGGAATTTATTGTTTTGAAATAATCATGTTGTCAAATTGATTTAATTATCTTGTTCATTTTAATTTTATGTATTTACGAAATAATGGTTATTTTTATAAGAAACAGATTAATATAATCCTAATTTCTGCAAGGAGAAATATACCCATGAAAAAAAAAGGAATCATTTATTAAACAACAGATATCGAGGATGTATTTTACAGCAAAAATAGAAAATATTATTATTATTATTATTATTATTATTACTATTATTATGAGAGGATGAAGGTCTCTGTTATCCTTGATGGTTTTAATGTTCATGATGTAAGGATAGCCCGTAAAGGTTACGCTTTTGGTCAGGCTTTTAAATGGAGGACCAACTCGCGAAAATTAGATCCAACATTTAGAATCATAAAAAATTTTACGGATAATTTTGCAGATATTAATTTTGGTGTGTTAAAGGGCAAGCGCTTATATCTGTTTGACTAAAGCCTTTGCTGTTTTGTGTCGTCGCTTTTTACCTTGTTTTAATTAGTATTATTATTTTTTAATTATTATTAGTTTTTAAATATTATTTCTTGTCATTATTATTATTATTATTATTATTATTATTATTATTATTATTATTATTATT
>JAHWFO010100866.1:81320-243715 GCA_023313115.1 Rhysida immarginata
TTATTATTATTATTATTATTATTATTATTATTATTATTATTATTATTGTATTGTTGTTTTGACTTATGACTTCTTTATTTATTTGTTCTTGTAGTTTTATACTAATTTTTGTTTTTGTTTTCTCAGCTTTCTTGTGGTTATAAGAAGATCTCCCCTAAAATTCCGACTAATTATAGACCAATTACTCTCATAAGTTTACCTGAAAAACTGATTGAATCATATGTGGCTAGCAATTTTTGTCTAATTTTGTTGACCTCTATTTGCCAGAAGACCAAAATGGTTTTCATAAACAGTTTTCAACTCAAACAAATCCTTCTGTCTTACTACATAATATTGCACATAATATGGATAACCGCCTACAAACTGATGTGCTATATCTGGATTTTAGTCGAGCGTTTGATAGCGTAAATGTGGATTTATTACTCACGAAGCTAAATATTATAGGTTGTGCATACAATATTGGTAATTGGATGAATTCTCTTCTTAAAAATAGATCGTTTGCAATTAAGAGCAATGGTGCTGTTTCAAGAAGGGGTTTTATAAAGAGTGGTGTCCCCCAAGGGTCCCCATTAGGACCTATACTTTTTAATATATTTATAGCTGAAATTCTTCCTCTTAGACCATTGACAAAGGTAAAAGCATTGATGTATGCGGATGACCTGAAAATTTTTTCTGAAGTGAAAAGCTAGGATGATGTATTAACACTTCAAAGTAGTTTAGATTATATTTATTTTTGGGCTGCATCCAATGGTTTAAGATTAAATGAATCTAAATCCTTTTTTATTCTTTTTTCAAGAAAAGCAACTAACTTTGTTTTCAATAATAAGTTGGGCCGAATAAATTTAGAGCGAATTTTTTTTGCTAAGGACTTGGGTGTTATTTTTTTTACAATAATTTGTCGTTTTCTAAACATTTGGAATATCTTATTTCCCAAGTATATTTGAGAATTGGAATTATCAAAAGACTCTTCAATTTTTTTACTGATTTAAACACTTTTTTAACTTTTTTTTAAAATTATCATAATTCCAAAGATATTGTATTGTGTTTTGATATGGTTTTCCGGTAAATCACAGAATTTTCATTTTTTACAGCAAAACATTTCTCAATTTTATAAATTTTTATTTCGAAAATTTGGACCGTGCGATCATCTTAATCATGATCTCTACAAAACTTTTAAACTTTCATTAATTATTAATACTTATTTAATTAATACCTTAAGTAGAATTTTTAATGGACAAATCTGTGCTCCACGAACCCTTGAGCTTTTGTGGTTTCGCGTTCCCAGAAGCAGTAGAAAGAGCTCTACTTTTCAAAGGTGGGGTATTCTCCTATCGTTGTTACAATTGTATACACTATCTAGCTTAAAGTAATCGGACACTTTCGATTTTAGACGTTTTGTCGAATATCTAGAAAAATGCTTGACGAATTATCCTGAAATTTTAGGGGTGTAAAAAGGATGTTACACCTCATATATTTCAGGGAAGGTTTTCTCCCGAAGGCAAATAGGGGACCAGCAAAGAAGTGAACCAAAAAAATAATGTTTGGAATCACCCTATAAAAAATAATGCTTGAAATGCATTGTAGCTATAGCATATGCTTAAGAGGCTTGAAAAAGATATCGTCGATAGAATGAGTTGAATTTCAGTTGCTCTCAAAAATAAAGAAAACGATAAGGGGTTTTCTCCAAATTTTTATTTTTGGATCGAACACCAGTATCAACTTCTTCTCCTTACACTGACATGAAAAAATATTTACTTCATATTGACTTCATATCAACGCAAGAAGAAGAAGTTGATACTGGTGTCCGATCCAAAAATAAAAGTTTGGCGAAAGCCCCTTATCGTTTTGTTTATTTTTGAAAGCAACTGAAATTCAACTCATTCTATCGGCGATATCTTTCCTAATTTTCACGATATTTGCTTGGCTTTTTACAAGAGTAGCTCTATACATTTGGCTAATAAATTATGCAAAAGACAATTTGGTAACGCATGCGCAGTTAAACATTATTTAGTAAAAATGCTCATATTTCTTCAAATATTTATTATTTTTTATTCTGATTGCAGGGTATTGTTTGTAGTTTAATGTGCCAAGCTTCCTGAAAATGGCATTGCATTGGGTTGAAAATCCTGCGTGTTATAAACAAAAAACTTACAAAAACATTTCGACCTTTTTAAAGAAACCATTATATCTCCATGAATATACGTGCTATTCTTATACAAATGAACACAGAAAAGTAAAGCAAGCCTCTTAAGCATATGCTACAGCTACGATGCAAACATTATTTCAAGCATTATTTTTTTGGTTCACTTCTTTGCTGGTCCCCTATTTGCCTTCGGGAGAAAACCTTCGCTGAAATATATGAGGTGTAGTATCCTTTTTACACCCCTAAAATTTCAGGATAATTCGTCAAGTATTTTTCTAGATATTCGACAAAACGTCTAAAATCGAAAGTGTCCAATTACTTTCTTCCAATCAGTGTATAAATTAACCCCAGTTTGGGCGTCGGCCTGTTGGGGGCAACACGTGGTTCTTCCCTCCAGCTGATCTGGTGGGGTATTCCCTGATGTTGTTACATTATTATTATTATTATTATTATTATTATTATTAATTATGTAGATAGCCTTTTAATTATTATCTAGGTAACCTTTCAACGATCAATCCTTGTAGGCTATGATCAGAAGGAGCGCATGGGTGTATGTTAGACTCCATAGTAAGGATGCATCGGGCAACACATGCGATTATGCGTGCATGTAAATAAGCGTTAACGAGTATGTCTTTATCCACGCAGCAGGAATCGGGAATTTCAAATATGTACTCGCCTCTGCTGTAGCTGAAAACCGCATGTGACTTGTGGCAGATCAGCTTGCCGGAAGTTGTTTTGCCTGCCGGAAGGAATGTTGGAGCATGCGCGCGATCTCCCCCTCCCCTCTACTAAAAAAACCTAATTGATCCAAATTAAAAGAAATGGATTAACATTGAAAATATTTTCGAAATCTGTCATTTCAAAATCATTCTTAAGAAACATTTGATCTTGAAGATAAAGGGGCTACTTAACATGATAATGAACCTGGCTCTGTGGGCGAGAGTGCCAATGCGCAGGTATTAATATCTTAGGAGGACACTTGACACCGAACCCGCGAATCCCGCCGAGGGCATCGATGTTTGTGTTTGTCCTTGGTTTTGGCGCAATATTCCCTCAAGGAATCCATGCCAAGATTCCTGTTAGCTATACAACGTAAATCTAACCCACTTTTAGAATAATAACAAAACATGACATTCTGATGAAAATACATTTATAAAATCACAAATGCATTTAAATTCAGAAAAGTTGAAACCAGTGAAACAGTGAATTCAAAACCAATTAAATTTATTGATAACACATGTAATATCTTGTTCAATCTCATGTGGCATAGCCCGCAATACAATACTTGACAGTAGCGCTGCGGTGGCAGAAAGTGCGCTGGCACAGTCTATGGATGGACCTCTCCAAATATGGCACAGCTCACCGAAATAATTTCTTGATCACTTAATCTAACTTTAGATGCGACGTTTCATATTTTTTCAAGGGTGGCATTGCACGTACAGGATCGTTTCGGTCTGTTGTTCTCCAGTCCCAACAATCTGAATCGGGTTATTCGCTAGTGGTTATAAATCTAGGCAAACGTTACCGACAGTTGAATGGGCTCCTTAAGACCAACTAATTTTATCATGGCTACACGACATTATACTTCGGTGCGTGATATGGAATGCTAGAGGGATTCCCCGAAAGCGTATAGAGTTTCATAACTTTATGTTGAAGCTGAAAATCAACGTTGCTTTCCTCTGTGAAACATACTTTAGGCCAAGCCGACATTTCAAGCTACCCGGTTATTGTGTGTACCTCAACGATCGTATGACTCCAAACACTACAAGATGTGCCTCTGGTGGTCCTGCGAATATCATCAAGAATGGAATTAAACATCAAGAATTGGTCTCCAAATCTTACGCAGGTATGGAATCGGCGTCCATCATCATCAGTGACGCCTCCTTTGGTGAAGTGAAGTTCGTGGCGCTCTACAATTCACTTAAACATACTCTCGACGTTAGTGATCTCGATGAACTCTTCGATGGTGACATTCCAGTTGTACTGGCTGGTGACCTTAATGCCAAACATCCAAGCTGGAACTCCAGAGCACGGAAATGCAATGGCATGATTCTCTACTGATATATACAAAGTAAGGATGACATCATTGCTGCAGGGCCAGTGGAGGACACTTACTGTTGTGACCATTCCCCTATAAGTGACGTGTAGGATATCTCACTGATGAAGGGTTTCTTCAAGCCATACAACATCTTCACGATTGATGACCTTTTTTCTGACCACAAGCCCGTGGCGTTACACTTTGACAATGTCAATATCAATTTCAGAGAAGAAGTCAAGCATCAGCAAGATTGGAAGTTCTTCAAAGAAATCCTCAAGGACCATGACGGCCAACTCGATAGAGCAAACTGTACGGAAGACAGCGATCAACGTGTTGAAGACATCACCAGGCGAATAAATAGTGCCGCTGAGGCTAGTGCCTATCCATTGGAAAATAAATCTCATCGAATTGTGCTTACCCCAGGAATCCAACACTTAATCGCAGAAAGAAACAGGACCCGTAGGCTTTGGCAACGTTATAGTGTACCTTGGCTAAAAACGAAATATAACATGGTAGTACGAAGAGTCCAAAAAGAAATAAGCGAGTTACGCGACGCTAGGTGGAAGGATAAGCTTGAAAGCTTGTCGGCTCGCGACAATTCCATTTGGAGCATCTCTAGTGCTCTGCACAAGAAGAAGAATGATACGCTTCCTCCACTTCGCACCCCTCAAGGTAATTACGTCCGAAATAATCAGGATAAAGCACAACAAATTGCAGATTCTCTAGAGATGCAGTTTGTTACTGCTGATAAAAATAATCCCGAGAGTCAACTCATGTCCCAGCGTGTAGAAGATGGTCTTATCAAGCTTGATGATGTCCCGCAATTTACATCGGAGATTAACATCGAGACTGGCGAGATAGCTGCCATCATCAGAAATCTCAAACTGAGGAAGGCTCCAGGAAGAGACAAGGTAAGTAATGACGCCCTAAGGAATCTGCCGAACAACATTATTAATGACATCTCAAATATCATAAGCGACTGCTGGAAGTTTTCCTACTTCCCGACACCGTGGAAGCAATCTAGTGTGTTAAGTATCCCCAGACAGGGGTAAAATCCTGCAATTCCTGCGAGCTACCGATCTGTCCGTCTACTTCCATCGATGTCCAAAGTTTTGAAGAAAACTATCCTCACCAGGTTCAAGGACCACTATATCACCAGTGATCTACTTCAGAAAGAACAGTTCGGCTTTCGTAACGCCCATTCGTGCCAGATGCAGATATGGAGGTTTGCTGAAGATCTGAGCACCCCACTGAACCTTTCAAGGTACTGTGGCGTGGTTTTTTTTGATGTCAGTAAGGCTTTCGATCAGGGGGTGTGGCACGAAGGGCTAATCTACAAGATGAAGAGAGACGAGTTTCCTTCTGATTTGATTTTGATGGTGAAATCCTTTCTTAGCGATAGGTTCTATCAAGCTAAAGTTGGCGAAAACTTCAGCACACCCCGTGTTGTAAAGGCCGGTGTCCCTCAGGGTTCTGTCCTCGGGCCTGTGCTATTTAATTACTTTGTACATGATTTCCCGAAACCCGATAATTGTAATCTGTATTTTTATGCGGATGATACTGCCATTATGACATGGGCACACCAGCCGGCTCACGTTATCACTCGGCTGCAGTGCGCCTTGAAGCAGTTCGAAGACTGGTTTAACTGCTGGAAGTTGAACCTTAACGTCGGAAAGTGCAAGGCTTTGTACCTCAATACGAAGCTCAAGCATCCCCCAGATTCCCTTGTTCTGTTCAATAAGAAACTGGACTGGGTGAACAGCTACAAGTATCTGGGAGTTATCATTGACTCAAGACTCTCATGGAACACGCATATGTCCTATGCTCTGAATAAAGCGAAGAGGGCTAAGTACAGTATCATAGCTCTCATGGGTCGCAACAGCGCCCTCAGCATTGACAACAAACTACTTCTGTACAAATCGATTATCCGGACCATACTCCTCTACTGCATGCCTGCGTGGGCGACTATCTGTAAAACCAGATGGAGTGAACTACAGTCATTCCAGAATGTTACCCTTAGGACCATTGCCCAGCTGGACAGAAGGATGGTGAAAAACCAATCCCTCCACTTGGATTTAAACATGGCCCATATCGGAAAGTTTATACAGGATCTCCTTTTGATTATGATACAGAAGATGAAGACTCACGACAATAAGCTTGTGAAAGGGATACTGAAGAACTCAATGAATATGAACTGGCATACGAAGTATCGTAAACCGAGGCACGTTCTTGACATCAATTTTGAAGATATTAGCAACGTCTCTTTCCCTGACTACTGGAAGATGTGATAATCTTATTTCTCCTTGTATTTTTTTTTATTTCGTTTGTTTTTTGTTTCTGACAATCGTCAATCTTATTTTCTTTTTTGTATAATATGGAAGACCGCTTGGGTTGGTTAGGCTTCTTGACTACCTCAGTGTATTTCATTTGGAATTTATTCTGGTTGGATGAGCTTCGTGAATGCGCTGCTTTCGTCCCATCCTAACAAATGTACTCTTCACTGTGCGATTGTCGATTGTTGTGTTATCCTTGATAAAGCCGGGAATAAAAGGCGAAACTAGTTGGAATCTCTGTCTTCCCTATGTTATACTGTAAAGTTACTACCAATTTCGTTTTCAGTAGAAACAATAATATTTGTTTCCAGGGTTCTTGTGTCTCGTCCTCCTTTTTTCTACATCTATCATTCAGTAGAAACTGTTAATAATATATAACTTTTAACTTCATGCCTATCACAAGAGATGGAAACATCAGTTCATAGTCACACACTTTATTTTGGGATATTGTACAGTGGAGATTTCTGTAAACATTACCTCGTTAAATCTATTTCATTTTCAGCACCTTGTTTTTACATCTAGCCACAGTCTACTAATGGTTACGCTTTTTGTAACAGGACAAATGCCCAGGGACGTTTACTGATCGATTTCTTCAGCAATAATATTTACCAGTTTCGAGGTGCTTATAATCATTGTCTTTGCACTCTTTTCGGATTTATCTTGCATTAATAATATTCGATTGGCCCTGACATAATAAACATAATTCGAAGCCAACGCTGCTCATACATATAGACCTTCAGAATATTACTTGAAAGCCGAGAGTGCTGAGGCGCCATTCTTGCCGCTCTCGAGACCAGCAAGACGTCGGTTAGAATCCTGCTGGGGCCATGGATAATTCTGTTTTTACTTTACTGACCGCCCAGGGTGCCGAGCTAAGCCGCAGGATGTCAATCATCAGTAACTTGAATTCCGAACGTTTTGATACAGGCCATGAGCTATCCAAGCTTGTAGTACTCAAGACGAAGTAAACGTATAATAACGAGCAATGGTGTCAAATACGGAATCATCAAAGGGAAAATAATCTGTTTGTATTTTTATAATCTCATTAAAACATACACTACGCTATCAAAAGTCATGGGACATCATCACTTTAATAGAAACATTCAAAAATATATATATGTTAGTATCTTGTTGGTCCACCTTTTGCGGCTATCACAGCTTCTACTCTCTGGGGCATACTGTCCACAAGTTTTTGATAAGTTTCGCAGGTAATTTTCGCCATTCTGCCATAAGTATCTTGGACAGTCCGCTCACGGATTTCGGACGTTTCGCACAAGCGCGCAATCGACGTTCCAACACATTCCACAGATGTTCAATGGGATTCAGATCGGGCTCTGGGCAGGCCAGTCAAGTTCTCGAACCCCCCTTTTCATCAAATCATGTGCCTTCAGCCCTTGCTTTATGGCAAGTTGCGTTATCGTGCTGAAACAGAAAAGGGCCATTGCCAAAGTTCTGCCAGAGAGATGTGAGTGCTGCGTTGTCCAGAATGCCTTGGTAACGATCTGCATTTAGATGTCCGTCCACAGAAACGATTGCACCCAATGAAAAGCACCCCACACAATCACAGACCCTCCGCCGAACTTCACCGTGGGCACAACACAGCTTGGCAGATAACGTTCGCCTACCCAAACCCGTCCATCCGATTACCAAATAGTGTAGCGGGACTCATCACTCCATTCAACCATTCGCCATTAATCCAGAGTCGAATGTGGTCGCTCTTTGCACCATTGCAGTCTCCTTGCTGCGTTGCTGGTGCTGATGTGAGGTTTGTGGGCTGCCACTTTTCCATAAAAACCCATTGCATGCAGTTCCCTGCGAACAGTCATGGTCCTCACAGTTGTTCCCGTAGGCTCTATGAACGATCTTGTCAGTCCATCAAGCGATGTCTAACGGTTTGCAGTGATCACTTTACGAAGAGCCCTTTGGTCTCTGGCTGACATGATCTTGGGTCTTCCAGTCCTAGACGGAACACTTGTGGTGCCTTTCTCTTCCATGACCGGATAACGTTGTGAACGGTCGATTTCGATATGTTTATGAGGGTTGACGTCTGTCTAAAAGTTTTGCCTGCGAGATGGCATCAAACAATTGTACCTCTTTGGAAGTCAGAAATCTCTTTTCTTACAGCATACACGCAAGTACCATCTCATAATAGCATACTCTCTGTTATATAGTGCTGGGAAGAATACCAACAGTGAAATTGCAAAGGAATGTCTCATTTTCATGAAAATCAGGGTTGTCCTATGACTTTTGATAGGGTAGTGTAAGTAGAATTTAATAAGATTCCAACTTTATAAAACGGCATCTCGATAAGTTTTATTAGATTGTACATATTACTTGAAACAATTAATAGAATGATACAGCACAATAATAATATTCCATGCCATACCCCAGATGTTTATATTATTGATGAAAATAAGAAAGAAAATCCCACAGCTTGGATAGAACCAGCTAATAGCGCTGACGTCCTAACCAATTGAGCCACAATTTTAACAATAATTTAAAGATCTGAGGTATGGCATTGAATAATCCTTCAAGGAACATCCATGAGTCATTCTTTAATAAATGTAAAGCCATTAGGAAAGATAGTCTAGATCTGCGCACTAAGTAACTGCACTAACCAGCCCAAAGGATCTGTAGATAGCTTTATACTTCGTTCGCATACACAACTAGATCGAGTCATTCTAGATATAAACCGGATTCATTAAGAATCTGGATTCTTTTCAGTCAGTTAATCTCGATCCAGTTTTACTCATTATAATCAACAGCTGCAAAGGATTGTATTTGGACGAATTTCTATTTTGCCGTCTCAATTTATCCAAGTTTTTAAGACACAGGCCAATTAAAAATTTAGTTTCATCTACAGAGCACGAATGGAGCGATTTCTTGGCGCCATTTTCTGAAAACCACCGAAGTTAAAGTTAGTGTAAGGGATTGTGGGAAGGAACGAAACTAGCAGCATCGATCTAGTTCTCCAAACAGGATACAATTACACTGTCCAGTAACATTAATGTGACCACTCCCTACGTTCAACATCAGCGGAAAATGGTTACGTCCAGAAGGTATGTACCAGTATGAGAGGTGGGGGTTATAGGAAGGGTGTCAGAAGGAAGCAGAAAATATTGCATTTGTTGGAGTCATGGCAAAACGTAGCGTTTTATCCGAGCTCCAAAAGGGCATGATCATCGAATTCCGAGCCAAGGGCGGCAGTATTTACGATACGGCTAGTTTTGTGAACTATTCACGTGCCACGGGGTGAAAGTATACCGTGCATGACAGAATGGCAATACCCAAAATCAGCGACATGCGAAGTGTGGGGCACTACGGGCCATAGATAACAGAGGTGAACGACGGCTGATGGATGCGTGCAAGCAAACAGATGATGGATGCGTGCAAGCGAACAGACGTGCAACCGTGGACCAACTGACCTCCCACATGAACCAGGAGGCTATCAAACGTGTATCTTCGATGACAGTTCAGCGAACATTGTTGCATATGGGGTTCCGCAGCAGACGGCTGGTTCATGCACCAATGCTGATGACTGTTCACTGGTGACAAAGACTGACATTTGCACGCCAGTACCGCAACCGGACAGCAACTGAGTGGAGAAAAGTGGCTTTTTCCGATGAATCACAGTTTATGCTCCATTGGACAGATGGGCGATGGCGTGTACAGTGTTCATGCCCTTTAACTCGTGCCACAAGGGTCCAGGCCGAAGGAGGCGTTATGGTCTGGGGAATGTTTCCATGGAATTCCCTGGGTGCACTCATCAATATGGATGACACCGTGGATCAATGAAGTACGCATCTGTCCTTTCGGACCATGTCCACGCCAGATTGTGTTTCCGCAGCACGATGGCATCTTCCAGCAACAATGCGACGTGCCATACACCGCGCAGTGTCCTTGCGTGGTTCGAAGAGCACGAGGATGCGTTTACGGTACTCCACTGGCCCCCAAACTCCCCGGATTTAAACCCATAGAGCGTCTATGGAACCACCTCGATCGGGTTGTTCGCGCCATGGATCTTCCACCATGCAACCTACGGCAGCTCGCCACAAAACTGGAATCAACATGGCTTCACATCCCTGCCAATACCTTCCAGAACCTTATTTACTCTCTTCCTGCCTGTCTCGCACGTGTCAGTAGGTTTAGTTACACAGTCTTGAGAAAGGGGTGAGCTGTTCAGTGTGACCATGGCTACACGACGAGAGCTATCCGAGTTCAAATATGACCTGGTATGCGGTCCACAACGTATGGGTCAGTCAAAATTGGAGGTCGCTCAAGAATTCAACATCCCACGGTCCATAGTTTTAAGAGTCTACTGAGAGTATCAACTTAACGGTATTAACTCCCACCATGGACAACGCAGTGGTCGACCACACATTAATTAACGGGACCAACGGCATCTGAGTAGAACGGTCACCGTTAACAGGCAACTGACACTACGCCAGATATTTTTTTAATTTGCGAATCTGGATCCAATACGTCCATCCAGGGCCTGTATGGCTAGAGGCCGACGAGTTTGGTCCTTGGATAGACCTGGATTCACGACTGCTCTATGATGGTCGCAGCAGCCGGGGGGGGGGGTGAAGATGGTCACTAGCCGTGCCTGATGTAGCTTAACTTCACTGTTGTGGTCAGTGAAAGCCCACCATGCCACGGCCTCTCCCGGTTGATATTTTTAACAAGGTGATATCAAAGTGTATTGATGCGAACTGTGCAACGAAATCTGGTGTTCATTGGATATGGAAGCA
This sequence comes from Rhysida immarginata, assembly GCA_023313115.1. Taxonomy (NCBI): domain Eukaryota; kingdom Metazoa; phylum Arthropoda; class Chilopoda; order Scolopendromorpha; family Scolopendridae; genus Rhysida; species Rhysida immarginata. Next base: position 92,586 of record JAHWFO010100866.1, read on the forward strand.
GAAGACCCACGAAGATGCCCTTGCTAATAACAAGACATCATTAGCAACGTCTCTTCTGGGGCCTCGAATACACTGACTGGACACTTAACAACTGGAAACGTGCGACCTGGTCTAGATGAGTCTCGATTCCAGCTGATACGAGCTAATGATAGGGCTCGTGTGTGGCACAGACCCCATGCGGCCATGGACCCAAGTTGTCAAGCATGCACTGTACATGCTGGTGGTGGCTCCGTAATGGGCAATTGTGGGAAGCTCTCCAGTCGGAATGGTAGACAATGCCTTCAGATATCTACCATCGACTTGTGGAATCAATGCCACGTCGCACTGTGGCACTTCGCCGGGTTAGATGAGACCCACACGTTATTAGGTGCAATATAATTTTTTGGGTATAATAATGGTAGACCCATGATTTTTTTGCATATAATTGTATAGTCTGGGTACAATCACTGAATAAAAGTAGAAATTAAATAAGAGCTATGTGTACGTTGATTGAATAAGGGATTGGGTACAATACAGGATAGAAATATACTAACTGGATGAAGGCAGAAAAATAACGATTAGTTAACAAACAACAAATTAATATTGAATATAAAACTTCAAACTATAAAAAGACATAAATGAAAAAAAGAACAATTGATACATAAAAATACCAAAAAGATAAAAATACAAATTAAGAAAAAAATATTACAGAAAATCTGATACAGAATTAAGACTAGAAAAAATGACAAAATCAGTTTGACAATTAAGGAGGATATCTTGAGAGGAGTTTTTGGCTTTAAAATTGTCTATAGATTCCAGAATTGTGGTCTTGAAAGGGTCGTTATAAAAGTAGAGAATGGGCACAACATCTTCTTGTGTCTTGGGTGCGTGTCCAGTAATGGCGAAGTGGTTAGCATAATGGGATTTGTCATCTTTCTCTGGTAAGAGGCCATTTGCTGTTTAAAACGGATGGCGTTCATAAGATGACCTAGGCCAGAAGGTTTGGAGTAGAATAAATAATTCCTAAGAATGGGGTTCCCATATCCTTCAATAATTCTTTCTACTCCCAACCTAGGAATGGAGTTGCCTTTTAGCAGTTTCCTTTCCGAGGTCTTCCAATAATACATTGAACTCGCATTGTCTCCCTCCTCCTCTCTAACGCCACTATCATTCCTTATTATCGCTATATTGATGATATCCTAATTGTCTTCGATTTCTGCTCCACCTCGCCCGCTGCTATCTCTAACATGTTTAACTCTTTCTCCCCCCAAATCCAGTTCACTTTTGAAGCAAATCCAGTTAACAAATCTATCCTTTTCCTCGATGTTTTCATCACTAATGACCCTATTACCCACTGTTTCTCTTTTTCTGTATACCGTAAACCTACCACATCCGTTAATTTAATCCATTATACTTCATCATACCCATCTACCCATAAGCATGCCTCCTTCCACTTCTTTATTGACCATGGTCTCAAGCTGCCCCTCAGTCCCTCTTCTCGTGTCTCTGAAATCCTCATTATCCGCTCCCTCGCTTCTAAAAATGTGTATTCTTCCTCCACCTTTTTCAACTTACTTCCTTGCAGAATACTCGCCCTCCTAAACTCCAAACGTCCAGATCTAATCCCGCCTAAGAAATGGGTTTCCTTACTCTTTCCTGGCTCCCACTTCTCCTGCATAGGTAATTTCCTTTCTTCGTTTGGCCTCCAGATTTCTTTCTGTCTTTCCATTCTTTGTTTTCGTACCTTTAACACTCCCACCCATATTAACACCATTAATATTTCCCGTTCCGGAGTAGCATTTGACAGAATCGTTCCCATCTCACGAGACGTTAATTACAGCTGATTATTACGAAACATACACGCCAATGAAACATCTTTACATGTAACAATTTGTCAACTAAGACGTAAAGTTGCAGGGGGTACTTGTATCTCCAAAACTCGATCTGCTAGATAAAAAGTGAGGTTAGATTCAAACTCAGGAACATCAAATGAATAAGATTCCGTCAAAAAACCTCCTGCAACAGAAAAAAAAGTGCGACTTTGTTTACCAGTATAATTCTTGAAAACGTTGTTCTATCAGAACCGGATTCAATCACGGCTAATTTAGCAATCAGAATCTACGTCTCGCTACGTAATATGAAAGTTTCTTTCAATTCTTTAATGACTGCTTTTGAATAGATAAACTAAGCGACGATATACCCATGCATTTCAAAACAAAGCCCCAAAATATCTTGTTTCCAGATTTAAATTACATATATGAACAAAACAGATTACGACCGTAAATTTAGAACAAATCGGATGAAAGAATTCATGTCCGATTTCGATCTTTGCCAAACGAAACGATCAAAAGCATGCATTTCGCAACGTCGTTTTCCCCCCTTGTGGGAATTACCACGACGGAAACTTTGCTCCTGGTACTGTTGTAACTTTCAATGCTAAGATATGGCATGTAATACATCAAACAACTCGTAACAACGTGTCATGACTGAATATAACGAGTATATAATGATAGATTCTCTAATATCATCAACAAATCGACGCTATTTATCTGGATTTCACAAAGGCCTTTGATAGAGTAGATCACTCCATACTGCTGCACAAATTAGAATCTTATGGGATTACTGGTTCATTATTAGCATGGTTTTCTTCCTATTTAAAAGATAGCCAATTGTTAGATATGCTTACTCGTATTCATCGTCATTTATTGCATCATCTGGTGTACCGCAAGACTCAAACCTAGGACCAGTTCTCTTTAATCTGTTTATTAAAGACTTGGCTAATGTTGTTGACGTTCATTTATTTCTATTTGCCGACGATGTGAAACTCTACTGGCCCGTCTCTTCCGCTAATGACTGTGAGAAATTGCAACAAAACCTGTATGCAGTCCAAAACTGTTGTATACAAAATCGTATGGCCCTGAATCCTCTAAAGTGTAAATGTATGACCTATTATAGATCACACACAATAACTAGTTTCGTATATTATATTTTTGATACTCCAGAAATTCGGTGCTCTAGTATTCTGGACCTCTAGAAATACACACTCTTTAAGTCCAGAGCCCCATGTTCATTATATCATTAAAAAGCGAATAAAGTCTTAGGACTAGTAATTCGTTCCTTTGAATTTATTAATAAACCCTCAGTTTTAGTTCTTCTATTTTGCACCTACGTTAGACCTATTTTAGAATACGCTTCTGAAGTTTGGAATCCATCAAAGCTGGGTCTTATTGATGAAATTCAATCGGTTCAAAAACGATTCATTCATTTTTTATCGTCTCGATATAAGCTTAAATCCATAACCACTTCCTGTGAACAGCATCCATTACTATTTAGACTTCCATCATTACAGAGTAGACGAAGGATTCAGGATACTATCTTTGTCTATAAATTGATAAATGGGTGCATTGATTCCCCCGAACTTAATTTACAGAGTTAATTTCAAAATTCCTAATTTCACCCGTAGTAAGTTTACTTTTCACATTCCCTGCATATGAAACAATGTGTGCAATTATTCGTATCCAAGTTACTGGTAATGCTATTCCTAAGAATTTGGATCTTTTTAATTGTAATTTTTATTTTTTTAAGAGTATTTTACATAGAACTTGGAATTTTTAACTATATGTAGAATTGCTGATTGCTTTCTTTTTCCTTTTTATTATTGTATTCTGATTATTTTTTCCTCTTATTGTTTATAATGTACTTTATAGGTAAATCCCGTTGGAAACTAGAATAAATTAAATTAAATTAAATTAAATTAAATTAAATTAAATATACAGGGGGTGGACAGAATAATAGGAACAGCTTTCGCGGGATCCGCCGTTGTGTGAATCCGGCCGTAGTTTTACTCCTGACTCGTTTTATGCGTTTTGTTATCTTTCCTATTTTATTTACTTCATGCAGCAATCTGAATTTTCTTTCTCCTATTTTTATTGATTTCTCTTTAGAAAAGCGGGGGGTCGTTTAATATTTGGTTGATAATTAAGTTTTTTCCTCATTTTGAAGGCGTTTTCTGCAAATGGTGAAAAGACGATGCTTCCTGTTGACCCCACTAAGGAGTTCTTGATGGGACAACGTGATCACTTAAGCTTTTATGACATCAAGCTAGTCAATCTAATGTATTCATGTGGAGGTTAAAAATTTATTTCATTTTCCACCAGTATAAAAATATATTATGCATGTTCTCTACTTTTGGTTTCATATCTGGAATATTTATAAATGCGATTTATTTTATAGGTCAGTGCACAGCCGAATGTCTGAATGACGGTTATCCTCGTGGATCATTGTGCCAGTGTGACTGTCCTCCTGGATTCACTGGTATAAAATGCGAAAACGTTGTTAAAACAGGTGAATTCAGTTTTATTACTTAAATTTCACATTAATAAAATACATTAAGTAAATTTATAGGTGAACTCCATAGAAAATTACGATTCTATTTTTGGCATAATTATTTTGTTATGGCAATGCTGTATATTTCAAATTAGGTATCCTTTGTGTAAAAGCAGTTTGTTTATATGTCTCCTACTGATAAGACTTTCCACCCACAGTCTTAAGCTATTTATTCTATTTAGTATTGTATCTCAAATTATTATATTATTGTTATTGGATTAAATACGAGGCTTGTCCGGAGTGTAAGTACCGTTTTGGGAAAAACACATAAAAATATTTTTTTTCAAAAGAAAATTTATTTTTACATGAAAGGGCATTTCTTAAACTATTTTTCTACATAGATGCCACCGTTGTTCAAACATTTATCGTAGCGGGAAACTAAGTTTTCTATGCATTCTTCATAGAAATATGCCGTCAGTGAAGACAGCCACTGCTGAACACGGTTTTTTACGTCGCCATCGCTGTCAAAGCGCCTTCCTCCAAAATCACGCTTCAATTTCAAGAACATATGCTAGTCAGAAGTTGGGAGACCAGGGCTGTATTGCGGTTGATCGAACTGCTCAATACCACATCTGTAAACATGATTTGATCTGCTCAGTCTGACTCAACTGCTTCATCACCCTTGCTTCTCTACACATTTTGCCCAGTGTTCTGGGAGCATCTGCATACCACGGTTCTGTAGAAATCTTCAGGATGATGTCAAAGCCATGTCAGGACAGCCATTTTCATTTCCTCATTGGAGTGGAACCTCTGCCCTCCCAAGAATTCTTTCAGTGGGGTCCAAAAAGGAGATAGTCGCAAGAGGAGAGATCCGAGCTGTATGGAGGATGTGGTAAGGTGTCCCATTCGAGTTTCGTCAATGTGTTCATAGTCAGTTTGGCTATGTGTGGTCTGGCATTGCGTTGCAGAAAACAAACACCACTGATAAGAATACTGGTCGCTTTTTCCTTAGAGCTGGCTTCAGGGACTTCTTCAAAATGTCATTGCAGTAGAGTGCATTTATGGTTCGACGTTCTTCCAGAAAAGGAATATACACTGAATGACCAATTTATTAGACACCTCTTACGGAAAATGGATCGGCCTCCAGTGACATCCAAACAATGGAATAAGCCCCAAGCGGTGTATAAAAGGGATGCATTGGATCACAAGTTGCAGTCAGCAGCAGAAGTGGACTAAATATTGGTAAATCCAAGGATTTGACCGACTTTGAACGAGGCATGTTCGTTGGATCTCGACGGGCGCAGTTGAGCATTTCGCAAACCGCGTACATTCTCGGGTTTTCCCGTGCAACAGTGTCAAGGGTATTCCGTGAATGGCAGTTATGCCAAAAACAATCTGCAACAAACAACTCCGAACGAAAGAGGTCAACGGCGACTGGCACGAATCATCCGAGCAACAGCACGAGAACGGGCCAACAAATTGCAGCGCAGTTCAATGAGGAAGTATCCCAAACCATTATGGAGGACACGGTGCGGCGCACCTTGCACCGAGCTGGGTATAACAACAGGCGGCCAGTACGGGTACTGTCGATGTCACCACAAAAGAGGAAAGCGCGCCTGCTATGGGCACACAGGCATCGCCACAGGACACTAGATGAGCGGAAGAAGGTTGCTTGGTCCGACGAATCGCGGTTCCTACTTCATCATGCGGACGGCAGACTGCGCATCTGACGCAGGCAGCACGAGCCCATGGATCCATCCTGTCAGCAGACAACCATACAGGCGGGTGGAGGAGGAGTGTCGGTGTGTGTGGTGTCTTCTCTTGGGACACATTGGGTCTTCTGATATTCGTAGACACATATCTAAATGCGACACACTATCTGATAATTGCTGTCCATCAGGTGCATCCATTCATGATGAGTGTGTTCCCTGGTAGTGTCGGATAATTTCAGCAGGACGATGCTCCCTGTCAACGTGCTCGAATGGTCTTTGGACTGGTTCGAAGAACATGACGCGAACTTCCACCTGCTTCAGTGGCTATCTCGGTCGCTCGATCTCAACCCGATCGAGTATTTATGGGATGAAGTGGTGAAAACCATCCGACGCCTTCCCACACTACTGCACCAATTACGGGACACTCTGATGTCAGCCTGGGCTGCTGTTCCTCTGCAACAGTTTCTACATCTTGTAGAATCCATGCCAACACGTATTCAGGCAGTTCTCTCCACTAAAGGAGGCGCAACACGCTATTAGCGAGGTGTTTCTAATAAATTGGTCATTCAGTGTAGTCGCCATCACTTTCGTTGCCGATGGCGTCATCTTGAATTTCTTGGGTCAAGGTAAGTCAAAGTGTCGCCACTCTGTGCTCACACGCTTGCTTCCAGGAGTATGGTGATGAATCCATGCTCGTCGGTGGTCACCTTCCCTGTCATAATCGCTGCAGCAGCATGAATCAGATTTCCACCCAGGTGGTTTTGTGACCTTTTGCACCAAGCAAAGATGGATGATCGTAAAAAACATGACTCGGTGAACTGTCTTTGAAATCTCTAATGAATTTCACATGCTTTCAGACCTTCGTTGTCGAGAAACTTGATGATTATTAGTTGTTCCAATTTGGTCGACACATCGCTGTCCGTCACTTTGTTGAAATAAACAATCGGTTGTCATGTCAACCGTATGAGTGGTGCTGCTTTTGCATGGCAGGTGGTAGTTGCCATCCCAACAATGAAAGTTTAAAGGAGACGATAGATTCTACTATTTCCACAAAGAATTTATTCATCATAAAATAGATGTCCATTTCGGCAACAACGTAGCCATTTTCAGTATGAATCCTGAAGATGGCTATGTTGTAGCCGAAATAGACATCTATGTTAGGATGTATGACGTTTTAATGTTACGTTACCTTATGAGCAGCATCAAAAATAGTGTATTAAATTTTTACTGTTTTTTTTTTATTTATGTTTACAATAAAAGTTAAACTTTAAGATAAAATTAACTAAGTAAAATTACTAGTTCATCAAAAAAAATCTTCACAACATTAGTGAATTTAAGTTTCAAAGTTAAAAGATTGGCATTAATCAAGTATAGTGGATTTTAAGCTTTAAACATCGTTTAAAGGAGACATTGCGTTGTGTTAAAATTTTAAGAAGAAAGAATAAATAGGAAATTCAATTCTAATGATTGTATGCTTAAATAGTGATTTGCAGATAAGAAAATAAGACCAACAAGTTTTAAAAAAAAATCTTAATATATTTTTTTAATTTGCATGACAATATTGAAAATTACAAATATAACCTCAGAACAATATTATGGAAGGGTTTCAATATCAGTAAAATATATTGCCAAAAAGTAAAACAGTCACTGTGCAAGAAATTACCAAAACACAGCAGGCAAGATCTATGAAAACAGAATAATTGTGTGGCCAACACAATAAAAAAAAATGAAAGATGCCAGAGGAATATATGCCTAATAATTAGCTTTGCAAGGACATAAAATAATGCTCATGGTAGAAAGCAGAATGAAAAGCTTACAACTATTCACATACAAATTTAGGAAAAAGCATCAAACATTAAGATTGACAAAATAAAAATTGTAAATCATGCATAAAGCAAGGAGGAAGAAATAAACCTCCTGCTAAAATATTAAAAGAATTTGACTACTCTACTCTACCATAATTAAGTTGCAAAACAAATAAAGGGGCAAAAAACTAAAATAAAACCCCCCTTAAAATAGATAAAAAGAAATTTATAATTACATTTTAATCAAAAGGAAGATAAGGAAAAATACTATAACAAAAATTATAAGAGAATTTAGATAGGTTAACTGTCCTATGTAAATTTAATTTTAGCCCCAATTGGGTTAAATTGGCATACAACAGTTACTAGGCTCTATATAGCATTTAAACAGGTGAAGACTGGGAATTACTTCTGGAGAAGAGATGATCTGGCAATGCCAAATGAATCTGAATCATAGTCAATCAGGAAATGTCCATCTCAACAGAAGTGGAAAATGTGCAGAAAAGATAAAAGGCTTACATATTCATTGCAATAGAAAACAGATGTCAGAAAAGTGAAAGATGAATGCTGAGGTGGCCAATATAGATGATGTTTCCCCATGGTTGTATATTGGCAGAGTAGACAAGTAGCAGAGTAGTGGCTAAATTTTCTGATGCAGTTTCCTTTATACTCTTGGAGCAACAATCTGAAGGCACACAGTATCACGAGGCAACAACAAGAAGTCACTCTCCAACAGCATGAGTATGGAAATAAAAAGAATATCTATGAAACAATGACGTATATTAAAGATAGACTCCGAATCCTATTGTTGTAACTTGAAGCAAATTGGGATGCCCCATGCCCAGAACTGTCATGGCTGAAAGTGAGTGAATCTGATGCAAAACACATGGCTAAACACGAGAGTAGCTGATTAACAATTCTTTCATACGCCGATCACGGACTGATAAGTTTATCTTTTCGTTTACTTTGTATTTGCAGTATTTTATTATATTTTATAAACAATTTTTCGATCATGGTTTCAATTTCAATTTCGTTTCGATTGTCTTTCAGTAACGTATTTTCATTTTAGTTACGTATTTTTGATTTATTTTTGTGGAAAATGATTCCTGATACTTTTTCTTGTTTGTTTGTACAGTTGTACGCAGAACAACTTTGAATAATGGTTTTGAATTAATTATTCCTCGGGCCCAAAATCTTCAAAAAGAAAGCAGCCAGACAAGTAATTACTCCACGGCTCACTCCTGCCCAGAACTATCATGGCTCAATTTGCTTCACTTTTTGCCGCTGATAACAATAGAATTCGGAGTCTATCTTTAATATACGCCATTGCTATGAAACAACTTCAACAATAGAAATCATCTATGCCATTGTTGATAAAATAAAAAAAACATCTAAACTTATAAATTAAAAGCAATAATATATAAATATTACTCAAGAAAGGCAGTTAAAAGAAGGATATAATCTTACAACAAAATCAACAAAACTGATAAAACAGACATTAAAAACTGGCTTCTTCAATTTGCCAAGTTTATTAACATTAAAAACATGTGATGTGAAAAATATAAATTTGAAACATCCCATACCTTATATGATCCCAAAAAAAACTTTTATACTTGTCAAAAGTATAAATACAAAACCAAATGTTCTAATTACCACATTCAAATACACAGTGGTACATAAAACACTGAACCAATAATATACAGGGTGGTCCATCAGTCTGCCCCCCCTTTTATTTTTTGAACCGAAGCAGATATGTCAATTTTGATGAATCCAATGAATAGGAAGTTGTGGGTGGCCTATCCCATGGTGCACTTTTCATCATTCCAAATATGCAAATTAGGACACATTCAAGATTTATCTCAAAAACCGTAAGGGATAGAGAAAAAAACCCAATTGCAAACTTGTTCCGCATAAAAAAACAAACAAAACAAAAAAATCATCCAAATCAGACCAACCAATCACCCACAATCACGCGGTGACTGTTTGTAGCTTACAAACAGTCACACTGCACAAGGAAAACTGAATGTTGATATTTCCGCCATGTAAAGCATGCAAATCAAAAAATTAACATAAATTACCATACTCGCATCCACTTTCATGCGGAAAAGCAAATAAAAGGCATGTTTCAGCACACAGAAGACAGAACAATTCCAGGATGGCAAGCTACAATGTTCCGGAAATGGTCAACATGATCTTCTGATTGTGGGTGCACCATGGGATAGGCCACTCACAACTTCCTATTCATTGGATTCATGAAAATTGACATATCTGCTTCGGTTCAAAAAATAAAAGTAGGGGACAGACTTATGGATCAACCTGTAGATTCGCGACCGAGCCATAACAAGAGGGAAATAGGCAATTAATTTGTCAGATAACTGAAGCAAAAATTGCACAAAGCAAATCTCAAAGATTAGACTCAAAACCGTACAAAATAAAACACTTGATGTTTGTGTGGTGCAATTTTATACTTATGCACAACACAAGACACCCAAGTATAGAAACCACCAAATGCTCAACGCAAATGAAAATCAATTTTAAGTAAAAAGATGTACATAAAGTACCATCAAATACTTAAGCAAAATAAGCATACCAATACATACAGCATTAGGAAAGCTACAATCAATTGTACATAAGTACATAATGATTGAATAACTGTAATGAAACACAGTTAAAATACATTTCATCCAAAGAATATGTGAACACCAGATGGACAAGGAAGTAATTATTTTACTCCTTTTTAAACTAATGTAAATACATTAGAAAATAATCACCAAATGTGAAATTGACAAATGGGCAAATTAAAAGCAAACACTTCTAACAAATAACCATGACAAACACGGCTAGTCTAACATAGAAACGTAGACAAAGTAAAAATATACCATTAGTAAGTAACTAATGAGAAAACAAAGGTGAAACACCTCTGCATAACTTAACTGATAAACAGTCAAAAGACTACTGCAATAATGCATTTAAGAAAATCTTAAACTCTCCAAAAAACGAAATAAAGTGGTATATACAATATTAGGCAGATGATGCGCACACAACTCATAGGAGGTGCTATAGAAGAAAGACTAGTTACAAATATTATTTCAGATAACTGAAAAAAAAATTGGGAAACAAGATAACTACTATCATAATAAACTTGATCCACAGACTAGCCATAAGAAATATCTTAACTGGATTTGAATGACAGCACTAAGCAGTCACACCAATTTAATTTTCATTTCTTATTGTTTAAAAAAAAACCACACAGGTATAAAGCCAAATGAAAAAAAATCTCAGAGTCTGATTAATTGCAGAGTTAAATGAAAATATAATGCATACAGCATTAATAAAATAAGCCAACTTTAACAAAAGTTTTGAGGCATAATAACTCAATTGGTTTCAACTGCTCTTATGATATAAACTTCATTCCAGAAGGAGACAGAACCTTAAACAAGAAAAACAGACAACTTAATTTATCAAGTTGCTTTGAGATGCATCACCAATGCCTAAAAATGGCTTAAAAAATACGAAAACGTCATAAAATTTCGAAATTAAAAAACTTGAGAATATACATTCATATAACAAACTGTCGCTCTCTAAATACTGCATTCGTAATAAAAAATACGCATCGGTAAAACCCACTTAGATCAAAAAACAAACATCATAAATTAAATAAAACTCAATGGTCGTGGTCGATAGTTGGATGCTGAAAAAGACAGCAGTGCTGCCGAAATACGTATCCGTCAATTAAAACTTCTTATGTGAAATAGTGGTCTATTGATTCGTTCCGGTATTAAATAAAACTCATTTTCCTATACTGCAAAAAGCATACAACAAAAAAATATTTCAACTCACAAATAACCATTCATACACTAGAATAGGATCTAAACTGATCTTGGCACTAGGCACCAAATGTGACGTTTTAAGAATATTCCAGAAATATAGATCCTGGTCCTTTACGGCACCAAATGTCACGTTTTAATGTTACGTTACTTTAAGAGCAGCATCAAAAATAGTGCATTAAATTTTCACTGTTGTTTTTTTTATTTATGTTTACAATAAAAGTTAAAGTTTAAAATAAAATTAACTAAGTAAAATTACTAGTTCAAATTATCACAACATTAGTGAATTTAAGTTTAAAAGTTAAAAGATTGGCATTAATCAAATATAGTGGATTTTAAGCTTTAAACATCGTTGTGTAAAAATTTTAAATAGAAGGAATAAATAGGAAATTCAATTCTAAGTGGTTGTGTGCTTAAATAGCGAGTTGCAGATAAGAAAATAAGACCAACAAGCTTTAATATGACAATATTGAAAATAACAAATACAGGGTGATTCAGTCAATTTCTGACCATTTCAGTACTATGATTTATTGACCAATTAATGTTTACAAACTTACCATTTCAGTATGATATTTTAGGCAGTTTGGAGTTTTTATTCCCGTGGAAAAGTCTTGATGTATGCTCAATGTGGCCACCCCGAACGTTTTGAACTGCTCGCAGCTGAATGGTGAAATTGTTCATAACTCTATCCAGGATTTCTGCATCCACAAGGGTGCAGCAGTCGACTATGCTTCGTCGCAGCTGGTCTAGGGTTCTTGGTGCTGTAGTGAACACACTGTCTTTAAGGAACCCCCAGAGATAAAAATCACATGGGTTTGGGTCAGGACTCGTAGGGGGCCAAAGAAAGCCACCCCCGAATCGTTCTGGAAACCTGTTTGAAATGACAGGATTTCCGAATTTCTTCTTGCCTTTAACACATCCAGTGGCACGAAATTGCTTGACAAAATCCATGATTGCTTACATGCTTGGTGCGTCTTGACACTTATACTTCTTCCGGAACTTTCTTTGCACGGTTACAGATGATTTTGTCTCGAAATACCATTCGACAACCTTGCATTTCTGCTCTGTTGATAAAGCGAGCGCCATTTTTCAACAATACGATTTTCATGCAGCGCCGTTGCAACAATACAAACTCCCAAGTATTTAGAAATTCGATATGGCGCTCATATTCTTTCAATTGTTTATCCGTAATGCACGTCATTCGAGTGAAATGGTCAGAAATTGACTGAATCACCCTGTATAACCTCAGAACAATACTGTGTTCACATGCAAAATGAATTCCTAATAAGGAACTCATAATAATTTAATTAAACAGTTTTTTTTAAGGAAAAATGTTTTAAATGCAAGTGTATATGGATAAGGAAAACATATGGAAGGCTTTCAATATCAGTAAAATATATTATCAAAAAGTAAAAGAGTCACTGTGCAGGAAATTACCAAAACACAGCAGGCAAGATCTATGAAAACAGAATAAAAGTGTAGCCAACACAATAAAAAAATGACAGATGCCAGAGGAATATATGCCAAATAATTAGCTTTGCAGAGACATAAAATAATGCTCATGGTAGAAAGTAGAATCAAAAGCTTACAAGCATTCAAGTACAAATGTAGGAAAAAGCATCAAACATTAAGCTTGACAAAAAGAAAATTGTAAATCATGCATAAAGTAAGGAGGAAAAAATAAACCTCCTGCTAAAATATTAAAAGAATTTGACTACTCTACTCTGCCATAATTAAGTTGCAAAAGAAATAAAGGGGCAAAAACTAAAATAAAACCCCCCTTAAAATAGATAAAAAGAAATTTATAATTACATTTTAATCAAAAGGAAGATAATGAAAAATACTATAACAAAAATTATAAGAGAATTTAGATAGGTTAACTGTCCTATGTAAATTTAATTTTAGCCCCAATGGGGTTAAATTGGCATACAACAGTTACTAGGCTCTATATAGCATTTGAACAGGTGAAGACTGGGAATTACTTCTGGAGAAGAGATGATCTGGCAATGCCAAATGAATCTGAATCATAGTCAATCAGGAAATGTCCATCTCAACAGAAGTGGAAAATGTGGAGAAAAGGTAAAAGGCTTACATACCCATTGCAATAGAAAACAGATGTCAGAAAAGTTATCTTTGAAGAACTTATCAAAAATTCAAAGTGAAAGATGAATGCTGAGGTGGCCAATATAGATGATGTTTCTCCATGGTTGCACTGTTGGAACTGGAGCCTGGTGGAATGGCTCCAGAAGAGCGTCCATAAATCTTAAGTAAGGCGGGACGCCCAGGCGCGCATGTGCTTATTAGGACGAGCATCCCTAAGGGCTGCGTCAACTAATTAAACGCCTCAAGGAGAGGCCTGTTCGCCCACCGGCAGGTCATCCGATGGCAAGGGGAAACGTGAACAAAAACGAGGACGAATCGTGTTCCCCTCTGATGACCTTACAGAGACGTTGGGATGAAGAAAACCGTCTCTGAAACAAAGCTGGGCCCATCCTTTCAAGATGGAGAAAGGGTCTGAGATGGAAGGCATCCCTCCTTCACACTACGGCGACCAGCGAATGGGAGCCATGAAAACTGCCCACGCGGGCAAGCCACAGTTCACTGTTCAAGAAGGCGATGGAAATGGCCAGGTCCAGCTTGTACGGAACACCAGTGGAGCAGTCCATCAAGAATCGGACTGACTGATAGGAAAAAACCAGTCAGCTCGAAGTGGGAAGACAGGCGATCCCAGATGGACTGCGCGAACGGGCTCTCAAAAAAAAACACGGTCGATGGTCTCGGTCGACCCGCAAACTGGCATCCAGCAGAACCAACTACTCCCCACTGATGAAGACGATGGAGAGTATAAAATCCATGGTGCAGCAGGCGCCACTGGATGTTAAAGACAGATGACTGACAATGGATACTAAGGGTGCCATCTCACGATGTCAGAAGACGCATCCTGCACGGCCTGCTGGAAGAACTAAGATAGGCGAACGCTTCGCCAGTCCTGCGGGCCGAGCTGCTGAAGTGCCGAGACAAAGGTTCTCTAGCTGGACGTGACGAAAGAAGTCCGGAAATCGAGAAATAATGGTCACTGGCAGCGAGGAAGGAAGCTGCAACCTGTTCACCTTCAGAAAGAAGCCCAAATGCAGGAACAGAAAGTTGGCCTACAACGGTGGCGGGAGGAGAAAGCACGGGTAAAAGCGGCCATTCTGGCAGCGACCAAATACCGCCAAAGTTCTGGTAATCCTAAGCCCCCACCATCGAAGGGGGTAAACAGAAGCTCCGCACGGATGGGCTGGCGAGCTGCTGAATAACCCCAAACACAGTCCATCACTGCACTGTGCATCCTCTTCAAAAACTGACAGGAAGGCAAGCGAACAGGCATTTAGACGATAACACAGGAAGTAGGTAGGTGAGAACGAACCTCGCCCTGACGAACATCGAAGTGGTGAAACAAAACTGAATGTCAAGGCGGGAAATGCACTTAGTAATTACCTGCTGCCAGTGACGAGAGTCCATGTCAAGTAGAAAGGAGAAAACGTATCCCAGCACTGTAATATGCTTACACCACGTTTTTGGGAAGGTTTGAAGATGGTCCACCGTCCACTTCCCAATAGTGATGCCTTTAGAGTTGACGAGATTGATGGAACTTCCCGTTGAAGTGCTAAAGAGATCGAAAGATTCCTTATAGATGTCCAGGAAACAAGCATCAGATGCAAAAAGCACCACATCGTCAGCATACCATTGAAGCGGCTGGCAGATCGTAACCCCGGACATCTGCGATTAAGAAACTGCAGTAATGGCTCCAAATAGGAGATGTATAGGAGAGGGGAGATGGGATACCCCTGCCTGGCGCCCATAGAGATTTCGAAGAAGGACGAAGTGGAGCCATTAATCGCCACACATGATGTAGCTAAAGCATACAGTGATGAGATAATCGTAGCAAATTTCTGAAGACGAAGATGGTGAAATACTCGGAAAAGAAACACGTGATTCACCTTGTCGAAGGCCTTCTCCTGGTCAAGGCTTAACACGGCCAGAGTCTGACGGCGAACACACGCTTCCTCCATAACACACTTGATGGTGATCAGGTTGTCGGTCATCCTGCGAGATGGAATGGAGCAGGATTGACCCGGATCGAAGAACTCGTCGGCAAAACATTTAAGGCAATGTTGAAGCACTCCAGTGAAGACCTTATAGTTTGTGTTGAGAAGAGTAATAGGCCTCCACTGCGTGACAAGTTCAGGATCCGGCACTTTGAGGAGCAAGATAATCTTCCACACAGTGAAGTCCGACGTAATGGAGGAAGGATCCTTGAGAATTGAATTAAGCACTTGTACCAGGAAAGGCCCAAGAAGTTTCCAGGTCTCACTAAAAAAGGAATACGGAATGCTGTCTAATCCAGGGCTGGACTGGTGACGGCCATCCGCCGACAGAAACTTCGTAACTTCATCTTCGAAAAAGGGACGGGTGATAGACAGGTCAGCGTCTGCAGTGAAAAGTCTCAATGCCTAGATCCAATGCCTCGTGGCATCGGATGGAAAGACTGGGTGACTGAAAAATGATGAAAAATGGGAATGAAAGGCGGACAAGATGCAAGAGTCAGATTCCACAGTCCCATCTTCCACGACCAAGCGATGACATCTTTTCTTGTTGGCACGGCGCCTCTCCTCGGCGAACACAGCTGATATATGCCTGACGTCAGACGCCCAGGACAATTTGGCCCTGAGAGCTGCGCCGGTGGCCTTGCGGATCATTAGAGCATTGATCTCGCTCTTCACCTGACAGATGTCATCAGCATACTCCCCCTTTGGGATGGAACATCGGAGGATGCGCAGGATTTCTTGTAGCATGAGGAGATTGCGCCGTTTGCGTCTGGCAGCATCCAACCCAATCTTTCTGAAGAAACGACGAAGCTTGATTTTAAAGGCAAGCACGAAGCCAGCGACGGAGGTATATTGTGGAGATGTCTTCCCACACCCGAACAAATATTCCCTTGTATTCATCGATGTTAAGCAGAGAAACGTTCAGGAACCAGTTGTTTAAAGCAGGACCTGCAGTGGGAGCTGGGATTGGAGGGTTCCATGACCACCTAATGGCACTGTGGTCGAAAAACGAGCATGGAATAACCTCCAATGATCCCGACGCGCCAGGAAAAACATCGTCCACGAGGAAAAGATCCAGCCTTGATGACATCGTGGGCCCTTGATGGAAAGTGGACCCACACTGGCCGGGACGAGAAGAACGTGACCAAAGATCGAAAAGGGCGTTCTGCTGGCCAAATGATGAACATAACCGGACGAAAACATGTCATTCACGTCCGGATGACAATTGAAGTCCCCAGCAACCACCCAGGCAAAGAAGAGCACAGGTCCAGGTCTTCAAAAAATGTCCGTTTCTCTGCTGACGAACACGGGGCGTACACGTTAAGCAATCGGAACTTCAGACCAGATAGAAGGAGGTCTAAAGAGATCACCCTGCACTCGCAGTCAAAGACACAGTTCGACGCCACAATAGAGGGGTTGAAGATGATGGAGGCAACCCCTTGCCCATGTGGGGAAGATGAGTTGATGAAGAACTGTGCAGATGGATATTGACTGCGAAGGCCAGGGAGGTTAGCAAGCTGTTGAGAAGCAGCAGCTTCACCTCCTGAAGAAAGACATCTGGCCTGTACAGGGCAATAAAAGATGACAAAACCGATTGCTTGAAGGACGAGCCAAGGGAACGAACGTTTAGAGAAAAGACCTTCACTGCGAATTTAAGCTGACGGAGGCTGACCTGTATCTGAAGGAAAGCATCCTATCTACTATCCGCTCAGTAACATTCCGGTTCCTGCAAAGCATCCTCGACTCTGTGGAGGAAAGCTTTTGCAGGACTGAAACAGCAGGAAACCCCGAAGGAAGAACAGAGGGTATGCCCGTATGGGCATACAACCCCATCATAAATGCGCCAACACCAAACGGTCCATCGGCGATCATCATCACCATGCGTTCCATTATGATGATGGAAGAAAGTCACAGTTCAAAAGAAGAAGACCTCCCCCAGGAGACACCAGGGGGGGGGGGGGCACACTACACAGTTGTCTCTGGAAGCCGAGTGGTTGCAGACTTGCAGAGTAGACAAGTAGTATAGTAGCGGCTAAATTTACTGATGCTGTTGCCTTTATACTCTTGGAGCAACAATCTGAAGGCACACAGTAACACGAGGCAACAACAAGAAGTTACTCTCTAACAGCATGAGTATGCAAATAAAAAGAATATCTATGAAACAATATCAAAAATAGAAATCATCTATGCCATTGTTGATGAGATAAAAAAAAACTTCTAAACTGATAAATTAAAAGAAATAATATATAAATATTACTCAAGAAAAGCAGTTAGAAGAAAGGATATAACCTTACAACAAAATCAACAAATCTGATGAAACGACATTAAAAACTGGCTTCTTCAATTTGCCAAGTTTATTAACATTAAAAACATGTGATGTGAAAAATATAAATTTTGAAACATCACATATTAATAAATTCTTTGTAGAAATAGTGGAATCCATCGTCTCCTTTGCATCAAGGTATCCACAAACCGGCCAGGTTATGTATCAGTCTTGTACTTATGTATTTATATTATGTATTTATATCATAAGTACTCTGTTAATGAAAGTTTAGATTTTTACAACAATGAAATTTACAAAAAATAAGGTACATGTCAAATTTTATAGTAAATTAATGCTATTTTCTTGTTCCAGAAAAATGTGGAGATATCATTACAACTCCGAATAATATATCATCACCAAATTTTCCTAATTTTTATTCTGAAGACAGCAAGTGCATATGGTGGATTAAAGTAAGCTTATTTTAAACATAAGAGGGGGTACTTTAATGAAGTTAATTATCTTATCTTTTAATCATTCTAATCTCTTAAATAGCAGTAAAATTATTGAGATATAATAACAATTTTAATATGTGAAACAAAAACTATGATAATTTTCGATATTCAATAGTATATCCGTTATTGTTGAAACTACAAACAATGAAGTATCGAAACTGCCGCCGAACATACACAGATTCGAAGCTATATTTACTAACCGAGCGCACAAAGCCATAGTCAACAGCTGTAGTAATTCTGGAATAGTTCTGAAAATGTTAATATACTGGCGGTAGGGCAGCTTCACTAGTTGCAAACGTGGGTAAACCCCCCCCCCCTCCACCCTGGAGGGTACTGGGATGATGCGTGGGGACAGCCGTAGCTTCAGGCTCAGTCTCAGTTAAGGACGGTGAAATACATATATACTTATCAGATTTCTGGGAGGTAGAGATAGGAAAACGTTAGCATAAATAATAAAATAGTTTTTTTTTGTCTAGACTATATTGACAAACGTTACAACGCTGATTACGACAAACGTTACAACGCTGATTACTCGTCAGCACTTTAACTAAAATATGATTATAATTATACAAATAGAGAATATAAATTTTAACGCAGATATCTTGGCAGTGGAAGATTGCTAATGCCCACTTCGTCGACGCCCTTGGCGATGTAGTAGTACCAGACGCACTGATGCACACATTTTAAACACCACACTTCAAATAGTTGGAAAATGGCCTCTCTTGAATTAGGACTCATAAATCCTGCACCACGTTCATACACACAAGGAGAAGAAAACGGAAGTTCCCACATAGGCGAATGCGCTTCGCTATTAAAGATATCCAAATTACGGAAATTAGCACCTTGCAATAAATTTGAAACTCTTTAACAGAATAACGATAAGTAACCCAGAAATTCATTAATAAAAGAGTTCAGAAACATATTAAATAATCCTCGTGGAAATAATTAATCAATTCACGATGTGGGAGACTACAATACGCAATTGCCCCCTTTATCCAAATTAGATATATAAGATAATATTCCAAAGAGTTCTATAATTAAGCTATCAAGACTCAGTTGCTTCAATACGAGGAAAAATTAACGTTCGCTTTAAGTAATCTTTAATTCATCCCAAAGCTTGCGAATCTCTGCACGCACTAAAAAGTTATTTCTTATAAGCTACATTTTAAACTCAGTAGAAATTTGAATTGCCCAGAAAACTCTCCTCTATGGGCATAAGCACGCCTACAGTGGCCTGCAAATAGCCGAGGGAAAATACCCAACACGTTCCCTCTGCTTTGTATAAAATTCGCTTCGAAGAAAATTAGACGGAGATTTTCACAGTTCTCCGAAACTACTACTGATAGGAGAAATACGTAATTACAGTTAATTCCATTAGAAAAACTTGCAACTAAGTCTTGGTGAATAATTACATTATTACCATGCAATGCAGATCCATTCCTTGAATCCCCGACGACTTGCTCTCTGACGGGACTCTCTACATTTTCCTCAGGAGGTTGGCCAGGTCGTACTTGTGCCGATGCTTCTATGTTGTCACATTCGACTAGAAAATACGAAGAAATTTAATCACTTTATGAACTGCCTGAATACGGAATACATTCAGTCTCATATTCGTTAGTATCCAAAAATTTCGCAGTTGCATCATAAGAATTGGAGTCAGAGAAGTCGAGCTTGAGAACCGCTTCCTGCGGTTTAGAAGCAGTTCCACGCCATTTTATCCTCTCCTCATATTCGTCATGCAAAACTCGTTCTTGGTTTTGCTGTCGCCTCAAACCTTTTCTCGGTTGCTTCTTTGAGACGCCGTGCAAAGAGCCTTCTCTACTCCTCCTTTGCTTCCTTCTCCTATCCGAGCTCGTTACCTTCTGCCCAGAGACTGTTAAGATAATGAGACTAAACAATTTTCGCTTTTCCCATACTAAAATCTGTAACCGTTTTTATTGGTAAATCATTCACTTATTACGTATAGATCACAAGCTAATAAAAGTAGAGCATGAATGCGACAGGACTGACCAATATCATCTGAAAAATTTAGGGAACCCTACTCAGAATATTTACTCATTCTTTGCTTATGTGATTTTTAAAAAAATTAAATTCTCACTCACCTTTCTTCCTCTAATGGAAATCAAAAAAAAGAAAGTTCCTTTTTACCATAACGATTCATACAAAATTTGGCTGCACAAAATTTACGAGCCATTATTTTAACAGCAGAGATTTAAATGTTACGTTAATTTAAATGCTGTCTGTCGTCTCCTAGCACAAGCATTCTACTTCTTCCATGGCACAACGTTCATCTGAAATGACTCATCTCTCGTTTTCACGCAGCGTTTAAATCGAAACAAAAAACTGTAAAATCGAAATTTAAAAGCGCCACCTGGATAATGTTGCCCAAACTCTAAAACAGGAAGTGGTTACACAATAAATGATGAATTGGGTAGCCTCTTTCTCCGATTGTCTCTGCTTCTGCCTCTCCACGTGAGCTCCTCTGATCTTTCCGAGAACGTCGACTTTTCTATTTCACGGAAGGGGTGAACGCGGATTCCGCTGACATTTCCTATTCCAGTAAATTTTCGTAGCGTAACCTCGCACCCGCGACTCTCCCACTTTTCCGCCTTCGAAAGCTTTCGCTTTCGGCGACGATTCTCGTGACAATACTGCATCTAATGGTTTCCAGATGTTAAGAACATCGGAGAGAAAGTGTGGGTTTCGCTTGGGGGTCGCCGCGTATAAGTTTATGCGGAGACTTTTACGCGGAGACGTTGCGTATAAGTTTATGGAACCAAGCAGTCAGCGGCTCGAAAAGGGTTGGGTAACTACGACTTACACAGTAAGTGCATTATGGCACTGTATTAAGTCCATCCTTTATCACTCTCTGTTGATAAATAAATAGATGTAAATTAATTTTGAGCTCGTAGCATTCAGAATGCATGTAATGTTGCAAGCCCATGAAAATGCCAGAAGATTTTTAATTGTTTTGTATTGGTAAAATCAGAAACAATATACAATAAAATGAGAAACATGATTCATGACGATACGTAAAAATTATTCTCCTATTAAATAAACACTTAGAGTGGTTTTACTTTTTCTTAGAGTCTGGCAATAAGATTGTTTACTTCATGAATTAACGTATACGTTTTAGGTACTATAGGCAAGGCAGGCAGGCTTACAGCCTGTGAAATTTATGTTTTAAGAATTATAGATATTCTTGGAACAAATGGATACATTTAAATAATTGCTTTTGAGAATCATTCCATTTTATATTGGTTTGTCCTAACTAATTCATTACGCATTTTCTGGAATTCAATGGCGTTCATCCATGCCACCACCTTCCCAAGCACCGAGTTTATAGTCGACAAATGCCCTCAATTTCAACCAAAGACTGCCGCGACGATGTCGGGTCTATTCATCGAAATTTCGTACGGAGCCAGCTGTTCTGTTATTTAAGTCTAATTTGGATTGCATGTAAATGTGATGAAGAGATCTGGTTTCCCGAAGTTGGCTACCATAGCCATTGTATCCTGATAATTTTGCTGCAATGCGCGTTTGCTTCCGGTAAATGACGTAGGTAGAACGCAGACCTTTACTGCTTTAATATTAAAGTTATCACCCTGATTGTAAATGAAATCCATTAAGCCAGGTGGTTAGCCTCCACTCTCAAAGTCTTCTGATTTTCTTTCGTTTAATGCAGTCGGTCTTCTTCAAATTTTAAAACGCGTCTACAATATACTGTTGAGTAGGTTTCCCCGCGTGAAACACCCGATTAAACAGTCCTGGCTTTTCGTACAGTTTTATGAGTAAAAGGTTAACATGCGACTTTCGTCCTGTCAGTGCTCTCTTGAATTTCATCTTCAGCCTTCTCCATGAGAAAAAAGTAACGGGTAAATCACTGGATCACAGTTCGGACTCAAAATCGACATTTGTCATCAGTTGTTCCCTGTGCATGGATAGATGCATAAATCTCGCTCAATTTATAGTTGGTTTTCCATCGTCGGCTTCAAACACTCCTGCTACCTCATTGACAACTGGCAACTTATATCTTCTGGGATCGTGCTGTTTTATCCACATTTGAACGTTTTTCTATGGAGCAACCACAGACGTCCTTTATCATCTTGTACGCTCGTGCAAAAGGGTTGCTGTTTCTGATGTTCCTGTGAAAGAATAAGAATCGTATACGTTGAAAGTGCGAAGGCAACAGAAACTCATGCACCGGTATATCAACTTCTGTCGAGATATAAACAGAAAAGAATTAGTATAACCACTAAGGCATTGATGATATGACCATTAGATTAAGCTCACTTTACTCTTACTCACAGAACAAAAACGCTGTATAGTGTATTCTACTTTTGAGCATCATTTAATTTACCTTAGAAATGTACGTCAATGTTAATTACAAATAGATACATGCTAATTATCTTATAAAATTCCACGGAATACACAGTTATAAATATAATTTTTAGGATCATGGAGAATATTTTTCCGTGCTCAGAACACGATAGCCTACGAAAAGACAGGCCCCGGCGCGGAAATGTCACCTGACCAAGATAGGCTGATCAACAATCCAACCTTCATTGTTTTCAAGAAACGAAAACATACTGATTCTTAAAATCCAAGATGGAAACAATGATGATTACATTGTTATTCAGCCTAGGATGATCAGGTGACTTTTCCGCGCCTTGGCCTGTCTTTTTCGTCGGCTACGTCGGAACACGATCTGAACTGAAATCTAAAAGTCTGCTTTGTTTACCCGAGGCATGTAAACAAAGCTGAGTGAACAATTGTTGTCAGCTCCGCTTCCGCAGCGGCACGCCAGGCCAACACCACTTAGAAAGAAGGCGTGATAACGGAAATGTCATGCATTGTTATGTCATCATTAGTCGACCATTGTTAATCCTATTTCTACAAATAATAAGCCCTAAATTTGGTCGTATTTTAAGAATCAGTATTTTTTCGTTTGCTGTAAACAATGAAGGTTGGGTTGTTGATCAGCCTACCATGATCAGGTGACTTTTCCGCGCCGGG
The DNA here is from genome assembly GCA_023313115.1 of Rhysida immarginata. Lineage (NCBI taxonomy): Eukaryota > Metazoa > Arthropoda > Chilopoda > Scolopendromorpha > Scolopendridae > Rhysida > Rhysida immarginata. Next base: position 116,114 of record JAHWFO010100866.1, read on the forward strand.
GCCTGTCTTTTTCGTAGGCTACGGGCAACACCACCTAAAGATATGGGTCGACTAATGATGATGTAACAATATATTATGTTTCCCTTATCAGGCCTTCTGTCTAGGTGGTGTTTGGCCAGGCTTGTTAACAAAGCAGAGTGAACAATTGTTGTTAGTTCCGCCTCGTGTACCACATCAGAATTTAGAGAAAGAAAGATTCTAACAAAAAATAACAATAAGAAATTCCAGCTCTCGCTAACTTTGCTTCATGTACTATCTGGCCCTATCTACGTATATGACCCTATCTACGTATATGGCACAACAGGATCTCAACAAATCAAATCAGGACAGCCAGATTTCAATCGATTTCATTCAATGTGCCATTAATGAAAAGTCTAGCTTTATCTCCGGTACTAGGGTAGGCTATTATAAGCATTGCCCGGGATAATTACACTTATACGTAAAGGGAACAATCTCAAAAATTAAATTATAACTTCCAATTGGAAATAATAACTCAATCAATACAACACAGAGCAAAGGGACTATCCATTCTACGAAAAATAAGAAAAACCGGAAGTCTAGGTGATATACTGGGACTTTATCTAAACACTTCTTAACTACCTCACCACTGTGGAGCACCACCAGATACTTTAAACTCAAGTTTTTCTTGCCTTGACGTAGAAGCTCTTGCTCTATTCGAAAGTCCCGTTGTTCAGATGTTTAAAATGACCGTATAGTTTTTTCTGTTTTAGTTGCAGACTTTCTCTGACCAATACTCGTTCTTTCATTTTCCTTTCCAGACACATAAATTTAAGCAATCATCTGGACGTTTGTTAGGGAGCTCAAGGGAGACACGCGTGACTCCTTTGCCTCATCAATAGATGCTGTCTTATTAATGTTCTGTCACTGCATCATCATTTTATTCTCATTATCAATAATTCTCAGAAACGAATGTTCAGTCATCGCATTATCAGCATCTCAGTTTCCAAAATATACACATTCCCACAGAATATAGTCAAAATGTATTTTTATGAAATGTTTGGATTCGCTGTGCTACCAAATAAGCTAGGTGATAACCCGGCGTGGCTCGGATTTTTTTTTTATTAAACTTTGCAATATCTTAAAAATAAACACATGAAAACGCTTAGAATTAATACAGTAAAATTAATACCTCTCTAAGGATGCCAATGTACTTTTCCTTGCATTGTTGATCATGAGATATATATTGTTAGTCTTGACAGAGTGTTTGTGAATTGCGTGTTGATAGAATTGTTGATAGCTAATGTTGCACAAACTTTGCCATGCATTGTTAGTCATGAGATGTTTCTCATTAAAATGCCTTGCTATAACCATGCATATCTATATTTTATCAATAAATATTATTTTTTCGAAATCTGAGGTAGACAGTGACCTTTCTCATGGTTTAAAGGTCAAGTATGTAAAATTTCATCAAGATCGGAATAAAATTGTAGATTTGTATAAGAAACAAACAAACAAACAAACAAACAAACATCCTTCTTTATATATATAGACTAGCAGAGGACCCAGCATTGCCCGGGATAATTACGCTTGTAGGTAAGCAGAACAACCTCAGAAAGCTAAATTAAACCTCCAAATTGGTTAAATAATAACTCAATCACTACAATATAGAGCGAAGGGACTATCCATTCTAAGAAAAATCCGAAAGACAGGAATTTACCTTTTCACTGAAAAAATCCATTCTAGGTGATATACCGGGACTTGATTTACCGAAAAAAAATTTTTTAAAGGCTCACAATGGATGGACATCTCCAAGGATGCCTTCTAGTCTAAATAATTTTTTACTCACGTAATCTTACTTTAGATGTACACTTGATGATGTTGCAATTTTGTTTCTTCTTTCGATGTCTTGAAGCAAAATTTGGCCATTCATCACTTTGTGTAGTCTAGCGGTCGCCGATTCTGCTGTTTACTTGCTTACCATTTGCTCAATACAGCACGGAGCTAAAGGAGTGCTTCCTCTATCGTCTTTCACTCTTTCTCAATAGTCTGCTAATTCATTATCTCCAGTTACTGATCATTTTTAAAGATTTTCAAGAAATTGTTAAGTACTAAGAATTCTCTTTTCTATATTGTACAAACTTTGCCTTGCATTGTTGGTCATGAGACATATATTGTTGATCCTTGCATAGTGTTGGTGTATTGCGTGTTGGTATCATTGTTGATACTTATTGTTGCAAAACCTTTTTCTTGCATTGTTGGTCATGAGTTATTTCTCATTAATATGCCCTGCCATAAACATGAATATCTATTTTTTATCAATTATTATTATTTTTTCGAAATTTGAGGTAGACAGTGACTTTCCTCATGCTTTGAAGGTCATGTATGCGAAATTTTATCAAGATCGGGATAAAACTGTAGATTTGTATAAAAAACAAACAAACCCACAAACAAACCTACAAACAAACAAACAAACATCCTTCTTTATATATATAGAACTAGCAAAGGTACCCGGCGTTGCCCGGGATAATTACACTTGGATGTAAACAGAACAATCTCAAAAAATTAAATTAAATTTTTTCAATAACTTAAAAATAAACACATGAAAATGCTTAGAATTAATACAGTAAAAATTCTTAATGAATATTCGAAAATAATCTTTTTAAAGGCTCACAATGGCTGGACCTCTCCAATAATTTCTTACTCACGTAATGTTACCTCAGATGTATACTTAGTGTTGTTGCAATTTCCACTCTTCTCTCGATGTGTTGAAGCAAAACTTGGCCATTCATCACTTTGTGCAGTCTAGCGGTCGCCGATTCTTCTATTTACTTGCTTCCCATTTGCTCAATACATCACGGAGCTAAAGGAGTGCTTCCTCTGTCGTCTTTCCACTCTTTCTCAATAGTCTGCTAACTCTCCATTATCTCCATTTACTGATCATTTTTAAAGATTTTCAAGAAATTGTTAAGTACTAAGAACTCTCTTTTCTAAGAAAAGCCTGAATAACAGGAATTCTATGCATTGTTACAAATTGAAACTTATCCATATTGCATCATCATTTTATGTTCATTGTTATAATTCTTGGAAAGGATTGCTTTATCATTGCATCATCATTTTGAGCTCATTGTTATTGGTGAATTGCGTGTTGAAACCATTGTTGATACCTATTGTTGCACAAACCTTTATTTGCATTGTTAGTCATGAGATATATATTGTTGGTCCGTGCAGAGTGTTTGTGAATTGCGTGTTGATACCATTGTTGCAAAAACTTTGTCTTGCATTGTTGGTCCTGCGATATTTCTCATTAATATGCCCTGCTATAACCATGAATATCGATTTTTTATCAATAATTATTATTTTTTCGAAATCTGAAGTAGACAGTGACCTTCCTCATGCTTTGAAGGTCATGTATACGAAATTTCATCAAGATCGGAATAAAACTGTAGATTTGTATAAAAAACATACAAACAAACAAACAAACAGACCCACAAACATCCTTCTTTATATAGATAGAAGACTAGCAAAGGTACCCGGCGTTGCCAGGGAAAATTACACTTGTAGGTAAACAGAACAATTTCAAAAAATTAAATAAAATTTTGCAATATCTTAAAAATAAGCACATGAAAATGCTTAGAATTAATACAGTAAAAATTTTTAATGAAAATTCGTAAATTTCTTACTCACGTAATCTTACTTCAGGTGTACACTTGATGTTGTTGCAATTTCCACTCCTCTCTCGACGTGTTGAAGCAAAATTTGGCCATTCATGACTGTGTAGTCTGGCGGTTGCCAATTCTTCTATTTACTTGCTTCCCATTTGCTATTGTAGGTTAATTAAACAGAACAACCTCAAAAAGCTAAATTAAACCTCCAAATTGGTTAAATAATAACTCAATCACTACAATATAGACCCTAGGTGAGGTAAATTCTAAGAAAAATCCGAAAGACAGGAATTTACCTCTTTACTGAAAAAATCCATCCTAGGTGATATACCGGGACTTGATTTACCGAAAAAAGTTTTTTTAAAGGCTCACAATGGATGGACCTCTCCAAGGATGCCTTCTAGTCTAAATAATTTTTTACTCACGTAATCTTACTTTAGATGTAAACTTGATGTTGTTGCAATTTCCTTTCTTCTTTCGATGTCTTGAAGCAAAAATTGGCCATTCATCGCTTTTTGTAGTCTAGCAGTCGCCGATTCTTCTATTTAGTTGCTTACCATTTGCTCAATTCAGCACGGAGCTAAAGGAGTGCTTCCTCTATCGTCTTTCACTCTTTCTCATAAGTCTGCTAACTCATTATCTCCAGTTACTGATCATTTTAAAGATTTTCAAGAAATTGTTAACTACTAAGAATTTCCTTTTCTAAGAAAAGCCTGAATAACAGGAAGTCTATGCACTGAATTCTATATTGCACAACATTTGCCTTGCATTGTTGGTCATGAGACATATATTGTTCATCCTTGCATAGTGTTGGTGCATTGTTGATACCTATTGTTGCACAAACTTTTATTTACATTGTTGGTCATGAGATATATATTGTTGGTCCGTGCAGAGTGTTTGTGAATTGCGTGTTGATACCATTGTTGCAAAAACTTTGTCTTGCATTGTTGGTCATGCGATATTTCTCATTAATATGCCCTGCTATAACCATGAATATCGATTTTTTATCAATAATTATTATTTTTTCGAAATCTGAAGTAGACAGTGACCTTCCTCATGCTTTGAAGGTCATGTATGCGAACTTTCATCAAGATCGGAATAAAACTGTAGATTTGTATAAAAAACGTACACACAGACCCACAGACCCACCCACAGACCCACCCACAGACCCACCCACAGACCCACAGACGCACAGACCCACAGACGCACAGACCCACAAACATCCTTCTTTATATAGATAGACTAGAAGAGGTACCCGGCGTTGCCCGGGATACTTACACTTGCACAAACTTTTCCTTTCATTGTTAGTCCTGAGATATTGATTGTTGGTCCATGCAGAGCGTTTGTGAATTGCGTGTTGATACCATTGTTGATACCTATTGTTGTACAAACTTTGCCTTGCATTGTTGGTCATGAGATATTTCTCATTAATATGCCTTGCCATAACCATGAATATCGATTTTTTTATCGATATTTATTATTTTTCCGAAATCTGAGGTAGACAGTGACCTTCCTCATACTTTGAAGGTCATGTATGCGAAATTTTATCAAGATCGGAATAAAACTGTAGATTTGTATAAAAAACAGACCCACAGACGCACAGACCCACAAACATCCTTCTTTATATATATAGAAGACTAGAAGAGGTACCCGGCGTTGCCCGGGATACTTACACTTGCACAAACGTTTCCTTTCATTGTTAGTCATGAGATATTGATTGTTGATCCCTGCCTTGTGTTGGTGCATTGCGTATTGATACCATTGTTGATACCTATTGTTGCACAAACTTTGCCTTGCATTGTTGGTCATGAGATATTTCTCATTAATATGCCTTGCCATAACCATGAATATCGATTTTTTATCGATATTTATTATTTTTCCGAAATCTGAGGTAGACAGTGACCTTCCTCATGCTTTGAAGGTCATGTATGCGAAATTTCATCAAGATCGGAATAAAACTGTAGATTTGTATAAAAAACGTACAGACAAACAGACCCACAAACATCCTTCTTTATATAAAGGGTGTTTCAAAATTATGTACAATAAATTTAGTGACATATTCTTCAGGTCAAAAGTAGACGAAAATGTTCTATAGCACTTTGTCTGGAAACGATTGGTTTGCGAGTAATCCAATTTCATACAGTAGGGAAGCACGGTAGTTAGCTGACGATATTTTAGCAGTTCCAGCGTTTCGACCCAACACTAGGTTGAGTGGTTTGTTCCATTTAAACCTACTTTAGGGTTGTTCCATTAGTTCTGTACGGTTGTTTCCATTACTGTAGTTTCACTACTGTACATCCACTAGGAATATCAATTTCAGAACGTTTGCGTGCTTTGACATACGCATTACGATTTACGTAAAAAAAAAGTCATGTACACGTATTCCAGTGCAGAATACACTGACATGCACCTAATGTATGGTCTTGCGGACGGAAATGCTGTGGAAGCAAGAAGACTCTACCAAGGACGCTTTCCGAATAGACGTTTGCCAAATAACCGAACATTTGTATCTGTCGACAGACATTTGAGGGAGCGTGGTTCCTTTGGCCGTCAAACAGGACAACGGCGGCCTGTAGCACATTCTCCGGATGAGGAGGATGTGATAATTGAGATCATACATGATGAATCACAGACAAGCACCCGTCGTATTTCTTCCATGGCACACATTCCGCACTCATCTGTTTGGTGCATTCTTCACCGTCAGCTTTTGCATCCATACCACCTGCAACTGGTTCAGGCACTGAATCCAACAGACTATCCACACCGACACCGACAACTGAACCATGCGTGCGAGCTGGTGGCGGGCACTTTGAACAATTCCTGTAATTTGGAGCCACGGGTTTATTTGGCTGTATCGCGTAAATAAATCGTTTCCAGACACAGTGCTATAGAACATTTTCGTCCTCTTTTGACCTGAAGAATATGTCACTAAATTTATTGTACATAATTTTGAAACACCCTGTATATAGAAGATTTTGGAACATACGCAAAATCATAAGAAATAAATTTTGGCCAAATCAGGAGATGTTCACGACAACGACATAAAACATGCATTTTTTCATTTATTGAAAATGGTTACTGAAGGCATGTGCATGAAAATATGAAAATTTGCTTTGCTTACTCCGTACTCATGCAAGCAAGCCAGGCGCTTTTCAAAACCGAACGACGGATCGTTAATTTCATATTGGCACTCAACGATATTGTCAATTGCATTATCGTAGAAGAAATTTTAAGTAAATATCGAGGCATGCATAATCTCCGATGCTTTCATTGTTTCCACAAATATATATGAGGAAACGCAATATGGGTTAAAAAGGAAAGCTGAAAATTATTTATTTATTTATTTATTTATTTATTTATTTATTCATAATTATGGTTTAGCCAAAAAAATGCAAACAATTATCTCAGATCCTTACTGGGGTTGGGTTTCATCTCTCTAATTTCAACAAATAGTGTCCTAATCCCTGAATGTTCTTTGTGAATCCTGGCACAATGTGGTATTAATTTTTTTCCTCGAGATATATTAAGTAATTTTACATCTGTGGCTATATTGTATTTCGAAAATACCAAATTTGAAGGATTTCTTGAACAAAAAAACTATTTTACAAGTCCGTACGTTGCCGAAAGAACAAGCAGTGGAAATTAACATCCATTACTGTTTCTGGTATAATTTTTATTGTTTTTAAAATTGATTTTAAAAATAATTATATCTTTGTTAAATAAATATATAGAGGGGTTTTAAAAATTCGTTGGATATAAATTTTATACACAAATGTAGGATAGGAATGTCTAATAAATAATGTCCAAATTTTTTTTGAAGCAGTCGAAGCAGTTTTGAGTAAATGCAACTTTTGAGTATAATTGAAACTTAAGCAGTCTTCTTCTAAATTGAAACTGCGCACAGTTCTTCCCATACCAGCATCAGGTGTTCTAACAATGAAAGTCCAAGTTTCACTCAAACGTCAGTCAAAATATTTAATTGTTTGGTGGTTTGGGAAACCGCTATCTGTAAAGCCTTGCTGCTTCTCAATATCCCATGTGCAAATCAGCCATCTCAGCATTGCTACAAATAACTCGACAACACATGACAAGCTGTCACTTGATGTAACGTCACCAGCCGCCGCCAATCAAAGTCCAGCCAATTACAACGCTTCAAAGGGATGACTGCATTGCGTAATTTCACTATAAAGTTCCTACTTATGCCTGGTATTCATAACACTTTTCCGTTAAAGAAACTCGAATTTTAAGGCGACGGAAAAATTTACCGAAAGTGGTATTCATAACATTTTTTTCCGTTGCCTTAAAATTATTTCTTTCTGCTAACCACAAGCACGGAAAAAAGTCATTTCTTTCCTGCACGGAACATTACGCTGTGGTGCATTGTGGGATAGCAGCAGTGAGAAACTGAGAGGAGGTGCTGCGTTTTCGAAATCCATGTTGGCTGCAGTAATGGATCATGGGAGCAAGGAAATTTAAGGCAAGGGAATCGGGAATACCAACAAGGATTAAGGCAAAGGAATATCCTGTCGAGCTATCCTCAATTTCTTTTCTTTGGACCGCGTGCTGCACGGAATTCCTGTGACGGAATGTCCCTAACGGTAACGTGTTATGAATACTAGGCTTTAGTTCCTACTCTAAAGTGATATAATTCTTACACGACTCATGTCTGGTACATTCAACTTTTATATTTCTACGAGGGGAAGTCAGTAAGTTACAAATGGATATAAAAATGAAATACATACGAATATTGATTTGAAAACTGCTTTTATTTCTCCGCATAATCTCTCTTTACATTGAGGCACTTGTCCCTTCGTTTCACAAGCCCCTCAAAACAAGAAAGATGAAAATCTATGATAAGCAGTAATCCAAGAAGACTGTGAATATCTTCTTGCTGCCAACAAGACAACTGAGATGCTCAGAAAGTTCATGTGGAAAGTCGTCGAGCCCGGACCTTGCTACAAGCGACTCCCATTTGTTTCGCCCTCTTAAACATCATCTTTCGGGTGAATACTTTCTTTACGATGAAGCTGTTCGGTCCTCTTAATCGAAGCGACGATGAAGCTGTACAAATGGAAGCCACCGCCAGATTCAGGCAGCAGCCCAAAGAATTTTATCTTACTGGTTTTGATGGGCTTGTGAATGTTGAGAGTGATTATTCACTCCAGGTGTAATCGTGGTTGAAGGCCTGGTAACATTAAATAAATTCGAAAGTAAAACTCAACATGGTGTCAGAATTAAAACTCGCTTAAAGTGCTCTCGAAAGAAAATTTTCTTATAACTTCATTGGCATCGTAGATGTGGAGTCACTAAGACCTCAAGATGCCCTCTCGTTCACCGGTAATGTGCGTGAAAACTGGATAAAATACCGTCAACGCTTTGAACTGTACTTAGAAGCGATTTCGACGACAGAGAGGAGTGATAAGCAAAAACTCGCCTTGCTGCTAACCGTTGCAAGCCCCGCCGCTATAGAGGTATATAATTGTACTTTCACTTTTACTAATGAAACTGAACGTACATACAAAGTGGTGTTAGATAAATTTAACGCATATTGTAAGCCAACAGTAAATGAATCATACGAACGATTTCTATTTCATACACGCGTTTAAGCAGAAGCTGAACCGTCTGAACATTTTTATTAGACTTGCAAAGTAAAGCACAAACACGTAATTATGATGCTTTGAAAGACTCTCTTATCCGAGACCAGATAATATATGGAATCTGTGACACGAGAGTACGTGAACGTTTATTGCGAGAGGCAAAATTAACATTAGAACAAGCATGTGCTCTTTGTAAAGCTGCTGAAACTACGCAAGCTCAAAAAAGTGAATTAAGTACAAGCAAGACGGACGACCGAGAGCAAGGGGATCGGGTTCTACTAAGCTATTCATAACGAATGAGTCACATGAAAAAAGCAAACCATATTATAAATGCGGAAAAAATCATGAATATGCGCAATGCCCAGCATATGGCCAAACCTGTCGCCAATGCGGAAAGATAAATCACTTTGCTTCTGTTTGTCGTTCTAAAACAAAAACTAAAAACAATCGTGTGCATGATGTGCAGAAGGGCAGCGTTCTAGAAAATGAACAACAAGAGCTGTTGTATGTCAGTGCTATAAAAAAGAATCCGCAGAAAAACACAAAAGAACTTGTGAAATTTAAATTAGACACAAGAGCTGAATGTAATATGATTTTATATGAAACCATGATGAAATTAGGACTATCTCATCTGCTAAAAATACTAAAAGAAAATTAGTCACTTATGGAGATACGCCTATCCCGGTAAAAGGAACCTGTGAAGTAAAAGTAGTCTATAAACGCTCAGCCTACAAATTACAATTTATAGTCATCAAAGACAAAGAAGTATCAATCCTAGGATTACATGATTGTATGAAAATGGCTTTGCTAAAAAGAAATACACAGTGTAAAGAAATGTCAGCCAAAAGAGACATAAGAACTAGATGGCTATTTACAAAAGTATTCATCAGTATTTCAAGGCATAGGAAATCTAGACTATTCATGCGACATACAGCTGAAACAAACCTATACACCTGTCATAAAACCACCACGACGAATACCTGTGTCCTTAAAACCCCTCTAGAACAAGAGTTGCAAAACTTAGAAAAACAAGGGATTATCACTCGTGTGAATAGACCAATCGAATGGGTGAACTCCTTGGTGGTCGTCAGTAAACCTGATGGTTCACTGTGTGTGTGCTTAGGCCCTAGAGCCCTTAACAAAAATATCATGCGAGAGCATTATTGTCATGGCTTTCCTGTAAGCCTCTGTGCATATGATAGCAGAGAAAGAGGGGGAACGTTTTAGTTAACAAAACAATTTTAATATCGGAAGAAATGTATGATACACAGATTAATCAAGGCTGAATAAATGATTGAACTTGACAGGTATGTATTTCTTTAACAAGACTGCTATCGTAACCTAACAGTGCAAGTAATTATATAATCCACTTCGGCGTAGGCCATCATAATGTAGAGCCCGTATTTTCACTGTCGACCACGAAACCCAAGAAAGGTCCTATGCCCACCATGAAGAGGGTGGGGGCTCCTTCCTAATAGGGAAGACACAAAGAGCAGAATTAGCTCTAGACCGAAATAGACTAAACGTCGACTTAGAACGGTAGTTAACGTGGCCGAACGCAAAATACATAAAAGTTCACATTTACTTATAATACACGTAGCAGGTGCGTCGGACGTCTGTTCTACGACAAGTGTGGGTACGATGGCAGGACGATCCGGCAGGAACTTGTGAAGCACTGGCTAATGTCCGTAGCCCATAGGGTAGTCCGTGAAATGGGGGTGGCTAACGTCCACATGCAATAAAGATAAGATAATCATTAGCAACAAGCATTAAACCTATCGGAGAAACACATTGATTCTGGAGCGCCAGGAGAAATAACTTTTCCACTAAATAAATTATGCTGACAGTTATGATATTGAAAAGTCGCACACAATAATTATTTAACAAGTAAAAGGGAGCGCACTCACGTGAACGTCGGCGGTCGCTGGCTTCAGCACAGGCCGGGCAAATCGCGGAATCTGGTGGCAGTTCGCGCAATGCCGCCTGCTCGCAATACCCCTCCGTTGAGCTTTCTTCGGATGGAACCCGTTCGGCGTGTCGGTCCTCTTTCCGCACTCCAGCTGTCGTCTCCGTGCTCAAGCCGTCACTCTCCTTCGTTTCGCGTGCTCGAGCTTCTTCTCCCGTTAGACTCTCGTTGGCTTTCTTGCGTCTCTTGCACCAACCTCTGAACGTGTTCTCTTTCCATTCCTGTACATTTCTTTTCACTTATCTTGCCTCAAACTCCCTCATATGCCTCACTGTCTTTCTCTTATTTCCTTCGAGTTATCTCGCTTCTTATTTTTCCGATCCGTTCTACTCGGAATCCAAATGCGCTCTTCTTGTAATTTTCTTTCTCTCTTCCTTCCTCCCCTTTTCACTTTCCTCTCCTTCTCTTGGTCTCTTCCGACCTCTTCTATTCTCGGCGGGGGTGTTTTCTTTCTACAGCGCTTTCGCTCTCTTCTTTTTCTGTTTTCCTTCTTCTCTACTTTTTTATCTTCACTGTCCATAAATAACGGACGATGATTGTCCTTAATTTCTGACAATTATCCATTACGAACCAAAGAAGAAATCCTATCTGATCTGTATGGAGCTACTCATTTCTTGAAGTTAGATGCCAATCATGGATTTTATCAGATAAGACACACAGAAGAGGCAAGCAAACTATGTATATTTACTACACCGTTCGGAAGATACAGATTTCTCCGTATGCCACTGGATCAGAGTGTATATGGATGACATCGTCATTTGGGATAACTCTGAGAAAGAACATGATGAACGATTTCTGCAAGTGTTAGATGCAGTAAAACAGAAAGGAATGAAGCTAAACCCTAAAAAGTGTGAATTTAAAACGGATGAACTGACGTTTTTGGGAAAAGAAGTGTCAGCTAAAGGAATCGCTATCGGCGAAGATAGAGTGCAAGCAATGAGAATGGTGCCAATACCAACTACAAAAGCTGACATACAGAGAATATATGGCCTAGCCAACTATGTGTCATTATCAAAATATGAGGGAAAATGAAAAGGAACGTTATTTATTTTTTTAAGAAAGTGCTGGAGCAGACATAAAAAAACAGAATTTACTAAGTACACATCAATGTTCTGGTTATTTCTTTACGTATGAGCCATTGCTATTAAGGCATTTGTCCAATCGTGGTACAAGTTTTTCAATGCCTATTGCACACAAGTCCGTTTCCTGCGAGCACCACCGGCGTACTTCACCTCGGTAAACTTTTTGCACCATGCCCACACATTTGCGTAGGCCATGCAGTCGTTGCCGTACACTTTCTGTATTTCACTCTGAATTTCCTTGGGTGGACGACCTTTTGCCTGAAGAAAACGAATTACAGCGTTCGCGGTGCTTTTAAACGATAGGGAAAGTCGACAAGTTCAAATAGTATATCCAGTTTTCCCACCACTTACTACAATGTTTTCGTAAAAAAAATAAACAATGTTACCTTTTGATTTTCTCTCGTATATACCACACTTCAGAGAGCGCACGAAGCATCTGCGGAATCTCCTTTGTAAAGGTGTAGAAATGCAATGGGCACCAGAACATGCAGCTGAATGGCAATATATACTGGATGTATTATCTAAACAAACATTAGGACCAAAATATCAACTGATGCGTCAAAGTCTGGGATAGGCGCTGTGCTGACAATGGAGACCGGTAGCTTACGCATTTACAGCTCTAACCGCAGCAGAAAAGAATTAAGACCGGAAACACTGGGTATGGTTTTCGGATGTGAAAGATTTCACACACAACTTTATCTACGGACTGACCTTCATACAAGAAACTGATCATAAACCACTAATAGCTATAAGCAAGAAATCACTCGCAGATGTTCCAGTACGGATGCAAAGACTGTTTTTCAGACTGTTGAAATATGACTACACTTTACAGTTCTTACCTGGCAAACAATTTTTATGGGCAGATATGTTATCGCGACATTACTTTCCAGGAAGCGCCCCTACAGCTAGTGATTCTACAATCATTCACGTACAATAATGTGGAAGAAGAACAGTTAGTGGCGTTAGAAAATTTTATTACATAAATGTTACAACGTGTCGCTAAAATGACAGCTGAAGACACAGACTTACAGCTAGTCAGAAGAATGGTCACAGGCCAAAAAGTAAAGCCTTATACAAAATTCAAAGATGAGGTCACTTGCATTAATGGCATCCTATTGAAAGGACAAAGAGTTCTCATACCAAATGGGTTAAAAAAGGAGATGCTTCAAAGGATATATGAAGGCCACATGGGGCAAGAAAAATGTAAAGCCCGAGCACGGACCATAATGTATTGGCTAGGAATGAAGAAAGACAGAAGAAATTGTCACAACTTGTATCCACATAGAAATCAACAACAAGGAGAACCTTTAAAAGCACACGAATTCCCGCAAATACCTTAGGCTAAGGTCGCTATGGATCTGTTTCAGTGGGAAGGGGAGGTATACCTACTAATCATTGACTATTTCTCAAGCTATCGAAAACATTGAAGTACTTAAGTCAAACTGACTAAGCAGCAGTGATAACAGCGCTCAAAAGTTTTCTGCAGACATGGCATTCCAACCACAGTGACGTCGGACAGTGGACGTCAATATGCGATTTATGAATTCCGATACTTTGCTAAACAGTATGGCTTTAACCACATCAAAGCAGTCCGTGTTATCCTCAGTCTAATAGACTAGCAGAGAGAGGAGTACAAATAGTAAAGTACCTGTGAAAAGGAGCAAATGAGGTCGGAAGCGATCCCCATGTCGCACTATAAAATTACCGTACAGCACTTTTAAATGATGAAAAATCACCAGCGGAACTGCTAATAGGCCGTCCCTTACGTACTAGACTGACTAAAAAACTCACAGAGAACAAAATGAGTGAATTCGAGTAAAGGCAGATTATCTTGAAGTGCATTGGACGTAGTATTGTATTTCCTAACGAAATGAACTGAGGCCTTACAATACTGCATTATATCGGATACGACGACTAGTTTCGGCTTTATTATCTGCCTTTATCAAGTCTACATAAGAGAAGATTTAATACACGGCTTTTATACAGGGTGATTCTGAAAAAGTGTGTATAATTGTAAGCAATGATAGAGGTGACCAGAATGAACAATTTCTTTTTATACAATGTGGGTCCAAATTTGAACGCTAACTGAGATATGAACAGAAATAAAAATGCCGCCACCAAGATCAACAAGTTAATAACTCAAGTTCTGCAACGCCTAGAATAATGAATTTTGGAGGACTAATAAGGTACGACGAGACAACCATTGTATCTCAGATCAAATAATAAATTGTATAAATTGGACATGGAAATTTCTAATTTTGATATAGTTGTTTTATAATTTAAAAGCACCCGGTATTGCTCGGGATAATTACACTTATCAGAACAACCTCAAAAAATTTAAATAATAACACCATTGGTTTTCAGTAATTCCTCAATTTCCTGCTGTAGACGAAGCTCCCATTGTTCAGATGTTTCCGACGCCCGGAGAACTTTTTGTCTTCTGTGACCAAAAATCATTCATTTCTTCGGTGGCATTTCCATAAATATGAATTAACATGTATTCTTCGAATAGTTATTATAGAGCATAATATCTAATGTATGTTGATTTCAGGAGTCGAGTTGATGTATGCTTTGTTACCAGTTATATTGTAAACTATCGCCTGAGACTGATCAGCTTTCTTATCCATGTATACATAACCCGCTGGAAGAGGAAGGGGAAGCTGCCATCGTGTCTGGAAGGTTCTACACTGTTGAAGTCTCCCAAACACACAAATCGTCTGAACATTCGTTACGGAGCTGAAGAAGGAAACGTGTATCGTCTCGAGAGAGACTGCCCTATCCAATCGTCTTATTATACTCATTTCCTGCTCATAATTAACAGTTCTTGAAGATAAATGTTTTATCACTGCATCATCTTGAAAATATTGTTGCATCTTCACTATATCGGTTTCCATGGCAAAAATATTTCCTCAGCGTTGATATGAAAGTTATGGCAGCAATAACTTCGACGAAACAACTCTTTTTTTGGCAGTTGTGTGTGTGCTCTGCAATTCCAACAATCAGAATGGAGTTATTCACCACTTGGTAAACTGTGGTTGCAATTGCACTCTGCTCTCGATGTTTTGAAGCAAAACGTAGCCATTCTTCACTTTGTCTTGTCTAATAGTCACAATTTCTTCTGTTAACTCGCTCACCATTTGCTAAGTTGCAGCATTCTCCTGGCGAATGCAGTACAGCAGGGAGTGAACGAACTAATTCTTCTGTCGTCTTTCCACTCTTTCTCAATAGTCTGCTATCTCTCCACTTTCTCCAGTTTATGCCCATTTATAAATATTTTCAAGAAAATGTTAATTTCTAATAACTATCAATTCTAAGAAAAGCTCGAACAACAGGAATTCTATGCATTGTTACAAATTGAACTTTATTTATAAAGCACAAACTTTTCCTTGCATTTTTGATCATTAGATATATATTGTTGGTGAATTGCGTGTTGATACCGTTGTTATTGATACCTATTGTTCCACAAACTTTGCCTTGTATTGTTGGTCATGCGATACCTTATTAGTATGCCTTGTCATCATCATGCTTATTGATTTTATTATCGATAATTATTATTTTTTCGAAATCTCAGATAGACAGTGACCTTCCTCGTGCTTTCTTTTTGTGTAATAGTGTCAAGCGATGTAACGGAAAAGTTTAAAGAAAACGGCGTCCCAAATATGCAAAGTTTTATCAAGATTGGAATAAAATTGCAGAAATTTTTTAAATACACACAAACAAACACTCTTCTTTATAGAGATAGGTAGACTAACAGAGGCGCCCGGCATTGCCCGGGACAATTACAGTTATATGTAAACAGAACAACCTCAATAAGTTAAATAACCCCAAATTTATTTTCAGTAATTCTACAATTTCCTATTGTAGACGAAGCTCCCGCTGTTCAGATTTTTCCGACGCCTGGATAAGTTTCTGTCTTCTCTGACCAGTACTCGTTCTTTTCTTCGGTGACATTTCGGTAAATATGAATAAAAACTAGCAGAAGCGCCCGGCGTTGCCCGGGATAATTCCAGTTATAATTAAACAAAATGACTCCAAGAAGTTCAATAATAACTCATTTTGGTTTTCAGTAATTCTACAAGTTCTAGCTGTAGACCAATCTCCCGTTGTTCATATGTTTCCGACATCCGGATGAATTTTTTGTTTTAGCTGCAGTGTTTCTCCGAACAATTCTATTTCTTTTTTTAGTGGCATTACGATAGATATGAATTAATATGCATCCTTTGAGCGACTTTTAAAAACCAGAATGCAGGCTTAAAGTGTCGAGTTGATATATGCTTTGGTATTGGTCATATCGTAAAGTGTCTCAAGAGAACGACCAGCGTCCGTAAATACCCAACCCACTGGCAGAGGAAGGGGAAGTTGCCTTTACGTCTGGAAAGTTTTCATGACCACAATATTTTCCCGGCGTTGGTATGGAAATATATGGCAATAATAAGTTCGACGGAACAACTGTCTTCATGGGTGGCAGTTGATATATATAATCGTTTGTAACTGAGTGGGGTTATTCACTACTTGGTAATTTGTTGTTACAATTGTACTCTGCTCTCGATGTCTTGATGCAAAGCTTCGGCATTCATTAGTTTGTGGATCTAGCTCTCGCAGTTTCCTCTGTTGACAAGCTCAGCTCTTATACGTTCCTGCTCTAGACGAAGCTTCAGTTATTCAGATGTTTTCAACGCCCGGCTAGTTTTTTATATTTTAATTGCAGAGTTTCTGTGATCAATATTCGTTCTTTCTCTTTCCTTTCCAAATACAAATTTTCGCCAGCCGTCTGGACGTTTGTTAGGGAGCTCATGGAGTACATGTGTAACTCCTTCGCCTCCACGATGGACACTGCCTTATTTATGTCCTTCATTGCATCATCATTTTATGCCCATTGTTAATACAGTTAGTAGCAAAATGATAAGACCACTTATATTTTTGGTAAATTAAACTTTATTTTTTAAATACCGGCTGGTGTCAATTTTTTTACTGTTATAAAACAATAATGTAAAACCTCAATGAAAATAACAAATTAGAATTTTAGTTATTAACGAAAATGCCTTTATTTGCAAATTGCAAGAGTGCAAAATGATAAGACGACTGCAAGAATGGGCGAAAACATCAACTTTATAGGTACTATTAATTATCAGATGCATTTCCGTTGCACTTAATGACATCAAGGCATCGCTTATGCATTGAATTGCTAAGGCTTTGCAGCTCACGGAGAGGTATTGCATCCCATACCAAAAGAATTGCTTACTTTAACACTTTTTTGTGTTGAATTGTTTTATTTCTCTATCTTCAGAATGAACACGACGGAGAATTATGCCCCACAGGTTTTTCACAGGGTTCAGGTCGGGACTAATAGATGGCCAGACCAATACAGTGTGTTTTGTGCAGCAAGCCATTGCATTTTTTTTGGCAGTGTGAATGTTGCAGTTGTCTTGCTGAAAGATATAATTACTAAAGGTGATTTTGGACCAGTCCATCTTCTCCAAAATGTGCTTTTCTGCAAACTTGATCCTGGCATCTTTGCGAGCTGGTTTGAGCCTTGGAGCAGCCTTAGGACTAACAAATTCCATGAAGTTGGACCTTTGTATTGTCCGACTAATTGTCCACACAGATTCTTTTTTCCCTGTTTCATGTCCAATTTGATTTGCACTCTTTTTTTGTGTACTTGCCATCCTGATAACAGGGCGATCTGCTTTTCCTGACAACAATCTTGGCCTCCCAGTTAATTTTTTTTGCGTATGTGGCTTTATTCCTCGAAAAGTTTATGATAAAGTCTTTGAATGGCGAAGATTGCCACTGATCTGGCAGGAAAACCAATCTACCTTGTGGAAAGCCAATATTTTTCCTGTTTCTTCATCACTTAATGCTGAACCTCGCCCCATTTTAAAACGTTATTACAGAATGCAAGAGAAGCACAATAATTTGCATACTGTATCAACTTATTTCTTAAAATAGGGGTGTTTAGTTTCATAGTTTCACCCATTCTTGAAGTGGTCTTTTCAGTTTGCCCTCTTCCAAATTGAAAATAAAGGACATTTTTGTTAATAACTAAAAATCTAATTTGTTATTTTCATTTCGGTTTTAAAATTATTGTTTTATAACAATAACAAACAGTTGACACTAGCCAGTATTTAAAAATAATGATTAATTTACCAATTATAAGAAACTATATATTAGTCTCGGTTTCCAAAACAGATTATAGTCAAAATGTATCGGGGATTTTTAAGGAAATGAATTTTGAATATGTTGTGCTAACAAATCAGCTTGGTGATATCCCCGGCGTTGCTCGGACTCTTTTTGATTAAATTTTGAAATATCTGGATATGAATTTAAAAGAACACATGAAACAGCTTAGAAACAATATATTAAATTTCATAATGAAAATTCGAAAAAAAAATTTGGGGGTTATTTACTAGTGGTAATCAGTCTTTGCAATTCGCACTCTGTTCTCATGTCTTGAAACAAAATTTGGCCATTCACAACTTTGTGTAGTCTCGCAGTTTTTTCTGTTGATACGCTTGCATCGTACAGGGCCGTCTGGGAATTTAATGACTACTTGATCAATCACCACTTGCTCAGTCTGGTAACTTTCTTTTATATCCAGGTAGTGCTTATTTTTAAAGATTTTCAAGAAAATGTTAAGTTCTGGAAAACAAACATTTCTAAGAAAAACAGAACAACAGGAATTCTATGCATTGTAATAAATTGAACCTTATTTATAAAGCACAAACTTTGCCTTACATTGTTAGTCATGAGATATATATTGTTGATCGTGCGTAGTTTGTGATTTGCGTGTTGGAACCATTGTTGATACCTATTGTCACGTTTAAGAAAGTGAAAGAACAAGGTGCAAGAAAATAATGAATGAAAAATGTTTAATAAACATCAAATAAATTAAATAGTACACTTTGAGCAAAATCTAGTCTTAATCTGAACTACACATAATCAATAAATAGCAAATAATAGTAAAGTAGCACATCGTGGAAGCGGTTTGCTAAAAGAACTACAAATGCCACTCAGCGAAATCCTGGTAATGTATGAACCTGTCCTCCATCGTTTCCAAAATCCATATCCACTCCGCAGTCCTTGGCGACACCAAAAAGGAAAATGGGCTTATCTCAGTGGGCAATAGGCAAAAGAAAGAAATCAATATTAGAAAATTGAAAAATTAATGCAATAAATCCGTATCCTGAAAATACATGTAACAGTAAACGGTAAGACGCAAATTATCCCGTTTATCTTAGCCAATAGGTAACCATACGATAAAATTTGCCTTGACTGGCGGAAGCAACAGGCTGACTACCAACTATCAAGTCAAACACCTAGAGTTGCAATTTATAAATACAATGACTCCACTCAATTTACAATTAGGGAGCATCATTGGCGACAATACGAAATATAGATAGCCAATGAAACAAACAATCTTAAAGCAACAACAATTTTACAATACCGTCGCAAAGGTACTATTGATGAAGCGAATCAATATACTTGCAAGTGAAACAAATTGCAATTACGAAGCTCCACAGGCATTCAAACTGCCCTTTAGACGAATCAGTGGACCTCACTGCTCCCAATAGAAGATCCCCCACACATGCAAACTACCCCCATCAGCCTGTTTCCGGCCCACAATAGCCTCCCGCAGTCTCTTTTCATGGCGTTCACAACGCACTCACCATCGCCCGTCAATCTTATGAAGCAAAAACCTTGACTTGTTGGAGAATGCGACCTTAGCCCACTCTTGTGTGGTCCAATGGCGGTGCTCACGTGGAAAGTCTAGGCGTCGTTGACGATGACCCCTGGTCAACATGGGTGCAGCAACCATGTGTCGACTGTTCAGGCCATCCGTAGCAGGATGCGTTCAACGGTAATGTCGGCTACACGTCTGTTGGCACCACTGTGTAATCTGGTGGTCAGTTGATGGACTGTGGCTCTCCTGTTATCTTTTACGAGTCGTCGTAGGCCCTGCTCGCCCCGATGGTCGGTGGCTTACAGTGATGGCGTTGGGACGCGATTTCTGTACCTGCTGTCCACTCTTTGTACACCTTCACTATAGCGGACCGTGAACAGTTCACAAATCGCGCTGTTTTGGAGATGGTGCCACCCATGCTGCAAGAGCTTATGTCCGTTAAATCCGGACGTTTACCCATCTTGAGACTCGTGCACCTGCCGTTTGATGCACCAGCTTTAAAGCTTTCTCAGACTGTTATGCAAATTTTGCAATGTGTAATCTTTGTCGGGGCAAACCATGCATGTGCCTTAAAGGAGTGCTGGTCATAATTCATTGATATGACAGTGTATATAGATGTGTCCTCCGAACGATTATTAGAGTGTGCTTGTTGATTTGAATAGTCAAATTGATGTATGCTTTGTTATCGGTTATGTTGTAAATCGCTCAAGACTGACCAACGTCCTTATACAAGGTGATTCAGAAATCATTGTACAAACTTCTAGGGTAGATGTACAAACTTCTATGGGTAATTCTAAGCAAAAAAGTTCATTTGAACGTGCGTCCGAATTTGAATGTTAACTGAGATATGAACAGAAATAAAAAGGCCGTCACCAAGATCAACAAGTTAATGACATCTAGAATGATGCATTTTGGTAAAAAAAAAACAACAAACAAAACAAAACAAAACAAAACAAGGTATATATAACTGCGTGTAACGTTAAAATTTGATCGAATTCCAACGAGTAGTTTCAGAATTACGCTTTCAACCTCGTAACCCGTGTTCACTTGCCAACACTAACCAGCACGTGATACGATTTTGACTGCGTAACTCGGAAACTATTTGTTGGAATTCGATCAAAGTATAACGGTACACACAGTTTTAGGTACCCTATTTTTTTATTTTTTTCATACTAAAATTCATCAATCTAGATTTTACAGAACTTGAGTTATAAACTTGTTGATCTTAGAGGCAGTATTTTTATTTCTGTTCATATCACAGTTATTGTTCAAATTAGGACCCATGTTTATATGAACTTTTTGGCTTAGAATCACCCATACTATCTCCACGTTTGTATAATGAATGCTGAATGACCACATTGTATTCCACCCACTGGAAGAGGAAGGGGCGTCTTGAAAGTTCTGCACTCCTTATTATACTCATTTCCTGTCCATAATTAATAATTCTTGGAAACGAATGTTCTGTCATTGCATAATCTTGAAAATATTATTGCATCATCACTACATCGGTTTCTATAGCAAGAATATTTCTCCATATTGGCAACAATATCTTCGACGAAATAACTTTCTTTCAGGGTGGCAGTGCTCTGTGTGCTCTGCAAACCCAACAATCTGAATGAAGTTATTCACTACTTGATAATCTGTTGTTGCAATTGCGCTCTGGTCTCGATGTCTTGTAGCAAAACTTGCCCATTCATCACTTTGACAGGTCTAGCTGTCGCAGTTTCTTCTGTTGACATGCTCACCATTTGCTCAGTTTCAATAGTGTGCTGACAAAACCAATACAGCACCAAGCAAAGGGACTGGTTCCTCTGTCGCTTCTCCAATGTTTCTCAATGGTCAGTTATGTCTCTCCATTATCTCCAGTTTGAGCTCATTTTTAAAGGTTTTCAAGAAAATTTTAATTTCTAAGATCTATCATTTCTAAGAAAAGCCCGTAAAGCAGCAATTTTTCTGCATTGTTACAAATTGAACATTATTTATAAAGCACAAAGTATGCCTTGCATTGTTGGTCATTAGATGTACAGGATATTACAAAAAGACTCACCCGGTTTGATATGCGTATATTATGAAAACGATTGAACATAGTAACGTAAGATTATTTTTATATTACTGGGTAATGATAAAGTTTTTTTATAAACCAAATTATAAGTGCTCAATATGTCCACATACATATTGTATACATATTGTATATCTATATGGTAGTCTTATGACAAGCGGGGATGGCCAGGTGATTTCCCTTTACGCAGACAACCTGCGTCTTGGAATTGTTTAAACCATCACCTAATACCCTGAGCGGTAGGAATTTCAACACCAGGGTACTGTCGATGAAAATTACGGTGAACAGTTGTTACAGACGCACACTTCACGAAGCGTAGAACACAAAACGATTTCTGTTGTGGAGTCTACATGTTGACAAAAAACTGATCTGGCGGGCGACGCTAGAGTGTTAGCGCTAGCTGTCGGCATGTGCGTGAAACTGGAAATTTCACTTATTCTACCTACATATTATTCGATAGCATGACTTTTTAAAATCGGCTGATTTTTTTGAACCACCCTGTATATTGTTTGTCCGTGCATATTGTCGTTGAATTGCGTGTTGATACCATTGTTGATACCTATTTTTGCACAGACTTTGCCTTGCATTGTAGCATACCCCGGTGTTTTCCGGGATAGTTACAGTTGCAGGAAAACAGAACAACATAAGGAATATATGTAATAACTCAAATTGGTTTTCTACAATTCTACAATTTCCTGCTGTAGGCCAAGTTCCTGTTGTTCAAATGTTTCCAACTTTTTGTCTCTTTGACCAATACTCATTCATTTCTTCAGTGACATTTCGATAATAAGAATTGACATGTATCCTTCGAAAGATTATTATAGAGCATAATGCACTATGCTTGCTGATTTAAAGAGTCGAGTTAATTTATGCTTTGTTATCAGATATGTCGTCAACTGTCGCCTGAGCAAAGGGACTGCTTCGTCTGTTACCTTTCCACTCTTTATCAAAAGTCTGCTGAATCTGCATTATTTCTAGTTACTGCTCACTTTTAAAGACTTTCAAGAAATGGTAAGTTCTATTAATTATCAGCTCTAAGATAAGCCCGAACAACAGGAATTCTATATATTGTTACAAATTCAATTTTATTTTATAATCTTAGAAGCGGGATGGAATCTTCATTCTTAATGAACCTATTTTGAATGAACCTATTGCAGAGTTTGCCTTGGGTGTTTGGTCAAGAGATGTATATTGTAGGTCCGTGCATAATGTTAGTGTGCTGCATGTTGATACCACTGTTGATACCTATTGTTGCAAAAACTTTATCTTCCATTGTTGATCATGAGATTCCTCTTATTAATATGCCCTCCCATCATTATGAATATCGCTCCTTCCTTTCATATCACGAATTAAAGCTGGTGATGCAATCCAAAATACTTCCCTTTTTAAAGTATACGGTTATACTCTGAGCAGGAGTATCGCACCCTTGTTTCCAACGGATGAAAGTTGCCTTTAATGATGTTTTGTGAACCGCCTTTAGGGCCACAAAAATGGAATCTATATCCATACTCTGTCAGAAATGGAATCTTCCTACGTTTGAAATGATACGTGCTATGAGCCTGCTTAATGAATTATCCGGGGCTTTACAAAACAACCTCCGTCCCTCTTCTTTAGTTCAAAATTGGCTATTAATAACCGACAATTATCGCTCAACTAGAAAATACAAAATTGAAATAACTCGGAAGACGTCTACTTTTATATGAAGTGCCACGATAGAATGCAAATTCCCGAAATGTTCAGTTACGTGTCTCCACTATAAAAGTCAGATTAAGGAGTATTATATGCTTCAAGAAAGCGACTAAGGATGAATGTGACCCGGTTTATCTTATAATCCAACTTGACGTTCAATCGTTTTTATGTGCTTAGCCATCATTTGTTTCCCTTTCCCCCTTTTTCCCTATCTATTCCTTTGGAATGCTGACAATGTAATAATAATAATAATTATTTGAAATTTAAAAGAGACAGTGACTTTCCTCTTGCTTTGAAGATAAAGTGTGAAAAATTTCATTAAGGCCGGAAGAAAACTGTTGATTTGTATAAAAAACAAACAACCAACCAAACAAACCAACCAACCCAGAAACCCACAAACAATCTTCTATCTATGTATCTATGTATCTATGTATCTATCTATCTATCTACCTATCTAGTGTATACCTATCTATATATACGAGGGTTGGGGCATAAGTCATGGCAACTGGTTTTTTTCTTGTAAATATCTGAACGGATCACAAACATATATGTGTCGTGTGGAAGTTCTGCAGGCATAGTGTGTATGCAGAACAACAGATGGCTCTGTGATAGCTGGTAGTAGCACAGCGAGGGCTGTGAAATCAGTCAGTTGGTGAGTGTCGTGCGAGATGGAAATAACCCGTGTTGAGCAGCGCGCTTACATCAAAATAGCCGTTCTCCGAGGGAGAAATGCGATGGAATGTCACAGCGAATTAATGGAAGCCCTTGGGAATAATACCCTACCATACCGTACAGTAGCATGGTGGGTAGGAAATTTTAATGCTGTCCGCCAACAGGTGACCCGATTCACACATGGTGCAGCAAATGCTGAGGCTGATGGTATTCAGCGCCTCCCACATCTCTGGCAGCATGTGGTAACAGTAGCAGGGAACTACTTTGAGGGTTTTTAAGCCCAGGTTTGTTATGTCAACTTTATGTGTACTGTGTTGTCATTCTTTTGCACCGTAAAGGCCATATTGCCCTGTATACTACCATAATAAATTAGTGTGTTACGATATTTCAGTGCTATTCATTGTCCACACATGCAGTTAAGACCTTGTCCTTTCGCCTGTATATGTCACATTTTCCAACCGGACTGGTATCTTCAAGAAAAAAAATAGTTACCATGACTTTTGCCCCAACCCTCATATATAAAGAAGTATGTTTATTTGTGGGTTTGTTTGTGGGTTTGTTTGTTTGTGGGTTTGTTTTTTATACAAATCTACAGTTTTATTATCATCTTGATGAAATTTTGCATACTTGACCTTCAAAGCATGAGGAAGGTCACTGTCTACCTCAAATTTCGAAAAAATAATAATTACTGATAAAAAAATCGATATTCATGATTATGGCAAGGCATATTAATGAGAAATATCTCATGACCAAAAATGCAAGGCGAAGTTTGTGCAACAATGCTTATCAACAATGGTATCAACACGCAATTCACAAACACTGTGCATGGACCAACAATATATATCTCATGACCAACAATGCAAGGCAAAGTTTGTGCAATATAGATAAGATTCAATTTGTAACAATGCATAGAATTCCTGTTATTCAGGCTTTTCTTAGAAAAGAGAGTTCTTAGTATTTAATTTCTTGAAAATCTTTAAAAATGATCAGTAACTGGAGATAATGGAGAGTTAGAAAACTATTGAGAAAGAGTGGATAGACGACAGAGGAAGCACTCTTTTAGCTCAGTGCTGTATTGAGCAAATGGTAATCAAGTAAATAGAAGAATCGGCGACCGCTAGACTACACAAATGGCCATGTTTTGCTTCAAGACATCGAGAGAAGAGTGGGCATTGCTTCAACATCATGTGTACATCTAAAGTAAGATTACCTGAGCAAGAAAAGTTTTAGAGAGGTAGTGGCATCCTTGGAGAGGTCCATCCATTTTGAACCTTTAAACACTACTTTTCGAATTTTCATTAAGAATTTTTACTGTATTAATACTAAGCTTTTTCTTGTGTTTATTTTTTAGATATTTGCAAAATTTAATCCAAAAAAAAGTCCGAGCCAAGCCGGGATTATCACCTAGCTTATTTGGTAGCATATAAGATCCAAACGTTTCATAAAAATACACTTTGACTATATTCAGTGGGAACGTGTATATTTTGGAAACTCAGATGTTGATAATGTGATGATTGAACATTTGTATCGAAGAATTATTAATAATGAGCATAAAATGATGATGCAGTGACAGAACATTAATAAGGCAGCGTCTATTGATAAGGCAAAGGAATCGCGTTTGTCTCCCTTGAGCTCCCTATCAAACGTTCAGACGACTGGCAAAAATTTTTGTGTCTGGAAAGGAAAGAGAAAGAACGAGTATTGGTGAGAAAAACTCTGCAACTGAAACAGAAAAGCTATACGGGCATTAGAAACATCTGGACAACAGGAGTTTCGAATAGAGCAAGAGAGTTTAAGAGCTTCTACGTCAAGGGCAAGAAAAAATTGCGTCTATAGTATCCGGTGATGCTGTGCAGTGGTGAGGCAAGTCAAGAGGATTTTAGATATAGCCCCGGTATATCAACTAGAGTTACTGTTTTTCGTATTTTTCGTAAAATAAATAGTCCCTTTGCTCTGTGTTGTATTGATTGAGTTATTATTTAACCAATCGGGGGTTATAATTTAATTATTTGAGATTCTTCTGTTTACCTACAAGTGTAATTATCCCGGGCAACGCAGGGTAACTCTGCTAGCCTATATATATAAAGAAGGATGTTTGTGGGTCTGTGGGTCTGTTTGTTTGTATGTTTTTTATACAAAATCTACAGTTTTATTCCGATCTTGATGAAATTTCGCATACATGACCTTCAAAGCATGAGGAAGATCACTGTCTACCTCAGATTTCGAAAAAATAATAATTATCGATAAAAAATCGATATTCATGGTTACGGCAGGGCATATTAATGAGAAAAATTGCATGACCAACAATGCAAGACAAAGTTTTTGCAACAATGTTATCAACACGCAATTCACAAACACTCTGCACGGACCAACAATATATATCTCATGACCAACAATGCAAATAAAAGTTTGTGCAACAATAGGTATCAACAATGGTTTCAACACGCAATTCACCAATAACAATGAGCTCAAAATGATGATGCAATGATAAAGCAATCCTTTCCAAGAATTATAACAATGAACATAAAATGATGATGCAATATTGATAAGTTTCAATTTGTAACAATGCATAGAATTCCTGTTATTCAGGTTTTTCTTAGAAAAGAGAGTTCTTAGTACTTAATAATTTCTTGAAAATCTTTAAAAATGATCAGTAGCTGGATATAATGAAGAGTTAGCAGACTATTGAGAAAGAGTGGAAAGACGACAGAGAAAGCAAACCTTAAGCTCCGTGCTGTATTGAGCAAATGGGAAGCAAGTAAATAGAAGAATTGGCGACCGCTAGACTACCGAAAGTGATGAAAGGCCAAATTTTGCTTCAACACAACGAGAGAAGAGTGGAAATTGAAACAACATCAAGTGTACATCTGAAGTAAGATTACCTTAGTAAGAAATTATTGTAGCGGTCCAGCCATTGTGAGC
Organism: Rhysida immarginata; assembly: GCA_023313115.1. Taxonomy (NCBI): domain Eukaryota; kingdom Metazoa; phylum Arthropoda; class Chilopoda; order Scolopendromorpha; family Scolopendridae; genus Rhysida; species Rhysida immarginata. The sequence continues at coordinate 143,405 of JAHWFO010100866.1, forward strand.
CTTTAAAAAGATTTTTTTCGAATTTTCATTAAGAATTTTTACTATTTGAATTCTAAGCAGTTTCATGTGTTTATTTTTAAGATATTGCAAAATTTAATTTAATTTTTTGAGATTGTTCTGTTTACATCCAGTGTAATTATCCCGGGCAACGCCGGGTACCTTTGCTAGTTCTATATATATATGAAGAAGAATGTTTGTGGGTTTGTTTTTTATACAAATCTACAGTGTTTTTCCAATCTTGATAAAATTATGCATACTTGACCTTCAAAGCATGAGGAAGGTCACTGTTTACCTCAGATTTCGAAAAAAATAATAATTATCGATAAAAATTGATATTCATGGTTCTGGCAGGGCATATTAATGAGAAACATCTCATGACCAACAATGCAAGGCAAAGTTTGTGCAATAATAGTTATCAATAATGGTGTCAAAACGCACTTCAAAAACACTCTGCACGGAGCAACAATATATATCAAATGACTAACAATGCAAGAAAAAGTCTGTGCAACAATGGTGTCAACACGCAATGCACCAACACTAAGCAAGGATCAACAATATACAGGGTGATTATAATTGAAGTTTAAGTTTCAAAACCCTATAAAAAAAGAACCACTTAGTAGAAAGACGTCCAATTGGAACGGAATGTTATTGAAGAACGGGAAGGTTATGGCATAAGAAAAAAAAGTAGGTCCAAATTTTAGCAACAGATGGCGCTGTAAACGTCAGAATTTCGACTACAAATGACAAATGAATCGTAAAATAAACGCTAAGGTGTAAGTTACACGTTAAACCAACTGTTCTGTTCCGTGTGCAAAGCATCCAACAAATTGGGTTTTTTAAATTGTGGGAGACTGGCGCAAAACATGTTCAATATGCTATCCAGCGTTCTATGTAACAAGTTGAAATCGAGAAACAGCATGTTCCACAAATGATCGAAGTGTCTCTGGTGTCACGTTCAGAATGTGTTGCGCAATGCGTGTCTTCAATTCTGCTAAGTTTGCAATCGGAGCACTGAACACTGACAGGTATTTTCATTTACATATTCTGACGCCTACAGCGCCATCTGTTGCTAAAATTTGGACCTACTTTTTTTCCTTATGCCATAAGCTTTCCCCCTTCTTCAATAACATTCCATTCCAATTGGACGTCATTCAACTAAGTGGTTCTTTTTTATAGCGTTTTGAAACTTAAACTTTAATTATAATCACCCTGTATATTTCATGACTAACAATGCCAATATATATCTCATGACTAACAATGTAAGGCTAAGTTAGAATTCCTGTTATTCAGGCTTTTCTTAGAAAAGAGGGTTCTTAGTACTTAACAATTTCTTGAAAATATTTAAAAATGATCAGTAACTGGAGATAATGCAGAGTTAGCAGACTACTGAGAAAAAGTGGAAAGACGACAGAAGAAGCAATCCTTTAGTTCTGTTCTGTATTGAACAAATGGTAATAAGAAGAATCGGCGGCAGCTAGACTACACAAAGTGATGAATGGCCAAGTTTTGCTTCAAAACATCGAGCGAAGAAAGGGAAGTGCAACAACAACAAGTGTACATCTAAAGTAAGATTGCGTAAGTAAGAAATTATTTAGACTAGCAGTGGCATCCTTGGAGAGGTCCATCAACTGTGAGCTTTAAAAAATTTTTTTATCAAATTTTCATTAGGGATTTTTACTGTATTAATTCTAAGCGTTTGCTTGTTTTTATTTTTAAGATATTTCAAAATATATTCTAAAAAAAAGTCCGAGCCACGCCGGGGTTATCAACTAGCTTATTTGGTAGCATAGCAGGTCCAAACATTTCTTAAAAATACATTTTGACTATATTCTGTGGGAATGTGTATATTTTGGAAACTGAGATGCTGATAATGCGATGACTGAACATTCGTTTCTAAGAATTATTGATAATGAGAATAAAATGATGATGCAGTGACAGAACATTAATAAGACAGCGTCTATTGATGAGGCAAAGGAGTCACGCGTGTCTCCCTTGAGCTCCCTATCAAACGTCCAGATGACTGCTTAAATTTATGTGTCTGGAAAGGAAAGAGAAAGAACGAGTATTATTCAGAGAAACTCTGCAACTAAAACAGAAAAAGCTCTACGGGCATTTGAAACATGTGAACAAAGGGAGTTTCGAATAGAGCAAGAGGGTATAAGAAGAGTGCAAGAAAAACTTTGATGTTTCCTGGTGGAGAAGATGGATATCATTTTATTCTGAAGCGAAGCCAACTAGAGATAAATAAAGTCCCGTTATATCACCTGAACTTCCTGTTTTTCGTATTTTTCGTAGAAGTGATAGTCCCTCTGTTCTGTGTTGTATTGATTGAGTTATTATTTAACCAATTGTGAGTAATAATTTAATAAAAATAATAGGAAACCACTGATCCACATAAAAAATTTTAATCGGACGTATGCGCATTTCGGCAGCCACACTGCCTTCTGCAGCATACACAAGGATTTTGATCAGAACAGACAAGATAATTATACTGGGCAACGCCAGGACCTCTGCTAGTCTTCTTTATATATATATATGATTGTTTTTCAGTAATTCAACAATTTCCTGCTGTAACAGCAGTTCAGCGTCCTCATATACCCAACCCACCTTCTAGAAGATTCTACACTGTTTAAGGCTCTCAAACACACAAATCTTCTAAACAACTGTTAGGGTGCTAAAGGCAGACCATTTGTTTCTGGGGGCTCTGCAATCCCAACAGTCTGAATGACGTTATTCACTACTTGTTAATCTGTTGCTACAATTGCACTCTGGTCTTGATGTCTTGGAGGAAAACTTCTACAAAAGCAGTCGCAGTTTCTTCTGCTGACACGTTTACCATTTACTGACTTTTAACAGTGTGCTGGCAAAACCAATACAGCACCAAAACCTCTGTCGCCCCTCATATGTTTATCAATGTCCTGTTATCCCTTCCATTATCTCCAGTTTGTGCTCATTTTTAAAGATTTTCAAAAAAATTTTAAGTTCAAAGAACTATCAATTTCAGCCCGGAAAACATGAAGTCTATGTATTGTTACAATTTTAAACTTATTTATAAATCACAAACTTTGCCTTGCATTGATGGTCATGAGATTCTTATTAGTATGCTTTGTCATCATTATGAATATCGATTTATTATCGATAATTATTATTTTATCGAAATCTGAGGTAGACAGTGACCTTCCTTATGCTTTGAAGATCAAATGTGCAACATTTCATCAAGATCGGAATAAAACTGCAGATTTATAAAAAACAAACACACCAAACACCCACCCCAAACCCACAAATACTCTTCTTTATATATATAGACTAGCAGAAACACCCGGCGTTGCCCGGGATAATTTCAGTTTTAGGTAAGCAGAAAAACCTCAAGATGTTAAACAATAACTCAAATTGGTTCTCAGTATTTCTATAACTTCCTGTTGTAGATGAAGCTCCCATTGTTCAGATGTTCCGACTTCCGGATAACTATTTTTTCTTCTCTACACTCTAGCCGGGGTGGCCAAGAGGGCTAGGGCATAGGCTTTCTAGTTCTCGAGTCCGCCTGGTCTTGGGTTCGGATCCCGCCGTGGGCATGGATGTTTGTGTCTGTCCTGGACTGCGTACATATATAACTTGTGTAAAAGGCGCAGTATGACCTTAGTAGTCGACGCCAAAATTTCTAATAAACCCACCATATTCTCTGAGCAATACTGAATCATTTCTTAAAGGGTCATTTCCACAGATATTAATTGCATATACCCTTCGAACGATTTTTATGGTTGAGTCGAGTTGATTTATGCTTTGTTATTGGTTGTCGTTAACTGTCGCCAGAGTGAAGAGACTGTTTCATTTGTCACCTTTCTACTCTTTATGAATAGATTGCTGACTCTCCAATCTGTATTCACTGATCATTTGAAAAGATTTTCAAAATGATGCTAACTTCTAAGAGTTCTCAATTCTAAGTAAAGCACAGAAAAACAATAATTCTATGTATTGTTACAAAGTCAATTTTGTTTATAATTCTCAGAGTTGGGATGAAACCATCAGTCTTACTGATTCTACTCATATTGCACACTTTGCCTGATAAACCGCTGTCGCACTCTTCTTGTCCTGACTCAGATGAAAATGATAACCGTCTTCACCACCGGGTAGAATCACTGGATACTTTAGACCCATGTTTCCTTCTAAGTTTCCTTTGCCCTTAACGCAAAAACTCTAATACCCTTCTGCATTAGACGAAGCTGCCATTGTTCAGAAGTTTCCCATTCCCGGAAAAATGCTTGTTCTTTACTTCGGTGGCATTTCTTTAGATATGATATAAAACGCATCTTTTGTAGTATTACTAAACAGCACAATACCGTTTGCTGTTAGATTTGAAGTGTTAGGTTGATGTATGCTTTGTTATTGGTTATGTCAGAAACTGTATCTGGATATCGACTACGCACAGTGGCCGAATCACCGGTTTAGACGAAAAAATTATGTTACATTGTTAAATGGTTACAAATAAGGTATTACTCTTATGGGAAGTAAATACGTAATGAGGCATATATAATTAGTCTTATCTCACTTTTGACTATAAAACTATTGTCACGTGGTAAAAGACTGAAAACGAAAGTTTTGGCATTTAACAGCATCGATGACAGTCACGGGGAGGAAAGAGGCAAACCAGCCAATCGGCGTCGATTCCGATATTCTGGAAGCACGACACGGGATCAGTACTGCACGGGATTCGAGCACGAAAAAGGCAGTAGGATCTTTGTAAGCAATGAGGCAGACTGGATCGTCAAAAGACCCGGTGATTTTACACGAAAACCACTGAAACCAGGGAACAAATCGAACGAGCCCGGCGGAAAAAATCCTTTTGTCGTCGACAAGAACGACGGAGCCTGCCACGACAGCGAGCGTCGTGGAAGGACAGCAGACAAAGCTAGCGTGGTCACGCATTCAAGTTGCCTGTGAACGCTCAAGGACGAAAAACGAGGCGTTACGATAGCGCCGAGGGTGAACCGACCGACGGTGAGCAGCGTAAGATATTTTCCCATGTAGCAACAGGGGTATCAGGTCAGTTCGTCAAGGGTCAATTCGTCGAGCGTCAGTTCGTCGGCGTCAATTCGTCGAGCGTCATTTCGTTGAGAGTGTCAGTTGGTCGCGCGGTTAGTTCGTCGGAGGTCAATTCGTCGAGCGTAATTTCGTTGAGAGTGTCAGTTGGTGGGGCGGTCAATTTGTCGGAGGTCAATTAGTCGAATGTCAATTCGTTGACCGTGTCAGTTGGTCGGGCGGTCAATTTCTCGGAGACAAATTCGTCGGGTGTTTCAGTTGGTCGAGATAATAAATAAATGGTCGAAAAAACTTTCATAAAATTCATTAACGAAAAAAATTGTTGTTACTAATTTATTTATTTGAAAGGCAAACAATAAATACCGTTACTGTTAAAACTCCGTATCTATATACAGCTTTTGTAAGCAATGTGATATAGTAGCCACAATACATCTAATCTTGTTGACATATGCCCCAAACTATTTATACCACTTCAGTACCTTTCATTTTCAAAATGAAATTAATAACTGTATAAATTTAATTATCGGACAAATTGAGCACATACAGGAAATTATCTTTTTATTAAGTAAAAATTAAATAATAACATAAATAATAAGCTTGCCGAAACATTTAATATCCTGTGGTCGATTTCCTCAGTTTAACACAAAATTTCACGTCACCTGTTCACAGACTGGCATATAACAACATAATATATAAATGGTCGAAAAAAACCTTTTAAGAACATTTATTAACGAAAATCAACAAATGACGTTACTGTAATAATCAACAAACGATAATCTGATAACAAAGGAAATAATACGAAAGGCAGAGGGGGAGGGTTCAAACTAAGAGGTTGTCGAGGGTAGGATAAAAGCCCCTAACTGCTTATACTGCTTCAGTAGTCTTCATGTCAGAATATACTTAATAATTATAAAAGTATTACACAAACTGATCACATACAGGAAATTAAATTTTTATAAAGTAAAAGTTAAATAACAATACTTGTGTGTAAAAAATTAAATAATAACATAAATACTATGTGGAATACAACTATAAAAGAAATACAACAAACTGATCACATACAAGAAATTAAATTTTTATTAAGTAAAAGTTAAATAATAACATAAATATAAGGGTGTAGGACTTTCAATTCAATCTGATTGCATGGTCTATACCGTTTAAAAATTTTGGCAATGTCTTCCGACGGTTCACGCACAGGGCTTTAAGCCGCCCCTGATGATCTTGCGCGGCACGTTTGTTGTATTTCTTTTATAGTTATTAATCACATAGTATTTATGTTATTATTTAATTTTTTACACACAAGTATTGTTATTTAACTTTTACTTAATAAAAATTTAATTATTGAGTTTTCTTCCATCTCACAAGTTTCTTCATCGTTTTTCAAGATTGGTGACTTTATTTATTATTTATTTTTTTGTTTTTATTAATTTTACTATTTTCCCCATTAAAAGGAGACGGAACACATTTAAAATTAAAAATTTAATTTCCTGTATGTGATCAGTTTGTGTAATACTTTTATAATTATTAAGTATATTCTGACATGAAGACTACTGAAGCAGTATAAGCAGTTAGGGGCTTTTATCCTACCCTCGACAACCTCTTAGTTTGAACCCTCCCCCTCTGCCTTTCGTATTATTTCCTTTGTTATCAGATTATCGTTTGTTGATTATTACAGTAACGTCATTTGTTGATTTTCGTTAATAAATGTTCTTAAAAGGTTTTTTTCGACCATTTATATATTATGTTGTTATATGCCAGTCTGTGAACAGGTGACGTGAAATTTTGTGTTAAACTGAGGAAATCGACCACAGGATATTAAATGTTTCGGCAAGCTTATTGTTTATGTTATTGTTTAATTTTTACTTAATAAAAAGATAATTTCCTGTATGTGCTCAATTTGTCCGATAATTAAATTTATACAGTTATTAATTTCATTCTGAAAATGAAAGATACTGAAGCGGTATAAATAGTTTGGGGCATATGTCGTCAACAAGATTAGATGTATTGTGGCTACTATATCACAAAAGCTGTATATAGATACGGAGTTTTAACAGTAACGGTATTTATTGTTTGCCTTTCAAGTAAATAAATTAGTAACAAAAATTTTTTTCGTTAATGAATTTTATGAAAGTTTTTTCGACCATTTATTTATTATCTCGACCAACTGAAACACGCGACGAATTTGTCTCCGACAAATTGACCACCCGACCAACTAACATGGTCGACGAATTGACATTCGACTAATTGACCTCCGACAAATTGACCCCCCGACCAACTGACACTCTCAACGAAATTACGCTCGACGAATTGACCTCCGACGAACTAACCGCGCGACCAACTGACACTCTCAACGAAATGACGCTCGACGAATTGACGCCGACGAGCTGACGCTCGACGAATTGACCCTCGACGAATTGACACGTAACCAGCAACAGGATATACTCCACCCCGCAACAGAAGGTTGACTTCACCGTCGGCATCGACGCCCCCGTCATGTTGAACTGCTAACAGCGAACTCTGTGCTTCATTTTGCATTGAGAGATTCTGTTTCGCTAGATACCATACACATATTTCTTAAGTTTTACCTGTGTCGTCCACATAAACGGCTCCTTGATAAGACATTTAAGGCATTGATAAGACATATACGAATTTTCCCGGGCACGTCTAACCTCAATGAACGTTATAGCGAGTTAATTGGAGTTTTTCCATTCTCCTTGTGTAACTACCTTGAGCGAGGTGCCTGTGGTTTGCTCCCACAAGACGAGATTTTGTGAACTATTATATTTATCGTCACGCCTTCACAATTGTTAACGAGCGTATCTTTTTCCGTTACAAGACTCCTCCTGGACTAGACCTTATCTCGATTCATGACATACTGTCGTTCATCGCTATTTGACCGATCATTGCTCTTCTGTCTATTAAAGGCCTAATCAATATGTTTCTCGACCGCAGCCAGCCTCCCCGCAAACGCGCAGTGGTAACGCCTGGAATCAGCAGCTTCGTGTGTTCACACTTCCCTCGTAGTCCTATGCCGTGCTATTACGACATAATTGATCTTCGTAGCCTTTAAAATTTCACCCATTATGATTGGACTTGATTGGACTGTTTATGTGCGCAGTTATCATCTACTAAAGCAAGGGCGACGATAACAAAATTTTGTGTGATTGTGTTCTAAGTGAGAATCCACAAGTGGTGTTGCATTATACCCCATTGAGTGGATGACGGTTTATAATATTACTAGAAGAGGTACCCGGCGTTGCCCGGGATAATTACACTTGCACAAACTTTTCCTTTCATTGTTAGTCATGAGATATTGATTGTTGGTTCATGCAGAGCGTTTGTGAATTGCGTGTTGATACCATTGTTGATACCTATTGTTGTACAAACTTTGCCTTGCATTGTTGGTCATGAGATATTTCTCATTAATATGCCTTGCCATAACCATGAATATCGATTTTTTATCGATATTTATTATTTTTCCGAAATCTGAGGTAGACAGTGACCTTCCTCATGCTTTGAAGGTCATGTATGCGAAATTTTATCAAGATCGGAATAAAACTGTAGACTTGTATAAAAAACATACAGACAAACAGACCCACCCACCCACCCACAAACATCCTTCTGTATATAGATAATTATTTTTGTTATTGAATAAGTGTTTCCAGTATTTGTGCTTCAGGGAATTGCGTATCACAAGTAGTGTGCCTTTATTGAAGGTGCTTCCTCGGCGTACATGTTCAGCATGACTTTGCTTATCACCGTGGATTTCACGGCATTAGTGAATTGTGTTTTCGATTTTTAAGCTTCCTCTGTATGACAAATCGCATAATAACACTTCTTTTTGTTTCTTCACTTGCCTGATTTCGTTCTGTCTTTTATCTCATTACCACGTGACAGAGCGGAATGTTTGATCTCAGGCATGGTTATACTAAATCTACAGGGGTACTCGACAATGGCCTCAGACGATGTCGAGAAGAATTTTTTGTCTTCTATTTTTTTCCCCGCCCAACCTACCTTTTACGGGCACTGGATTAATTTCTGGCTCCCGACCCGCTCGCACGGGAGTGAAATGAGCGAAACGTTAGAGGGCTCTTGGTGTCTTCTTCAGTTTAATTATGGCGATGCAATGCACAAGAAAAATCTCCTATGAAGCTAGAGAGTTGCAGTACATAGGATGTCCCATAGAGAACCAAACTGCGCATTTCAAAAATTTAATGGACAGTTATCAAATGACGCAACCGAAGCTCATCAACTGGTACTTTATGATGATGCTTCCATTACACATACAAGTGCATCTAGAGGGTTTAGAAGATGCCTCTGCAGAGGATCTATTGGCGGAAACGAAGCACTGCATACAACGATGATCAATGGAAATGCCCAAGTGAAGTATGCAGTCTTGAACGAAGAACCAATCGGTGGTCGACACGATTGCTCAAATCTATTCGAATGCCAGAAAACAAGGCATCGGCATAGAAAGTGCATTTACTGGGACTATTGTAGTTAATAAAGACAAAGAGAAAAAGAAATGGAAGCAACGAAACAGAAATAATGACGTAGCGATTTCATCTAGCCAAATAAATGTGTTGAGCTCTACGAATTCGGAGTCAGAGTATCAATACAGAAATAAGGTACCAGAAAGGAATAAGTTATGGTCGCCCGGAGGCAGGACGAAAGGTATGTTCGGCTATGTATGGAGGAGCAAATCGATATTGTATATAAGTATGTCGTAGACGATGAGAGACATACAAAGAGCCGGGACCCACCGTGGCAGCATGTTACAAATGACGTAATAAGGTACGAAGAATTCGTCGAAGGGGCTAATTGTAAAGAAGAAATTAGCTCTGATGCAAATGCAGCAGCCACCTTCATTAAGGAATACGTCTTGCAACATCCCGACTCGCCGATTGTCGGGAGAAAGGGCAATTTAATAAATTTCAAAGACAAAGGTGCTATCAACAACCAGAACTTAAAACGGCATTTAATAAAGATAGCGCAAGAAATCCAAGAAACTCAAGTTAGGCTTAGGAATGGACCTGAGCAATTTGTCGTAAATATCAACTACTGGCCTAGCTCATACCTAGCCTGATACCTAGAACGGAGCAAGCAATAGGAAAGGTTTTGACCAAAATATTAAATTGGGAGGAAAACATTACTTATAAGACTTATGAGCTTGACATTAAAGAAGACGATGTGGTGTTAGAATCTATGCTAAGGGAAAGCGATGATAGCGTGCCATCCCACCAGGATAGGCCGACACCGAAACGCGATCCTTTAATTCAGGGTTTAGTGGATCCCAATCCTCGTAGCGATGGCGAAGATAAAAATGTTATTCACGATCTATCAAAGGAGGAAGCGCCCCCTGGGAAGATAAATATAACTCAGGAAAATGACGCTCAACAAGAGGACTGCAATAAAGCTACCGGCGAAATAATGAACAGAATGTTAGCCCAATTGGAACGTTCTTTATCAATCATAGACAGACTAATCAATATTATTGAAAATAATAATAGTTTTGAAAATAAATTAGCTCCACTGGATAAGAATTGGAGCGAAGGTAATACTGCGACTGCTAGGAGTTATATAGTCAAGCCAGCATCATTGAATAGTGAAGGTAAAAGAAGTCGCCGCAATCAAAAACGAAGATTCCGACGGCGCAATAATTGCTCAAAAAATCAGAATGAGACTTTTACTAGACATTACGGCAATCAAGGGCCTCAAAGAAATAGTAACAAGTATACTCAAAATTTCTGCAATTTTATCAATTCTAACCTTGAAATTAGAGCTAAGATTTAAAAGTGTACGGGTTCATTGACGTTGCCCTCAATAATTCCCTCTGCCAATCTATTTAGTGGGAAAACGAATGGATATAAAAGTTATATTGGAAATTATGTGAATAGCGAAAATAGAAGGAAGAGTAATCAACGAAGTGAATATTTTGGAAAGGGGATAGGCAAGGATAAAGACAGACATTTAAATAGGAGAGAGAACAAGGAGACTATTGTAACATTATAACAAGCTCTGAAGTTTATTGCGAAAGACGCTTGGAAAAGACTGTTGATAAGAAAAGGAATTACAGAAGTAACAAAAAGAGGCAAAATCAAATAATGGACAGAAATTCTTTGGACAAAACACAACATCATCAGTATAATCGGATCAACAATGGACGTCGTAAAAGACCGAAAACGAAAGCTTTGGCATTTAACAGCATCGATGACAGTCACGGGGAGGAAAGGGGCAAACCAGCCAATCGGCGTAAATTTCCATATTCCGAAAGCGCAACGGGATTCGAGCACGAATAATGCAGTAGGATTTTTGTAGGCAAACGAGGCGTACGAGATCGACAAAGGACCCAGTGGGTTTAAACTAAAACCTCTGAGACCAGGGAACAAGTCAAACGAGCCTGGCGGGAAAAATCCTTTTATCGACGGCGAGAACGACGGAGCCCGCCACGACAGCAGGCGTTGTGGAAGGACAGCCGATAAAGCCAGCGTAGTCACGCGTTCAAGTCGCCTGTGGTCGCTCAAGGACAAAAAACGAGGCACTACGACAGCGCTGACGGTGAACCGACAAATGGCGAGCAGCATAAGATATTTTCCCACGTAGCGACTACAAATACTCCGCCCCGCAACAGAAGGTCGACTTCACTGCCAGCATCCACGCCCCCGCCACATCGAAGTGATTCAGCGAGACTCCGTGCTACGTTTCGCATCGAGAGATTCTGTTTCGCCAGGTAACGTACACATATTTCTTAAGTTTTACCTCTGTGGTCTACTTAAACCTACAAATGGTAATAAGAATCGGCGGCTGCTAGACTACATAAAGTGATGAATGGCCAAGTTTTGCTTAAAACATCGACCGAAGAAAGGGAATTGCAACAACATCAAGTGTACATCTGAAGTAAGATTATGTAAGTAAGAAATTATTTAGACTAGCACTAGCATCCTTGGAGAGGTCCATCCATTGTGAGCCTTTAAATATTTTTTTCAAATTTTCATTAAGAATTTTTACTGTATTAATTCTAAGCGTTGTCATGTGTTTATTTTTAACATATTTCAAAATTTATTCCAAAAAAAAACTTCGAGCCACGCCGGAGTTATCACCTAGCTTATTTGGTAGCATAGCAGATCCAAACATTTCCTAAAAATACATTTTGACTATATTCTGTGGGAATGTATAAATTTTGGAAAATGAGATGCTAATAATGATGAGGGAATGTTCGTTTCCAAGAATTATTGATAATGAGCTTAAAGTGAAGATGCATTAACAAAACATTAATAAGGCAGCGTTTATTGATGAGGATAGGAGTTACACGTGTCTCCCTTGAGCTCCTTATCAAACGTCCAGACGACTGGTAAAAATTCATGTGTCTAGAAAGAATAATAGTTATTAATTAAAAATACAAAGTGAATAAAAAATAGGATAAAATAAGCAAAAATATTTAATCAAAAATCAAAATAAAAAGCTGACGTTTCGGATAGAGACTATCCTTTATCAAAGCAAAAAGGATAATTCTCTAAAAGCAAATAGAATATTAGAGAATTATCCTGATGTTATGAAAGTTGTACTAACAGACGGGACGGAGGACAAATAGAAAATAATAAGAGGGTGGCGAGAAAAATGCAATAGGATAACACATATGAAGTTAAAATTATAAAAAAGGTTAGGGATAATAGGGTGCCTAGCAAAAAGATTTCGTAAAATTCCCTGAATTTCCCTTGATTTTTTCTGATCATCAGCAGACACGAAAACGCTATCATGAAAAAATATTATTGACAATGTTCAAAATTTTCGACTTTATGATTCCCTGACTGGTCCCGGTTACAAAAAAATTCCCTGACTCTTCCCGGTTACAAAAAATTCCCTGACCATTCCCGGTCGCTAGTCACCCTGTAAATTGTACCACATATAAGAGTAACCGGGTCAAAGGTCCCTGAAATAAAGGAGTGCAAGAAGCGCCCTCCTCTTATACCGACAAGACAATTATACCGGGCAACGCCGGGCCCTCTGCTAGTTTTCTTTATATATTTGTGATTGTTTTTCAGTAATTCAACAATTTCCTGCTGAAGAAGAAGCTGCATTTGTTCAGATATTTTTAACGCACGGATAACTTTTTGTCTTTTATGACCAAAACTGTCACCCGAGACAGATCAGCGTCCTCATATACCTAACCCACCGTCTAGAAGATTCTACACTGTTCAAGGGTTTCAAACACACATTTTGTCTGAATAATTGTTAGGGTACTGAAGGCAGACCATTTGTTTGTGTGTGCTCTGCAATCCCAACATTCTGAATGACGTTATTCTCTACTTGGTAATCTGTTGTTGCAATTGCACTCTGCTCTCGATGTCTTGAAGAAAAACTTGGCCATTCATTAGTCTGTGTGATCTAGCAGTCGCAGTTTCTTCTGTTGACACGTTTACCATTTACTGAGTTTTAACAGTGTGCCGGCAAAACCAATACAGCACCAAAACCTCTGTCGCCCCTCCAATGTTTCTCAATGTCCTGTTATCTCTCTCCATTATCTCCAGTTTGTGCTCATTTTTAAAGATTTTCAAGAAAATTTTAAGTTCTAAGAACTATCAATTTCAAGAAAAGCCAGGAAAACATGAAGTCTATGTATTGTTACAATTTTAAACTTGTTTATAAAGCACAAACACTGTCTGGCATTGATGATCATGAGATACTTATTAGTATGCCTTGTCATCTTTATGAATATCAATTTATTATCGGCACTTATTATTTTATCGAAATCTGAGGTAACAGTGATCTTCCTCATGCTTTGAAGATCAAATGTGCAACATTTCATCCAGATCGGAATAAAACTGCAGATTTGTATAAGAAACAAACACACCAAACACCCACCCACAAACCCACAAATACTTTTCTTTATATATATAGACTAGCAGAAACACCCGGCGTTGCCCGGGATAATTTCAGTTTTAAGTAAGCAGAAAAACCTCAAGATGTTAAACAATAACTCAAATTGGTTCTAAGTATTTCTATAACTTCCTGTCGTAGATGAAGCTCCTGTTGTTCAGATGTTTCCGACGTCCGGATAACTATTTTTTCTTCTCTAAGCTTAGCCCAGGTGGCCAAGAGGGCTAGGGCTTAGGCTTTCTAGTTCTCGAGTACTCCTGGTCTTGGGTTCGAATCTCGCCGTGGGCATGGATGTTTGTGTTTGTCCTGGACTGCGTACATATATAACTTGTGTAAAAAGCGCTGTATGACCCTAGTAGTCGACGCAAAATTTCTAATAAATCAACCATCTTCTCTGAGAAATAATCAATCATTTCTTAAAGGGTCATTTCGATAGATATTAATTGCATGTACCCTTCGAACGATTTTTATGGTTGAGTCGAGTTGATCTATCCTTTGATATTGGTTGTCGTGAACTGTCGATAGATTGAAGGGACTGTTTCATTTGTCACCTTTCTACTCTTTCTGAATAGACTGCTGATTCTCCAATCTGTATTCACTGATCATTTGAAAAGATTTTCAAAATGATGCTAACTTCTAAGAGTACTTAATTCTAAGTAAAGCCAGAAAAACGGGTATCCTAGGTATTGTTACAAAGTCAATTTTGCTTATAATTCTCAGAGTTGGGATGAAACCATCAGTCTTACTGATCCTTCTTATACTGCACACTTTGTCTGATAAACCACTGTCGCCAGGGACTTTATTTAACCTTTTCTTGTCCTGCCTCAGATGAAAATGATAACTATCTTCACCACCGGGTAGAATCACTGGATACTTTAGACCCATATTTCTTTCGCAGTTTACTTTGCCCTAACGCAGAAGCTCTAATACCCTTCTGCATTAGACGAAGCTGCCATTGTTCAGATGTTTCCCATAGCCGGAAAAATTTTTCTCTCTAAAAAATGCTTGTCCTTTACTTCGGTGGCATTTCTTTAGATATGATAGATATAAAACGTATCTTTCGTAGTTTTAATAAACAGCATAGTACAGTCTGCTAATTGATTTGAAGAGTTATGTTGATGTATGCTTTGTTATCGATTATGTCGTTAACTCTATCTGGAGATCGATGACGCACAGTGGCCGAATCGCCGGTTTAGACGAAAAAATTATGTTACATTTTTAAATGGTTACAAATAAGGTATTACTCTTATGGGAAGTAATATATAATATATGGGGAGGTATTACTCTTATGAGGCATATATAATTACTCTTATCTCATTATTGATTAAAAACCTATTGTCACGTGGTTAAAGACCAAAAACGAAAGTTTTGGCATTTAACAGCATTGATGACAGTCACGGGGAGGAAAGAGGTAAACCAGCCAATCGGCGTCGATTCTGATTTTCGGAAGCGCGACGGGATTCAAGCACGAAGAACGCAGTAGGATTTTTGAAGCAAACGAGGCGGACGAGATCGTCAAATGACCCGGTGGGTTTACACTAACACCACTGAAACCAGGTAACAAGTCGAAGGAGTCCGGCTGCAAAAATCCTTTTGTCTACGGCGAGAACGACGGAGCTCGCTGCGACAGCGAGATTTGTGGAAGGACAGCCGACAAAGCCAGCGTGGTCAAGTCGCCTGTGAATGCTCAAGGTCAAAAAACGAGGCGTTACGACAGCGCTGAGGGTAAACCGACCGAGGGCGAACAGCATGAGATATTTTCCCATGTAGCAATTGGAAATATTCCGCCCCGCAACAGAAGGTTGACTTCACCGTCGGCATCCATGCCCCCGCCATATAGAGCTGATAACAGCGAGACTCTGTGCTTCATTTTGCATCGAGAGATTCTGTTTTGCCAGATACCATACACATATTTCTTAAGTTTTACCTGTGTGGTCTACTAAAACGGCTCTTCGATAAGACATTTGCATTTACGGTTTTTCCTGGACACGTTAACTGAACCTCAATGAACATTATAGCGCGTTAATTGGAGTTTTTCAATTCTCCTTGTCTAACTAGCTTGAGGGAGGTGCCAGTGGTTTGTTCCCTGAGATTTTCTGAACCATTATATTTATCGTCACGCCTTCACAAGTGTTAACGAAACTCCTCCTGGACTAGACTTTATCTCGATTCATGACATTCTGTCGTTCATCGCTGTTTGACCGACCATTGTTTTTCCGTCTATTAAAGGCCTGATCAACATGTTTCCCGACCGCAGCCAGTCTCCTCGCAGACGTGCAGTGGTAGCGCCCGGAATCAGCAGCTTTGCGTGTTCAAGCTTCCCTTGTAGTCCTGTGCCGTGCTATGAAGACGTAATTGATCTTCCTAGACTTTAAAATTTCACCCATCATGATTGGATTCGATTGGACTTTTTATGTGCGCCGTTATCCTCTACTCAAACAAGAGTGATGATAACAAAATTTTGTGTGTGATTGTGTTCTAAGTGAGAATCTACAAGTGGTATTGCATTATTCCCTATCGAATGGACGAGGGTTTATAATAGTATAATTATTTTCGTTATTGGATAAGTGTTTCAAGTATTTGTGCTTCGGGGAGTTGCGTATCACAAGAAGCGTGCCTTTATTGAAAGTGTTTCATTGACGTTCACATTCAGCACGGAATTTTTTATCTCCGTGGACTTCACGGCATTAGTGAATTGTGTTTTCGATTTTTAAGCTTCCACTGTATGACAAATCGCGTAATAAAACTTCTTTTTGTTTCTTCAATTGCCTGATTTCGTTCTGTCTTTTATCTCATTACCACGTGACAGAGCGGAATGTTTGATATCAGGCGTGGTTACTCCTAAATCTGCAGGGGTACTCGACAGTGGCCTCAGACGATGTCGAGAAGAATTTTTTGTGACTTCTATTTTTTTCCCGCTCAACCCACCGTTTACGGACACTAGATTAATTTCCGGTTCTCGGCCCGCTCGCACGGGAGTGAAGTGAGCGGAACGTTAAAGGGCTGTCAGTGTCTTCTTCAGTTTAATTATTGCGACGCAATGAACAAAAAAAAATCTCTTACGAAGCTAGAGAGTTGCAATACATAGGATGTCCCATAGAGAACAATATTACGCAATTCAAAAATTTAATAGACAGTTATCAGGTGACACAACCGAAGCTCATCAACCGGTACTTTATGATGACGCTTTCATTACTCATACAAGCACATCTAGAGAGTTTAGAAGATGCTTCTGCAGAGGATCTACTGGCAGAAACGAAGCGCTGCATACAACAATGGTCAGTGGAAATGCCCAATGGAAGTAAGCAGTCTTGCCCGAAGAATCAATCTGTGGTCGACACGATTGCTCTAATCTATTCGAATGCCAGAGAACAAGGCATTGGCATAGAAAGTGCATTTACTGGGACTATTGCAGTTAATAAAGACAAAAAGAAAAAGAAATGGAAGCAAAGAAACACAAATAATGACATAGCGATTTCATCTAGCCAAATAAATGTGTTGAGCTCTACGAATTCAGAATCAGAGAATCAATACAGAAAAAAGGTACCAGAAAAAAATAAGTTATGGTCGCCCGGAGGCAGGACGAAAAGTATGTTCGGCTAAGGTTGTAGGAGCAACTCAAGATTGAATATAAGTATGTCGTAGACGATGAGAGACATACAAAGAGGCGAGACCCACCGTGGCGGTAAGTTACAAATGACGTAATAAGGTACGAAGAATTCGTCGAAGGGGCTAATTGTACAGAAGAAATTAGCTCCAACGCAGATGCAGCAGCCACCTTCATTAAAGAAAATGTCTTGCAACATCGCATCTCGCTGATCGTCGGGAGAATGGGTAATTTAATAAATTTCAAAGACAAAGGTGCTATTAACAACCAGGACTTTGAAAGGCATTTAATAAGGATAGCGCAATAAATCCAAGGAGTTATACAGTCAAACCAGGAATTATACAGTCATGCCAGCGTCATTGAATGATGAAGGTAAAAGAAGTTGCCGCAATCAAAAACGAATATTCCGAGGGCGCAATAATTACTCCAAATATCAGAATGAGACTTTTACTAGACACTACGGCAATCATGGCAGCAAGGGTCTCAAGGAAATAGTAACAAGTGTGCTCTAAAATTTCTACAATTTTATCAATTCTAACCATGAATTAGAGCTAAGATTTAAAAGTGTACGGGATCATTGACGTTGCCCACAATATTTCCCTCTGCCAATGTATTTAATGGGAAAACGAAAGGTATGAAAGTTATCATGGAAATTATGTGATTAGCGAAAATAGAAGGAAGAGTAATCAACGAAGTGAATATTTAGGAAAGGGGAGAGGCAAGGATAAAGAAAGACATTTACAACAGAAGAGAGAAGAAGGAGACTATTGTAACATTATTACAAGCTCTGAAGTTTATTGCAAAAGACGCTTGGAAAAGACTGTTGATAAGAAAAAGAATTACAAAAGTAACAAAAAGAGGCAAAGTTAAATAATGGACAGAAATTCTTTGGACAAAAAACAACGTCATCGGTATATTCGGATCAACAATGGCCGTTGGAGAAGACAATGTAGGAAAAGCTTCACGCCGATCGACGTGATCACATCATCGACACCATTGACTGAGGCTGGGGTGAGCATGTCAAGACCGAAAACGAAAGTTTAACAGCATCGATGACAGTCACAGGGAGGAAAGGGGCAAACAAGCCAATTGGCGTCGATTCCGATATTCCGTAAGCACAACGGGATTCGAGCACGAAAAAGGCATTAGGATTTTTGTAAGCAAACGAGGCGGACGATATCGACAAAGGACCTGGTGGGTTTACACTAAAACCGCTGAGACCAGGGAACAAGTCAAACGAGCCCGGCAGGAAAAATCCTTTCTTCAACGGCGACAATGACGGAGCCCGCCATGACAGCGAGCGTCGTGGAAGGACAGCCGACAAAGCCAGCGTGGTCATGCATTCAAATCGCCTGTGATCGCTCAAGGACGAAAAACGAGGCGTTACGACAGCGCTGAGGGTGAATCGACTGCTGGCGAGCAGTTTAAGATATTTTCCCAGGTAGCGACTGCAAATACTCTGCCCCGCAACAGAAAGTCGATTTCACCGCCGGCATCCACGCCTCCGCCATATCGAATAGCTAACAGCGAGACTCCATGCTTCGTTTCGCATCGGGAGATTCTGTTCCACCAGGTACCGCACACATATTTCTTAAGTTTTACCTGTGTTGTCTACTTAAGACATTTGCATTTAAGATTTTTCCCGGACATATCTAACCTCAATGAACGTTATAGTGAATTTATTGGAGTTTTTCCATTCTCCTTGTCAAACTACCTTGAGGGAGGTGCCGGTGGTTTGCTCCCACAACACGAGATTTTCACTCCTTCACAATTCTTAACAAGCGTTTCTTTTTCCGTCACAAGACTCATCCTGGACTAGACTTTATCTCGATTCATGACATCCTGTCGTTCAACGCTATTTGACTGACCGTTGTTCTTCCTTATATTAAAGGCCCGTTCAACGTGTTTCCCGACCGTAACCAGTCTCCTTGCAGACATGCAGTGGTAACGCCGGGAATCAGCAGCTTCGCGTGCTCACGCTTCCCTCGTAGTCCTGTGCCGTGCTACGACGACGTAATTGATCTTCCTAGCCTTTAAAATTTCATCCATCATGATTGGACTGTTTATGTGCGCCGTTATCGTCTACTGAAGCAACAGCAAAGATAACAAAATAATGTGTGTGAGTGTGTTCTAAGTGAGAATCCACAAGTGGTGTTGCATTATACCCCGTCGAGTGGACGAGGGCTTATAATAGTACAATCATTTCCGTTATTGGACAAGTGTTTCCAGTATTTGTGCTTCGGGGAATTGCGTATCACAAGTAGTGTGCTTTTTTGAAGGCGTTTCCTCGATTTACACGCCCAGCACGACTTTATGCCCAGCACTCCATGGACTTCACAGCATTAGTGAATTGTGTTTTTGATTTTTAATCTTACACTGTATGACAAATCGAATAATCAAACTTCTTTTTTTTTCTTCAATTGCCTGATTTCGTTCTGTCTTTTATCTCATTACCACGTGACACCTATACAAATGATGTACGAGTACGTCAATTAACGAATTATTGAGTAAAAAGTAATAATTGTTTTGTTGAACTTTGCCAAAATGTGCTGATATGTCCTTTCAGTTCGATCGGTTTTAGATACTGAACACCAAACTTCGAACAACTCTGAACGTGTAATAAAATACATATTTATTTAAACGAAAAAAATAGTGTCATGCACACTCGTGCGAAATGAATCTTGCTTAAGAATCGAAAGAGGACACATTAGGCTTTTAATTGAAGTATAAATCATCATGACATAAAGGTATTAACACATTTAGATTTTCTAAAACATTTAAAGGAACATATAGTTTTAAAGGATAATAAAAGCGCTAATATTATTTTTTTGTAGAAAGTCTACCGTGTGTCTCATGGATCAATTGGTTGCTTTGATTTCGGAAGTGAAATAGTGAAGTAGAGGAATAATGCTAAGACCGGAATAACGTGTACAGTTGTACTTCTTTGTGGAGATCACCACAGAACATCTCCTGAAGTTGCAGACGAATTTCATCGCTGGCACCCTGATATTCCCAAGCCCACTAGCTACACTTTTACGTGTGACAGAAGAAAATTTGGATCGTGTGAGACATTGTCTCGAGTGCATGGTGCACATTTTGACCATAAGCGATAAGCTTGCAAAACCGTGTGAAAGCCAACATTCATAAACTTTTCATATGACACGCGACTTTTGAGACACACGCTATTACAGTTACACAACAAAATAATATTTACCTAAATAGTACAAACCTTCAGAAACATCACCCATTTTTTTCAAAATATTCACAGAGTTGGAAAGTATCGAAATTAATAAAACTCGTAAGCATACAAAATGCTAGTGCATATTTCCGATGCAATTCTATTTATATACTGACCTCATTAAGTAGTTCTTCATTTCTCGTAATGAAGGTAGGAGGATAATAAATCAATTTCTTGGGTCACTAATGTATTACCTTGAATTACCGGTAGGGTAATTAGAGAAATCCGAACCTGACTTTTTTTCGTTTTAAACGGGCAATTCGGCCACTGTGCGGCATCCTTTTATACCCAACTCACGGTAAGAGAAAGGATAAGCTGCTGTGACATTTGGAAAGATCCACACTGTTCAAGGGCTCCAAACACGCAAAGCGTCTGAATATTTGTTAAGGAGTTCAAGGGCTGCCCCATCTATATTGTGCTATAATATTCGTTTGCTGCACATTGTTAATATTTCTTGGAAACGAATGTTTATTGCCAAGATATCAAGATATCGTTTATGTGATCTAACAGTTGCAAATGTAACAGAACATTCTATCATTACATCTTCTTCATTGTTGCAGCATCACCACATCGGTTTTCATGATAACAATATTTCCCCGGCATTGATGTCGAATTATATGGTACAAATAACTTTGAGGAAGAAACTCTCTTCTTGGATGGCAGTCAATGTACATGATCGTTGGTGTCAGTGTGCTCTCCAGTTCCAACAATCTGAGTAAGGTTATTTTCTGTTGTTGCAATTGCACCCTGGTCTCGATGTCTTGAAGCAAAATTTGGCCATTCATCAATTTGTATGATCTAGTAATCTGCTTTCTTTCTGTTGACACGCAAACCATTTGCTCAGTTGCAGCTCTGTGCTGGCGAAACCAATGCAGCATGGAGCGAAAGGACGGCTTCCTCTGTCGCCTTTCTACTCTTTCTCAAAAGTCTGCTAACTCTTCTTTATCTCCAGACAGTTCGCATTTTTAAAGATTTTGAAGAAAATATTAATTTCTGAGAACTATCAAATTTAAGAAAAGCCCAAACAACAAGAATTCTATGCACTGTTACAAATTGATCCTTGTTTATAAAGCACAAACTTAGCCTTGCAATTTTGGTCTTGAGATATACAGGGTGTCCGAAAAGTCTAGCACTATGATGTATATCACAGTGCAGAGGTGATGCATTAGATAGAACACATACGTCTAATAGCAAGTGGATCGTGGGCTTTCCATTTTCAACCTCAAAAGTGACCTTCAAGGTCATCTTTAAGGTCATTCAAACAGTAACTTTTTCCCTATCAGAGATAGAAGAAAATTTACAATAACGAACTTGTAGAGCACTCCAAAATTAGTCTAAATTCATGTTTACTTTAACTGATTCATAGGGAAAGTGAGTGAGATAAATGAGGATGAAGATTGATATGTTACTCGCCGTCCCTCCCCCCCCCCCTCCCTCACACAAGAGTGGCACCGTTTCTGACGCGAAACCTTAAGTTAGTCAATGTTAATTTGCATGAATTTTCTTCACGGTCTCCATAAATTGTGCCGTCAGGCCTTTTTCGTTGCTCTTCTTACGACCTCAGTGTTGCTGCCACTTACTGTTCTGTATTAGTTTCATCACAGTTTCGTTAAAGTCGTTAAATTGCAATGCCAGTGTTTATTTTTTTACGTACCTGCGTCGCATCGATAGCTCGACCAGTGTACCAGTAACAGACCAGAATTATTACGTTTTAATTTATTGTTTTTCATCGAAGTCCGACTAAGAAAGTTACATATCTTTTGTTTGTTTCTGTTCGAGCTGTGCTTCAGCATTCGCCAACGAGGGTGGCAACATTAGTTGCGTGTTTCTGATTACATCCCACTTTATTTTACATAAGAACTGATGCACAGTTTCCAGTAACACGATGACGCAATATCCACTGCATGAGATGGTCGACATGATCTTCTGCTATGGTTTTTACGAAACGGTAATGTCAATAAGCATAATCTAGACTACTCGGCAGATGAATATCCCAAATAAACTGGAAAATGAATGTTTGGTGTGGTATTTATGGGACACAAGTCGCAGGTCCTGTTTTATATGAATGTATTCTACTGGTCAGCGAACTGGGATGAAATATCGACTGGTGTGGTGGAAGAGTTTCTAGATAATTTGCCATTGGCAAAACGTCCAGGACTATGGTACCAGCAAGACGGTGCACAGCCACACTTTGCAAGAACAGCAAGGAAATGTTTGGATGAATTGTTTCCGACAAGATGGATTGGCAAAAACGGACCAGTGTCATGGCCAAATAGGTCAATGGATCTTACACCCTTAGATTTCTTCCTTTGGGGGTATTTAAAGGAAATAGTTTATGCCACAGAACCCAGGACACAGCGTGAACTTCAAGGAGGAATTGAAGTGGCCATTAGGCAAATTCATACCATGACAATGATAGCTGTCCAGAAGGCAATCACCTATCATGCATCGTTATGCCTTGCAGCCAAAGGCCAACACTTTGAACACACTTAAAATAACCTATGTCCGATGGTGGGAGGGTAGCATAAAAATCTTCATTCTCAGTTATCTCACACAATTTTCCTATGAATCGGTTAAAGTAAACATGGATTTAGAGTAATTTGGGGTGCTCTACAAGTTCGTAATTGGAAATTTTCTTCTGTCTCTGATAGGGAAAAAGTTACGATTCTAATGACCTCGAAGATGACCTTGAAGGTCACTTTTGAGGTCAGAAATGGAAAGCCCACGACCCACTTGCTATAAGACGTTTTTGTTCTATCTAATGCATCGCCTCTGGACTGTAATCGGTACTTAATATTTTTTCGAAATCTGAGGTAGAAAAAAGTAACTATGCTTTGAAGATCAAGTATATAAAATTTCATTAAGATCTGTGTAAAACTGTAGATTTGTATAAGAAACAAACACACTCACCCACAAACCCACAAACAAATATTCTTCTTAATATACAGGGTGTCCGGAAATAAATATTCATACACGTGAGACAACATGTACAGAGAAGCATTTTTTTCCTATGAACATGGTGTCGCAAGCCAACCCCCACAGAGATACAGGGGGATTAAATTATGTTGCGTTGCCTGATTGTTGGCATCCCGTGAGTGACTAGGCAATGCGGTGCAGCCCACATCTGTTCAAGAGATGTCAATTGTTCCGCCTTTTATTTCCCTTTGGCGGATTCTGGGCCGATTCTGCACATAGAATCCACCAATGGTCTTTCTTCTCCTGCTTCTTTCTCTTTCTGGCGGGTCTATTCCGGCTCGGGATAATAGCTTCTCTTTTCTTTCTTTTTTCTTGTGTAAAATCTTCGGAGTTCTTTTTTGC
Organism: Rhysida immarginata; assembly: GCA_023313115.1. NCBI lineage: Eukaryota > Metazoa > Arthropoda > Chilopoda > Scolopendromorpha > Scolopendridae > Rhysida > Rhysida immarginata. The sequence goes on from JAHWFO010100866.1 coordinate 167,482, forward strand.
TTCTGCTCCCCTCTGAGGATTTGACATCAATATATGCTCGAATGGCTGCCCCTTTTCGTGTAATCTGTGCGTGCAAACACATGGCCGGATCTTTGAACACCTGCTGTGAGTCTTAATACGCAATGGACATTTGCGTGGCGTCTGTTTTGTGCAAATTTATTTTTACCCATAGCTTGGATGTGCATTTCTCATAGTCTACGTCAAGATGTTACCTTAAGAGCCTACAGCGTTTGTAGTGTGTCTTATTTGTTTATTTCTTCGTAGTTTAATGTTATGTGATGTAACTTGATTTTATTCCATTACATCAACACCTTCGAACAGGTCTGTAGGCTCCAATGTGGGCTGCACCACTTTGCCTAGTCTCTCGCGGGACGCCAACAATCAGGCAGCGCAACATACTTTAATCCCCCTTATCCCTGTGGGGGTTGGCTTGCGACACCATGTTCATAGGAATAAAAATGCTTCTTTATACATGTTCTCTCACGTGTATGAATAATTACAATTTATTTCCAGACACCCTGTATACAGAAGACCAGCAAAGCCACTCGGCGTTGCCCAGGATAATTTCTTCTGTAGGTTAAAAAGAACAACTTCAAGAAGTTAAATAATAAATTAGTGTCCAGTAATTCTACAATTTCCCTGTATAGACAAAGCGGTTGCTCAGATGTTTCCAACACCCAGATAACTTTTTGTCTTCTTTGCCTAGTACTCATTTATTTTTTTGCTAGCATTTCGATATATATGGGTTATTATTAAAATCCTTCGAACGATTACAATAGAGCATAATACTGAAAGCTAGTTGATCTGAAGGGTCGAGTTCATGTATAATTTGTTACTAGTTATGTTTTCAAATGTCAGCCGAGCGAAGGGACTGCTTCTTCTGTCACCTTCCTGTTCTTTTTCAATAGTCTACTAACTCTCCATCTTCTCCAGTTACTGATCATTTTTAAAGTTTTTCAAGAAAATCATAACTTCTAAGAACTATCAATTCTAAGAAAAGCTCGAACCACAGGAATTTTATGTATTGTTGTTTTGTTTTATAATTATCAGAGGTGGGATGGAACCATCATTCTTGTTGCCTTGCCTCAGATTAACATGATATCCATCTTCATCGCTGGACTGCATCACTGGATATTTTAGACCTAACTTTCTGTTAAAGTTTCCCTTGCCCTTGACGTAGAAGTTCTTATACCCTCCTGCTCTAAACAGAGCGTCCGTTGTTCAGATGTTTCCCACACCCTGATAGCTTTTTATCATTATGTTGCAATATGCCTCTTTTCTTTCCAAACACAGATTTTCGCCAGTCGTTACTACTCCTTAGAATTCTCGATAAACACTGCCTTATCTGTGTTCTGTCATTGCATCATCATTTTATGCTCATTGTTAATATTTTTTGGAACTTAATGTTCAATCATGGCCTCATTGGTTTCCAAAACGTTCACACACACAATATTGTAGTCATAATATATCGGGATTTTTCCGGAAATGTTTGGATCTGCTGCGCTACCAAATCAGCTAGGTGATATCAACATCGTTGATCAGACTCTTTTGGGATTAAATTTTGGGGTTATTTACTACTCAGTAATTTGTTGTTACAATTCGTACTCTGCTCTATGTCTTGAAAGAAATCTTAGCCATTCATCATATTGTGCAATCTAGCCGTCGCTGTTGCTTTTATTGACATGCTTGCATCATCAAGGGCCACCTGGGAACTACGATGAGTACTTGGTCACTCACGACTTGGTCATTTCTCAATAGTCTTTTATCTCCAGTTGGTGCGCATTTATAAAGATTTTTAACAAAATGTTAAGTTCCAAGAACTATCAATTCTAAGAAAAGCCCGAACAACAGGAATTCCATGCATTGTTAAAAATTCACAGGAGGTGGGATAGATTATTACTATTGCACAAAATTTGCCTTTAATTTTTTCCATGAGATATACAGAGTGAATACAAAAGTCTGAACTCCCCTTTTATTTTTTGAACCGAAGCAAATATGTCAATTTTGATAAATCCAATGAATAGGAAGTTGTGGGTGGCCTATCCCATGGTGCACTTTTCATCATCCCAAATATGCAAATTAGAAGACATTCAAAATTTATCTCAAAAACCGTGAGGAATAGAGAAAAAATCCCAATTGCAAATTTGTTCAGCATAAAAAAAAACAAACAAAAAATCATCCAAATCGGACCAACCAATCACCCACAATCACAATCCGAAGCAGAAGATCATGTTGACCATTTCCGGAACAGTGTAGCTTACCATTCTGGAATTGTTCTGTCTTCTGTGTGCTGAAACATGCTTTTATTTGCTTTTCCGCATGAAAGTGAATGTGAGTATGATAATTTTCAAACAGTTCACCACGTGATTGTGGGTGAATAGTTGGTCCGATTTGGATGATTTTTTTTGTTTTGTTTTTTTTATGCTGAACAAGTTTGCAATTGGGTTTTTTTCTCTATCCCTTACGGTTTTTGAGATAAATTTTGAATGTGTCCTAATTTGCATATTTGGGATGATGGAAAGTGCACCATGGGATAGGCCACCCACAACTTCGTATTCATTGGATTCATAAAAATTGCCATATCTGCTTTTTCAGACTTTTGTATTCATCCTGTATATTATTGGTCCGTACATAGTGTTGGTCAATTGCGTGTTGACACCATTGTTGATACATATCGTTGCACAAACTTTGCCTTGCATTGCTGGTCATAAGATACTATCTAATTAATATGCAATGCTATCATCATGAATATCGATTTATTATCGATAAATATTATTTTTTCGGAATAAAACTGGAGATTTGTATGGGAAACAAACCCACAGACAAAAACATTCTTCTTTATATAAAGAGGTGGAGTCAAATGTAGTGGCCGAATCTGGAGGGGGGTTCGAGTTTGACGAATTCTGGGCGAAGACCATTTACCACAAGGGTATATCGCAGTTTATTAAGAGAAAAGAATGGGAAGAAAAGTCAGTGAATGCATTGCTGCCCTGGACTCTACTTTGAAGATTAGCAATGACTGGTTCTTGTGTGGTGCCCATTTAAAAGTTTGCTCGATGATCGGCCACTACTTTTGACTCAACCTCCGTATATAGAAGACGAGCAGAGTACACGGCGTTGCCCGGGATAATTACAGTTATAGGTAAACGGAACATCTCAATAAGTTAAATTTTAACTCCAAATTGGGAAAATAATAACTCAACCAATACAATACAGAACGAAGGGACTATCCATTCTAAGAAAAGTCCTAAAAACAGGAATTCTAGGTGATATACGGGGACTTAATTTAACACCTTGTTCACTTGTCTCAGATTAAAATGATATCCATCTTCACCACAGGGGTGCATTACAGGATACTTTACACCTAAGTTTTTCTTACCCTTGACGTAGAAACTTTTATACCATGTTGCTCTATTCGAAACTCCCATTGTTCAGTTGTTTCCAAAGCACTTACATCTTTTTCTGTTCTAGCTGCAGAGTTTCTCTAACCAATACTAGTTTTTTCTTTTGCCTTTCTGGACACATAAATTTTTGCCAGTTGTCTGCATGTTTGATAGGGAGCTCAAGGGAGACACAGGTGACTCCTTTGCCTCCTCAATAGACGTGGCCTTATACAACGTGTCCCAAAACTCAACGATAAGCTTGTACCTACGAATCAACCTCGTCATGATCATTCGGGAAAAAATAAGAAAAATTTTTTTTTATTTTATTTTAAATATTAATTGACTTTTTATGAAAACTTTGAAATTTGACCCCCCTTGTACCTTATTTATTCTACTGTGACCACAAAATTATAGATATTCCACAAAATTATAGATATTATTGTTTTCATAAAAAGTCAATAATTATTTAAAATAAAATAAAAAAAAATTTTTTCTTATTTTTTCCCGAATGATCATGACGAGGTTGATTCGTAGGTACAAGCTTATCGTTGAGTTTTGGGACACGTTGTATATCTCCTGCCAATGCATCACCATTTTATGCTCAATATTAACAATTCTTGGAAACGAACGTTCAGTCATCGCAACATCAGCATCTGAGTTTCCAAAATATTCACATTCACAGAGAATATAGTTAAAATGTACATTTATGAAATGTTTGGATATGCTGTGCTACCAAATAAGCTTGTATTAACCTCGGCATGGCTCGGATCTTTATTTTATTAAATTTTGCACATCAGATCCAAAAATTAACACATGAAGAGGCTTAGAATTAATACAGTAATAATTCACAATGAAATTATGAAATAATGAAATTTTAGAATAATATTTTTTTAAATGGTCACAGTGGTTGGCCCTCTTTAAGTATGCCATAGCTAAACTAAATAGTTAATTAGTCACGTAATATTACTTTAGATGTACACTTGATGTTGTTGCAATACCCACTCTGCTCTCGATGTCTTGATTATCTCCAGTTTTTGATCAATTATTTCATCTATACAGTACCAATAGATTTAATGCCTAATACAGTTACTGATCATTTTTAAAGATTTTCAAGAAGTTGTCAGGTACTAAGAACCCTTAACTCCAAAAAAGCATGAATAAAAGGAATTCTATGCATTTTACAATTTGAAATTTTTTTATAAGGCACAAACTTTGGCTTGCATTGTTGGTCATGAGATATATGTTGTTGAATCCTGCATAGTTTTGGTGAATTGCATTTTGGTACCATTGTTGATAGCTATTTTTGCACAAAATTTGCCTTGCCTTGCATTGTTGGTAATAAGGTATTTCTCATTAATATGCCTTGCCATCGAAAAATATTATTTTTTCGAAATCTGAGGTACACAGTGACCTTCCTCATTTTTTGCAGGTCGTGTATGCAAAATTTCATCAAAATCGGAATAAAAGTGTATATTTGTATAAGTAATAAACAAACAAACGCACAAATCCACAAACATTCTTGTTTGTTTTTCATTAATTCCACAATCATCTGCACTAGAGGAAGCTCTCGTTGTTCAAATGTTGCCGAAGCCCTGATAACGTTTTGTCTTCTCTGACCAATACTCATTCATTTCTTCAGAGGCATTTCGATAGATAAGAAATAACATTTGTCCTTAGAACGCTTATTTTAGAGCATAACTCATGGTACTTATTGATTTGAAGAACTGAGTTCATTTATGCTTTGTTATCGGTTAATTTGTCAACTTTCGCCGAAACAAAGGGACCCGGTGGTGCCCGGGATATATATTGTAGGAAAACAGAAGACGATAATAACTTTTTGTCTTCTCTGACCATTCTTTTTTTCTGTGGGATTTCGATAGATATGTATCACCATGTACACTATATGATCAAAGGATTTGGGACACCTGTTGCTCTACCGTAAAGCCGCAAAAAGCTTTAATCAGTTGTGTGGAGGACCACCCCGAGTTGCTATAACTGCCTACACCCTACATCGCATACTGTCACACAAGTTTACGGTATGTTTCCACAGGTATTGACCTCCATTCCTCAAGGAGAGTCATGGTCAGTTCCTGGAGAGATGTAGGGCGAACCATCCTGGATCTCACACTTCGTTCCAATTCGTCCTAAAGATGTTCGATGGGGTTGAGATCAGGACTCTGGGCGGCCAAGGCGTATGGATCTTGCTTTGTGGCAAGGCGTATTGTCGTGCTGGAAGAGGAACGGCCCATCACCGAAGTGTTCCCACAGCGCTGGAAGTGCCCCGTTATCCAGAATGGTCCTGTAGCCATCAGCATTGAGGTTTCCGTCCACCTTGATGAGCGGGCCCAGTCCAGTCCAGGAGAAACACCCCAGGTGCTCACAGGGGTGTCCCAACTCCTTTGATCATGTAGTGTATCAATCGAATGATTATTAAAGTGCAGAGTACAGTGTGCTAGTTGATTTGAAGAGATGACTTGATGTTATTGGTTATGTTGTAAACTGTCACCCGTTACTGACAGGCTTTCTTATATACCTGTCACGTATTACACGCAGTGGAAATTGAGGTAGAATGTGTTAGAGTGACAAGGAGCATACACTTTATTTAATTGTATTTAACATAATTTAATTAAACCTGAAAGAAATTATACAAAGAAATGAATAAATTAAGAATAACAAACCTTACCCGGTTATGGTGAGAGTAAGGGGTGTAACAAATAGGAAAGGGGAATTCCACTAACACGTCCTGTTTCAGAAAAACTGGGAATAATATTAATAACAACAGTTTATAAGCCCAAACGCGAACAATAGTTCGTTTAGCAACCCGAGACGAGTTACGCTTAAGGGCTTGTTACAACTAAATTGAAGTTTGCAATTAACAACAATAAAATTAGGACACCTCCTAATTAAATGCTCACTCAGTGGGACAAGTAGGCCACCCCTGAGTTGCGATTCGTACGGGTAACATATGCTCCAATTTTTCTTCGCCGTCCTTCTTAGTTATAAATAAAACGGGAGAAGAGAAGGATGAGATGGAAGGCTTGAAGAGATGCTTACTCAAAAGTTTTGATATTGTCCTTTCCAGTTCCTCCTCTTCGTCTTTGGATAATGGATATAACGAAGAATTAAATGGCATGAATGTTTGCTCGAGATATATCTCATGCTGAGTGGAACGAGGGGTGGCAAATCTTCAAGTAATTCGTCCCCAATCTCCTCTACTAGATTCTGGAATGAGAGATGACAAGTATTATTTTCAATATAATCAGATCCATCCCCGTTTATTTTGTCCTGAATAGCATAAACTGGTACCTCTGTTTGCTGGACTAAAATGTGACACAGGTCCGCTGCTGATATAGTAGCCACAGTTTTTGTCCTTGCTGATTCAAACACAAACATCCATGCCCATGACGGGATTCGAACCCACGGCCAGGCGGACTCGTGAACTAAAAAGCCTACGCCCTAGCTCTCTCGGCCACCAAAATGACGTGGAAATTGCCGATATGGGTGAGGTTGAAGTTGAGTTTGTTGGCATATTTTCCGCTTTTTACTGGGACATATAAAGCTGCCTTGCTAATGGACGTCATTCTCCGATCTGCAAGCGTGGCTGACTTGTTTTGGTTTGTGACATTACTCAATCTTAGCTTTAGCTGCTTGGCTAGAGCTTCGTCTATATGATTTTCCAATGCCCCTGTATCAACCAGCACCTTGCATGCTGTGCCTTTAATGGCAAGCTGAATTACACATAGCTCCGGGTGCAACTGGGGAGGGGGGGGGGGTTAATACCTGTTCGGTCCTTGGTGCTGCTTTTTTGCTTATTTTTGCAAAACTTTATGGTGTGCCCGTTTTGGCCACAGCTGAAGCATTTGACCTCCTTGCGTCTTATTTTAATTTTGGGATGGCTACTGGCACCCTGGATGGAGTCCACCTGCATCGGTTCTCCCAATGGGGATTCCAGAAGGTCATAGGCTCGATACCATCTCTCTACGAACTCTATAGCTCCCTCAAGTGAGAGCCCTGTTCACATACACAATTGGGCTGATAGTTCGTCAGGGAATGAAGTTTTTCCTATTGCGAGGAATCAGTTAAGCTATTACATAAATGTCTGAATTTTGTTATGAATTCCGTAATCTTATCCCCTTTGAGGCGGAGCCTATGCAGATCTGCCTGTCTCGTCATTTGGGTTTGGCCGCCGGTAAACGTATTGGTTAACAATGCAGCGAAATTAAACCAAGACATATTGGCAATGGCCGGAAAAATAGAGGTTACCCAGTTGATGTGGCCCCTTTCAAGTAGGCAGATACAATTTGTGTGCAAAAATCCAGGGAAATTCCTTTGCACGCGTCATTTAAAGCGAATTCCTTAATAAATTCCTCAGGGTCCTCCGTAAGTGTTCCCGAAAAATAAGGGAATTGCAATTGGCTGTCCGCTTCTTGCATAGGCATATGCTTTAAAAGCTGAATGGCCTGGATAAGAGCATTAAAGTGAAGTAAATTAACCGCTCCATTATTCGGTTCTGGAGGTAATGCTGCTTACGCTTCCCTCATTTCTTGTTCCGTGACAAAGCTTATTAAGTAATTCTATAAGAAAATAAATAAAGTCGAGATAACCGATTACTATTAGTGACTAGAACCTAAACGTAGGTCTTTCGTAAAACATATGCTCGTCAATTCATAAGATAAGCTTGAGCAATAACGACGCCCACCAAATTTACGCAACTTCTGAAAAAGAAACGCTTTACTAGGCTAATGGTAAATATCGAAGCGCAAAAGTGAAGTGAGAGAAAGCAAAAAAAAAATTTTTTTCTTTTTTTTTTTTTACTTAGCCGCCCAATAGTGGAGTGACTGATCCAACACTTGTAGCTCCTTAACTGACAGGTAAACGCTTCAAATAACCCAAGCTTGGAGGCTAACTGAGCCCGTTACTGAAACTGCTAAGGCCGGACTAACGCAACCCTAACCTTAGTGCAGGGAATACCAAACAATGGAAAAGAAAAATTTTCCTTATTTGGCTATGCAACGATCGCCGGAATTAATGCAGCTCCATGAGACACAAAAACCAAATTTTAAGGGCGTGTTGGGTAGGTAAAAAAACAATCTACTGACCGAAAACCACGGTGATGCTACCAAGTAAAATATATGCTCTTTGTCACGTATTACACGCAGTGGAAGCTGAGGTAGAGTGTTTTAGAGTGACACGGAGCATACACTTTATTTAATTGTATTTAACATAATTTAATTAATGCTGTGCATACGGTCATGGCGCCGTGACTTGTCAGCGTTCACAATGATCGAAAAAAGGAAGTGAAGCGATCAAGAACAGAGCATGCGCTTCGCGCAGCGGCAACGGGACTTTGGCAAGCGAGGATCTTTTTAAGGAGTGGTCCGGTACTTGTAAACGATTTACGTGCAGATAGTGAAATCAGACAATTCGCGAAACATAAAAATCATTCCATGAATTGTACAAAGTCTTTTTTTTTTGCTGCCCGTATGCGAACACTGAATTGAGGAGGGGTGGTGCTGCTGCTCACCTTTTGATCGTCGCTGTGCGTCTACGGCCGTCTGTTTAAGAACGTGGACATAGATCCTTTTCGTTTGATGAGCTAGCGAAACTTCTGCGGGAATATGAAGAAAGCAATTTCATTCAACTTTGGACATGCTATTCCAGAACTATAGACGGTGCTTGAAAGCGTGGGAATACACATTTTGTGAAAGAAGAGTTACGTTACACAGAAATAATGAACAGAGGCCAAATCAGAGGTGAGATTTAATCACTTAAAATGAATTACAAATGTAAGAAATTATACACAGATTTATCCAGGGCCACTGCCAGCAGGGGTGGCAAGTGTGAATTGCGCAACGGCGGCCGTGTTTAGGGACGGATAGCGGTGATCAAAAAGCGGGCCACACCCCTCTTCATATCAATTTTCGCACTCCAGCAACCAGAACACATTATACAATTAATTGAAGGAGCAATAGGAAATTTACATTGTACAATTTCATTATCTCATGTAATTCGCAGAATATACATGTACGTGAACAACTCCTTTGAACGATTCTTGCTTGCCAAAGTGCTTCTTTCGCCGTTCATTAATCATCTGTTGCACGAAGCGTGCTTCTTTATCTTTCATCGCGTCACTTCCCTTTTTAGACCGTCATGAACATTGACAAGTCACGGTGCCGTCGCCGTATCCACAGCGTTTAATTAAACCTTTTAGAAATTATACAAAAAAATTAATAAGTTAAGAATGATAATACTTACCTGCTTATGGCGAGAGTAAGGGGTCTATCAAATAGGAAAGGGAATAATATTAATAACAATAGTTTATAAGCCAAACGGGAACAATAGTTCATTTAGCAACCGGAGACGAGTTATGCTTGATGGCTTGTTACAACTAAATTAAAGTTTGCAATTGACAACAATAAAATTAGGACACCTTCTAATTAAATGCTTACTAACTGGGACAAGTAGGCCACCCCTGAGTTGTGATTCGTACGGGTAACATACGCTCTAATTTTTCTTAGAAGCAGGCGTAAACGCTTTTCCAAAAAATTTTGCTTTTTTTTCTTTCTTTCCATCCAACCTTGATAGGTGAAGGAGTTCAAGACAGACGGTCTTCGTGTTTTTTTGGAAGGATAAGTATTCCAAAAACAAATGTCATAACTCTACCGCAAACACACAGGCAGCTATGCAAAAGCCTTTGTCTCCCTCATCCGATACTACGGGAAACTAGAAAAGAAATAAGGTATCGCCAATAGAGTTTGTTAGGTAACGGTCCAGAGTAACAATAACTAAGAATGACCCAATATTACGGAAACAAGATAGCTCGATGCTCCTTTCAAAGCATACCGCAGAGCATTCCCAATCTTAACTCGTTTTAACGAAATAATAAAACCAAAAAAATCAAATATATTTTTTTTCCCGAAGACTACACAGTATGCTAAATTTTAATTAATGCGTGAGCAGAGACAGGGGTGCTATTCGGTTTTGGCACATTTAACAGGGTCGATAAAGCTCCCTTGAATAGTTTGAAATAATATGGGCTCACCTGTTAAGAGAGGCAAAGGTGCCGAGGCTTTCCCGTAGATAGGCAGTTATCGTCCAGGGGAAAATTCCGACGACCCTCTCTTCTTTCGTGAAGGAAGCCAGGTCCATCATAGCAAATACCTCGTAGCAAATGGAAGCTTGTAGCTCACTGACTACGGCCACTAATGCTGCTAGTATTTTGTGAAGAATTCGGCATTTACACTTGGCCAGATGTGAGAGTTTGCCTGGGGAGAAGTTACGGTCGTCCGCTCGGTTGAAGCACATACCTCTTCGTTCACAGCATGGCGAGTAGAAGAAGCATCATTCGATGACAGCTGTCCATTAGCAGCGAGATTCGTATCTTGATATTCGGTCTGCATACCTAGTCGAGAAAAAGCATAAAAACGCACACAGTTCGAATCAATTTCGAGTCCCTGTACACTGCCGCCTTGCTCAGTTCCCTCTTGCTCTAATCGTTGCTCGACGAACTCCTCATTCCTGATGCTGGCTGAGGCTCTTTTCATCGGCGGCTTTGAAAGTCCATGTTTTCTGCTACGGAGCCTTTTGTCGGGCAACCTTTCTGATTTGCTCTCTCGTGCCATTCTCCCAATTCCAATCTCCTGCTTAACCGCCTTTTCAACGCGCAGTCGCTTGCGCTGCTTCCTCCGTTTTCTTCCACCTTCTGGGTTCATAGAAAAACAGTTGTCTATGAAAACTGTGTGGCGCCATCTGTTGTCAATGGATGGCGACAGACGAACTCCAACATTATTTATTAGCTTTTTTCATCTGCTAGAAATATTGTAGCCCATTACTGTCTCAACCCTTTGTGACAATACCCAGCACACTGGAAGGGTAAGGTTTTACACTGATCGAGGGATCCAAACACACAAATCGTCTGAACATTTGTTAGTGACCTGAAAGGAGACACGTGTACCTCTTTGCGTCCTCGAGAGAGGCAGGCATATCTATATCGTGCTATTTTAGATATTTCTGCTCATTATTAATAATTCTTGTAATTGCATGCTCTATTACCAAGGCAATAGAACATTCTATCATTCCATCATCCTGGAAATATTGTTGCAATATCATCATATCGGTTTTCAATATATACAATAAATACAATATATTCCTGGCTTTGATTTGGAAATATACGGCAAAAATAACTTCGATGATACACCTTACTTTTTGGGTGGCAGTGGATGTACATGATCGTTTCTGGCTGGCTGCTCTCCAATCCCAACGATCTGAGTGTGGTTAATCATTGCTTGATAATCTGTTATTGCAATTGCCCTCGATGTTTTGAAGCAAAATCTAGCCATTCATCACTTTGTGTAGTCTAGCGGTCGCCAATTCTTCTATTGATATGTTTTCCATTTGTTCAGTATAGCACGGAGCTAAAAGACTACTTCATGTGCCTTCTTTCCGTCTTTCTCTATGGTGTCCTTTTTTATGCTCATTATTAATAATTCTTGGAAACGAACGTTCAATCATCGCATTATCAAAATCTCTGTTACCAAAGTATACACATTCCCACAGAATATAGTCAAAATGTATATTTATGAAATGTTTGAATCTGATGTGCTAACAAATAAGCTAGGTGATAACTTCGGCGTGGCTCTGTTTTTTTTGGAATAAATTTTGAAATATCTTAAAAATAAACACATAAAAACGCTTAGAATTAATACAATAAAAATTCTAATGAAAGTTCGAAAAATTTTTTTTTAAAGGTTCACAATGGATGGACCTTTCCAAGCAAACCACAGCTAGTCTAAATATATTCTTAGCCACGTAATCTTACTTTAGATGTACTTGAAATTGTTGCAATTCCGACTCTTCTCTCGATGTCTTGAAGCAAAACTTGGCCATTCATCACTGTGTGTAGTGTAGCGGTCACTGATTCTTCTATTTACATGCTTACCATATGCTCAATACAGCACGGAGCTAAAGGAGTGCTTCATCTGTCGTCTTTTCCTCTCTTTCTCAATGGCCTGCTAACTCTCCATTATTTCCAGTTACTGGTCATTTATAAAGATTTTCAAGAAATTGTTAAGTACTAAGAACTCTATTTTCTAAGAAAAGCTTGAATAACAGGAATTCTATGCATTGTTACATATTGAACCTTTTTTATATAGTACAAACTTTGCCTTGCATTGTTGATCATGAGATATATATTGTTGGTCCGTTCTGAGTGTTTGTGAATTGCGTGTTGATACCATTGTTGACACTTATTGTTGCACAAACTTTGTCTCGCATTGTTGGTCGTGAGATATTTCTCATTATGCCTTGCTATAACCATGCATATCGAATTTTTATCAATAATTATCATGTTTTTGAAATCTGAGGTAGATAGTGACCTTCCTTATGCTTTGAAGGTCAAGTATGCAGAATTTCATCAAGATCAGAATAAAACTGTAGATTTGTATAAGAAAAAAAGAAACCCCCAAAGAATCCCATAAACATCCTTCTTAATATATACAGGGTGTCTCAAAATTCCTGGTACAAACTTTTAGGGGAGGAATTATGCGTGATTCTAAGCAAAAATGCTCATATGAACATGGGTCCCAATTCGAACGATAACTGTGATATGAACAGAAATAAAAATGCCGCCACCCAGATCAACATATTAATAACTCAGGTTTCGGAACGCCTAGAATAATGAAATTTGAAGAAATAATAGGGTACATAAAACCGTATATGCTGTTAAAATTTGAACGAATTCCAACAAGTAGTTTCCGGGTTACGCAGTCAACATCTTAACACGTGTTGATTAGTACTCGTATGTGATCACTGTTACGATTTTGAATGCGTTACTCGGAAATTACTTGTTGGAATAGGATCAACTTTTAACGGAGTACACAGTTTTATGTACCCTATTACTCCCCCAGATTTCATTATTCTAGGCCGTCTGGAAGCTGAGTAAGTCACATATTGATCTTGGTGGCGGCATTTTTATTTCTGATCATATCTCAGTTATCGTTCAAATTCGAACCCATGTTCGTATGAACTTTTTTGCTTATAATCACCCAAACTACCTCCCCTAAAAGTTTGTACCAGGAATTCTAAGACACCCTGTATAGACCAGAAGAGCACCGGACGTTGTTCGGGATACTGACAGTTGTAGGTAAACAGAACGATCCCAAGAAGTTAAATAGGAATTCAAATTTTTTTCATTAATTCTGCTATTTCCTGCAGTAGACTTTCCTGTATAATCTTTTACTTAATTTACATTATTAAAACTTGAACTTATTTAAACCAAATTTTGGTACAAATTTATTGACTGTTGTGTTTCTTGTCCTTAAATTATCTTCTATTTAATTATGTGCTGAAGTTTGTCATTAATTTCAGACATTCGGTTTTTCTCTGAAAAAGGAAGTTTATATTTAAGTATTTTATTTTGGAGATTATGAGTGGGAAACCGTATATTAAAGAATTTTTTTAAAATATTATAATATAAAAATGTCATGCTATTTTTAAATATTAACATTAAATATTATGAAAATCTAGAATGGCTAGTTGAACAGAAGTAAATTTAATATTATTTTCGGTAAGAATTTGTTTGTTTCTTCAGATACGTATAAATGTTGTAAAATTCTACTAATTAGATAAATGATTTCGCAGTCTACAAATAATTATTATCATACGTGTAATTGTCTTTCGTAATATAATTCCTTGAATATCTTTGAAATGTTAGGCCAGTTCAACATTTGTGAAAAATAGAGTAACTATAAGAAATATTTAGAAAAATATGTACAGGTATAGGAAAATAAAAAACCATAGTTTCCCCAACTTTCTATTTTTTTGTCATAGGCACCAGAGACTCAACGCGTGCAAATTACATTTCACGAGTTTGAAGTATCTCCCCGTGAAGATGATGATGGCGAATGTTATTGGGACAGTCTCGAAGTGAGGACTCAAGACCGATACGTGGGAACTACGTGAGTAGAAAGATTAAGTCATTGCAAATGCTTTTACCGCAATTCTGAAACTTTGTTCTGTAGAAAATTTTTTAATTAACATAGTAACTGCTGCGGACTATTAAATATGAGTAAGAATAAGGCAATTGCATATAGAAATATTTTAGACTCTGAAGTTATATAAACGACTAATTTACTGTTTGCAGAATTGTCTGTGGTCTTAGCTAATTATACAAAACATGTTATCTTTTATAGAGATTGAATAATTGAATAACTACGCGAATTTGTTAAAAAAAAAAAAAAAAAAAAGTAAAAAAGCTTTTATTAAAAAAAAAAAAAAAACATCTTTCAGAACTTACTTTTTTGATAGGTATTTTACTTAGAAGTCATTTTTATTTAAGATTTAAACAAAGTTTCAGTTATTACTAAAATTAAATATTCTTCCTAATCTCTGTAATTGAGGGGCTCAGTGGAAAAGAGGCATATGCCCTCAAACAATGTTTGTAAAGAAAGCGGTTTTAAACAAAAATCTTACATTTGGAAATATAATATGATAGATATTCAGAATGCTTATATTAGGAAATAGACACATGCCACTGTGATAGAAGTTCATTCAATAGATCCTATATGGCTGGAGCTGTCTTTCAATAATAAAAACTCAGATTCATTAATATGTGGCATGTGCCCCTTTTCCACTGAGCCCCTCAATTCTTTCTTTATATCGCTGGTGACTATGCAATCTGCAAGGTGTACAATTTTATATCTTTTATTTATTTGTACTTTCTTTATTTTTTACATTTAACACGAACATTTTTAAAAAACCTACAACATGTAACTTCCATTTCTACACTGTCTGGCCAATGAATTAGAAACGTGTCTTAAAAGATGTAAATATAAATGTCACGCGCCAAAAATACACTACATGGTCAAAGGAGTTGGGACACCTGTTGCTCTACCGTAAAGCCGCAAAAAGCTTTAATCAGTTGTGTGTAGGACTACCCCGAGTTGCTATCATTGCCTCCACCCTACATGTTTACGGTATGTGTTCACAGGTATTGACCTCCATTCCTCGAGGAGTGTCGTGGTCAGTTCCTGGACAGATGTAGGGCGAACCATCCTGCATCTCACACGTCGTTCCAATTCGTCACAAATATGTTCGATGGGGTTGAGATCAGGACTCTGGGCGGGCCAATTCAGTTCTTCAACCCGCATCTCGCAAACCAGTCGGATATGGATCTTGCTTTGTGGCAAGACGCATTGTCGTGCTGGAAGAGGAAAGGCCCGTCACCGAAGTGTTCCCACAGCGCTGGAAGTGCCCCGTTATCCAGAATGGTCCTGTAACCATCAGCATTGAGGTTTCCGTCCACCTTGATGAGCGGGCCCAGTCAAGTCCAGGAGAAAAACCCACGTGTTCACAGGGGTGTCCCAACTCCTTTGATCATGTAGTGTACAATGCATATATATTTAGCTGGCACACGTGAGTTGCACAAGGAATCTCTACTGATATTAGTGGGTAGTGTCGAGAGTAGTTGTGAAGAATGGGAAAACCGAAAGACCTGTCTGAATACGAAAAAGGCGTTGATAGCCCGGCTAGCTGGTGACACGATAGCTAAGACAGCAGACTGATATCCCGAAAAGTGTTTAATTCGTGGAACCAGAACCCGCAACGTTTGATGCAACGTCTACAAAGTGGATCGAAAACAATCATACTGAACAGTGATCGACGGTGTTTCAGAAAGCTTGTTCAGCAACTGACGGAAGATTTCAGGAGTTTTGTCCCAACCCATATTTACTAGAACAATGCAAAGGACATTGAAGAGACTAGGGAGAGAGAGAGTCGAGCGCTTGTGTAGAAGCTCTCATTTCAGTAAGAACCGAAAAATACGCCTGTAGTTGTTGTAAGGAGCGGCATGACTGGACAACAGACGAGTCACGCTACATGTTATTCTGTACTGATGGCAACGCAGTGTCTTGGTATGCGTAATGTTTTGTTGGTTCGGTACGGGCCCCTGATATTTTTTGAAAGATTACCTCGGTGACAAGCAAAGAATTACCTGAACGTTGTTGCCTATCACGTCAATCCTGCGATGGTGTACTTTTTCCTTGTTTGTGACGGGTCTTTCATGGATGACAGTGCTACGGTCCTTCGTGCAAAGTGGTTCAAAATCGGTTCACTGAGCATGGCAGTGACTTCCACCATCTATTTTGGCCAACACGCATCCCGAATCTTACCCAATAGAGCATGTTTGTGTCTTGATGGAGAGACACTTCTATCAACAGAATCATCTTCAGCAGCTGAACAGCAGGTGAAGGTCTCTTTCATGAATGGATGGGTATCACTTGACGTGATTGCACTACAGCACCATAGAATCAATATCTAACCGTATGCATGCTGTCATTCAGACTAACGGAAGCCGTACTGCATATTGAACCGATATTTATAATTCATTGGCCGGGCTATTCAGATTCATTTATAACAAAAATGACCATTTTTTTATTTCTCCTGAGAAATTATTTATTTTATATACTGCAGTTTTGTACTTTTAACGGCGATATAAGCAATGCATGCCTGTATTTTTGAAGTGAAAACTTCTTTAGGCTCACCGCGTACAAACTTTTTGCTGGTCATTGATTGTGTCTGATACGTCACGCCGGAAGTGCTACTTTGATAATACTATTTCTGGGGGGAGCCGAGTTTAGCCGAAGCCGACGAGATGTAAACGTTTAGCGGCCAGTTGCAACAACATCAGTCAAAACGACTCTAACTTTCGGTTAGCTAACAATCGGTTAACTGCTTTAACTGGGAAACGTTGCACTAGCTCTACTTAAGTCTCGTTCAGCTAACTAGATGGAATATAAATAACGAGGACTATGTTTGGTTCGTTTTGCTCCAACAATTTCCGGTCAACAAGGCTGATCGGCCTCGGTGGCTCATGGTTGCGTGATCGCCTCTGATGCCCGAGGACGCGGGTTCGACCCCGACCGAGGTCGACGAGGATTTTTTTCAGGGGGAAAATCCTGAGATCACGCACATCCTTCGGAAGGGAAGTAAAGTTGTTGGTCCCATTTAATGAAAAGGACGTTAATACCAAACTAGCCAACCAACCAACCTAGCAACCATCTAATAATTATCATCCTTCCATGTCCAAGATGAAGGTTTGGAGGTGGGTTTATACAAATTGGTTTCCCATCTATAAAATGAATGGAGCACACCTAAAGAACTGACAAATGTTTTAAAAAAACTCTTCCACATTATTTATTTGCAGATAGCAGAGAGTAAATCATATTTATTACTGAATATTTGCCGAGTTTAAGATTTTTTCTTTGCAAAGCTGCGAAGGGAATTTGTGAAATATTTATGTATAAGATATTCACAATCTATATGGAGCTTACTGTGATGATGATAATATCGTACCAGCAAATTCCATTTTTAACGTTTTGTACGAATTGGAGCAGCCACAAAAAGCACAGCACGTTGCCATAATATGAGTGATGAGCGTTTTTTTTTTACCTCGATTACTTCGATTGCAATGGCAGATGAAAGAAAATCGATTGCAGAGCCGTGGTGGTAAGAGTTTGAGTAAAAGCGGTGGATAACAGTTGGCGATATTTTGCTGTGATGCATCAATATTGATGAATATAGTTCGTCGTGGATTAGCTGAGTATGCCACTTAGTTTCGCTAACCATGGACTTAAACCATGGTTATCGAGCGCTTAAGTTAAACTACGATTTAACGTCTGGTTAAGTCCTAACTTCGCATGGTGCAACGCAAAAAACTTTAACCGGCCTGTAACGAATACATGTAGTTAGTTTTAACTGAGCTTATTGCAACCGGCCATAGATTGCATCGGCTTCGGTTTAACCGAGCGAACGAGAAGCAGGAGATGGAGAGAGGGCATTCCGTCTGTAGACACTATCCCAATAATGCATTACGTTAACATGTGAAGAGAGGGCATAGTGAATTGTTGAAAGAGACGAATCATCCTCGCACTGGGGAACACGCGTGCTGTGCATTTCGTTTCGGCTCCGCACATGCACTTTACATTGTTGGGATGATGCGCACGTAATAGACAATTATTATTAGGCTCCCCTAAATTAAAGGATTTTTTTATTAATAGGGAACTTAGCAATGACGTATATTAATGATAGACTCCGAATCCTATTGTTAACAGCGGCAAAAAGTGAAGCAAATTGAGCCATGATAGTTCTGGGCAGGAGTGAGCCGTGGAGTAATTAGCTGTCTGGCTGCTTTGTTTTTGAAGATTTTGGGCCCGAGGAATAATTAATTCAAAACCATTCCTCAAAGTTAAACTGCGTACAACTGTACAAACAAACAAGAAAAAGGATCAGGAATCATTTTCCACAAAAATAAATCAAAAATACGTAACTAAAATGAAAATACCTAACTGAAAGACAATCGAAACGAAATTGAAATTGTAACCATGATCGAAAAATTGCTTATAAAATATAATAAAATACTTCAAATACAAAGTAAACGAAAAGTCCGTGATCGGCGTGTGAAAGAATTATTAATCAGCTACTCTTCTGTTTAGCCATGTGTTTTGCATCACCTTCACTCACTTTCGGCCATGACAGTTCTGGGCATGGAGTTTCCCAATTTGCTTCAAGTTACAACAATAGGATTCGGAGTCTATCTTTAATATACGTCATTCGAACTTAGTATTTAGTATGATAAATTGAAAACGAATTAACTTTTTCACATTATTTTACGTCAATCGATAAATATTGGACAGAGCACGACCAAAGTTCTAAGGTAAGATTTCCCGGAATAGGTGAATAGGTACAATAGCACGTGCACTAATGTTTCCATCATGATGCCCCTTTAAAATATTCAATGCTAACATATGGCATGTAATATATCAAACATCTCGTAATGACGTGTCATGAATGAATAGGGTAGATGTACCAGTAGTTGGCAGTGCACCAGTAATTGACAATTCACGATTTAAAAGCTTTTAATAAAGTAATAAGTCAAGAAAAGGGACTGGTGTTGCCACCTCGTATTAAACAAAGTATTAGGCTTCCCAGAAAAGCAAAAAAAACTAGGAACTTTGCTCCCTATTATGGCCGCAAACACATGTTGATTGTTCATTGTCTTACCGAGTCGAAAAAACCTTGCAATGAACCACTACGTGAGGGGTTGATTACTTGAATTTATTTCATGAATGTTATGCAATATTTGTTACTAATTTTACCTGAACCTTTTTGTGTGATCAGTGGACATTACTTCTAGTATTAACAGAATTTCTGATGACCAATTTGTTAACTGTTTTAACCCACCGTCAACTACTAGAACCCAGATTTGTAGTTTCACTGGTAATTGACATAACCTTTCAATTATTGATAATTTTTGTGTTTGAAAAAAAAACGAACAAAAATATACTAATGCGACATAGAATGTAGGGTAATAATAAAGAAAACATGTTTTTATGTGTAACTTCCTAATTTCCAGTAATTGATCTAGATGCGTCAATTATAGGAACTTGATTGTCAATTTCTAGATCAGCCAATTTGACATAAATCTTCTAGGCCCTATTCGCCGATTCTTTTTGTTGGTCCTGAATCTTGTCACATAGACGATCAACAGACAGCCTAGGACAAGTTATCTTCCAAGAAGAAAACTACTATTCTGTTTACTGTGATAAGAAGTAGCATTTGCAAGTAGGAGAACAATCGTCAAAAATCAATTTTTTCTACCAACAATTTGTTGGCCAAGATATAATGGTATTGAACTGCTGGAAAACACGTTCATTTTCTGTGGTTCTTGCACTCTAAATGGGAGTGAACTGATTTTATTTATTATTTCAAAAGGAAAAAATATAAGTGGTCTATATGAACAACTTAAGTTTTAAAAAGCATAATTTTAGTTAATGTTAAATACTTCAGACATTCTTAAAAATGCTTGGTTTCTTCAGCTACTTTTGAATGTTATCAATTTTTTTGTAAAAATAGTTAACAAAAATAGGTAATTAAATTATTGTCAATTACTGGTGAAACTGACTGTCAATTTCTGGTACATTAACTGTCAACTACTGGTGATTCCTGCATTAGTTAGGAAAAAATTTAATTACTTAATAGCTTTTAAAGATATAATAATTGTTTAGAAATTGGCACATCCTGCACTGTATTTGCAATTTAATGGTATAACTAGAAAAATTTCAAAATGCAATTTGATTTACGTACACAATTTCGTTTCACAGCAATGTCTTAAACTGTCAATTACTGGTACATCTACCCTATAACGTGTAATTAGAGATAGTAGAAACTTGTTTAGTAGTACGTGTTCTATATACCATATGGTACGATTGGAAACGTCCAATGCTAATATATGCCATGTAATATTTCAAACAGTTCATAACGATGTGTCATGGATGAATATAACGTGTAATTAGAGATAGTAGAAAAGACGAGAGATTGAAATATGGCCCAATTGACGGAGATATTTTTAGAAATTTAGAGAGATTTGAATCAAAATTATTTATCTCGAATTTCAGTTATCACAAGCCCATGCCGGCCAGGTGGCCGAGAGGGCTAGGGCGTAGGCTTTCTAGTTCTCGAGTCCGCCTGATCCTGGGTTCGAATCCCAGCGTGGGCATGGATGTTTGTTTGTGTCCCGGGCTGCGTACAGATATAACTTGTGTAAAAGGCGCAAAATTGCCATAGTAGTCGACGCCTTATTTTCTAGAACCCCCCCCCCCGCCCTCACAAGCCCATTGTTACAAAATCAACAGCAAAATTCAACAGAAAATTGATACATAGTTATACGTGTTTACTAATGAGAAAACGAATGAAAATAAATGGTTTTATACATATATAGTATTAATTTATGGCTTGATCCTGATTCGTCCAAGTAATAGCACCCACACGTATAACTATGTATAAACTATCTGAATTGTGTTCCAAAATGTTTTAGACAAATTTTGATCATTATATAGAAAAACTATTTCAGATAGAGACAAATGGTTTTCAGCAAGTTGATTATCAACTCAAAAAGTTTTTTTATGTAGCATTATAACCCTAGGTGTCGCCGCACCTTCCTTCCTGTGACAGTTTCCGGAAAATGGCGACTAGCGTACAGAGAGCACAATGTGTGGCATGGTTTATTAAGACTAAATCTGGAACACAAACTCAGAGGAATTTTAGGACACACTACGGAAAGACCCCACCAACTCGAGACCAAACTGCGAAATGGCATGAACAGTTCATGACCACTGGAAATTTTCAACCAAGAAAATCAACAGGTCGACCAAGCACTAGCAGGCTTTTCAACGTAGCCCTCGTAAGTCGATCAGATCAGCAGCCAGACAGCTCCAGATTCCTGGACCAACTGTTCACCGTGTTTTACACAAACGTCTTAAACTTTATGCCTATAAAGTTCAACTTGTGCACGCTTTGAAACCAAGTGATAAACCACAACGCCGAGCAATTTACCACACAATGCTGAAGAACAGTTACGACGAACTGACAATGACGAAGGTTTTTTGAAGTCTGTTGTGTTTTCAGATGAGGCAAATTTTAACGTGTCTGATAAGGTCAATCGTCATAATATGCAGATTTGGGGATCACAAAATCCCCATGAAGTTCTTGAAGTCGAGCGTGACATCCCAAAAGTCCGCGTGTGATGCGGGCTTTTATATGATAGAGTTATTGGCCCTTTTTTTCTTCGAGCCAATCGTTAACTCCACCAACTACCTTGACATTCTTGAACAATACGCATTTCCGTAACTTCAGGACGACCAACCAAATGTTTTCTTCCAACAAAATGGTGCCCCTCCTCGCTGGGCGTTAACAGTCCGAGATGCGCTTAATGCTGATTGGGCGAGATTGGGCCTTTGCTGTGGCCACCTCGTTCACCTGATCTGATACCTCTGGACTTTTTCCTGTGGGGTTTTCTTCAGGACAAAGTGTACAGCACAGTATTCAAAAGTGTGGCGGATTTGAAGTTCCGCATTGTTTCTGCAGATAGTTTGGTAGATAAGGCGATGTTGGCAAGAATATAGGCAGAGGTTGAATATCGTGTGGATGTTGTCCGTGCAACAAATGGTGTCCATATTGAACTTTTCTAATATACCAAAAAAACTTTTTGAGATGATAAACAAATTGTTGAAAACCATTTGTCTCTATCTGTAATACTTTTTATATAATGACTAAAAGTTTTCCAAACCATTTTGGACCACCCATTATATTATTTAGAATCTATTACAATCGCAATAGAAGTATTCACTATTACAATCGCACACACCCGTTTTTTTTCCTGTGATAATTTTACAAATAGAATCATGAAATGACGGTTTGCGACTATCGTTCATGTCCTTAATGTCTAAGAGATTTCCATTATTTTTCTAGATACTGCGGTAAAGAGTTGGCTCACAAAACCCTGGCATCTGAAACGGAAGATCTTGTACTAGTGTATCTGAAAAAAAGAATGATTGTCAAAGGATTCTACGCGTCAATCGAGTTCGTTAATTAAATTCACTGTTAGAAGTATAATGCTAAACAAATTTTAGACATGATTTTATAAAAGACATCCCGATATACTTATAATATGCAAGATGATATTAAACTGTATGTCTGTATAAAAATTACAAATGTTGATGTTATTTTGTAAAAAAACATTAAAAAATAACTATATTTCATACAATTAAAAAACGAATTCATTTTTAAAATTTGTGGAAGTTAAATGTTATTTATTTAAGTTGAACTTAGAAGAAGAGCTTCAGTTGAAATAACAGCCATTCAATCAGCCAGTGTGTTCCCTTTATTTGTTCGTAGTATTGGATTATACCGGGTGATTAAAACGCACAGAATTTGCTTGTTTATTAACAAATTTTGGATTTTTGAAATTCTGACTTCGGATTCTTAAAGACCATCAAAAAATAGAATAGGAATAACTCTAAGATCCACTGTTACGTGCATTAATTATTTTTTTAATTAATTATCTGAACATTAAAACCCCAGCGGTACTAAGTCGTGAACAGAGATAGGTGTCACGTGCCAAACGTTTGCGCAGTAGAATGATGCTAAAACTCATGAAATACTAACATAAGAGAGACTAGACTTCATGTTAGTCAGGGACCACAAAGTTTATTTGTAATATAAATTTTTAGATACTAAGAAAATAAATAACATGACAAACTTGTAGTATAATACCAATATAAAATCTTAATGCTAGCAACCCACTTGATCCAATAAATTAAATCTTTAGGCATAACCCAAAGTAATTAAATTAATCTCAAACTCATTAAAGTACACAATCTTCATGTACAATGAAACAACTGAAACTCAAAAATGTTCATACTCTAAACAAGGCTATTAAGAAAATTGTCTTAGGACAACACAATTCACTGGTAATCCAGCAAAAAGTATAATATTTAAACCTTGCAATCAATAGTCAATAATATCACTAGAAAAATTCGTGACCAAAAACTCCACTGTCTAGAATACAGTTAAATCTTACAACTGCATATTGCTTTTAGTACTTTACACAATTACAATAATTCACAACATAATTAGCAATGACTAGTCTGAATATCTCTCAAACCAAAAGTCAATACAGGCGGTGGACATACACTGAAATATGCCACTGCGATTTCTACACAAGAAACAAGCCCAGACAAATGAAATATGTCGGGATAAATGTCACAAATTAAGTATTAATGTCTTGTCAAAGTCCACAGTCTCAATCGGGAAAATGTTCACTTTTAATCGTTAAATTACATTGCATACGTCACATCAATATGTGAGGATATATGAATATTAAATGTCAATTGTCTTAGAAACATAAAGAGTTCAAAGTCTTACTAAGTATGGCAATTCAGTAATTCTTTATATAGGACATAATACCATCATAATCAAAGTGGCTTCAATCAGAATCTATCATAATAATACGAGACAATTACGTCACTTCAATCTGTAGCAGCACACTAAATTTTATAAATAGTAAACTTCAAAATCATTCACCGAATATAGTATCATAGAACACACATTTGCAACATATTAATCAGGTCGATGACCTTTCTGGATTTCACAATTAAATTTTAACAAGTATAGCGTCAATAAGCACGCTTTGATTTCTTAATCTCTCCACAACAAGATAGATATATAAAATATAACAATTGTCCGTATGTCTATCGGAGTATCACTTCTTTTTACACCCAGAATTCTTTAGCTCTTAGACCGGCAGTAAACAATTTGCTCTAATAAATGCACCATAGACATAGAGCCCTACAGTCAAACACAAGTAACTTCACATAGCTTAGAGTGCTTACATTCGCTACACAACATTTGAAGCTTAACGTGAATGCGTTTAGGCTTAACGATATTCGCTCGAAATCATTAACCGTTTAGTAATATGCTTAACTGTCGTTTTCTTATGCCGTGAACTATCCGAGATTTTGTTGGAAAGAACAGTACTTACAGTTGCTGACGAACTGCTCAATGGACCTTTTTAACCCCGAGACTTGAGCGAGACGACACGTCATCCATATGCGGCACTAAAACGAGGCTCTAGGGAAAGCCCTCTTCTAAATAAACATTGCTTCAAGGTGAAAAGTGCTTATAATACTGTATGACCAGAAAAAAAATTAAAACTTTTCCAGACACTCATTAAAAATACGCTAGATTGTGCTAAATTGGCATCGTAAGAATGCCAAAATTATGCTAAAGTTATAAATTTGTGCACAGAGAATTATTTTTTTCTTTTTTACATGTATTTTTCTTACATAAACACAAAATTTGCGCACAGAGAATTCAAAACGAGAATGCAGTTTTTAAGTTTCGTTTTAAGAATAATTTTAATATATTCTCGAAAAAAATACTTTAATATATTTTCTTATTATCCCTTTTATGCTTTCTTATGTTCAGAATCTGAACTTCAGATAGAATTTTGGCAAGCATTAAATTTCTGAAAATTACTTACTCTTTTATTTAGCTTCAGAAGAAAGCAAAAGATTTAATCGAATTAAATTTAATAATTAAGTTTATTAAATCTCCTTTTTAATTGTTAATGTCGTAAATAAAGTAATCTATCTATCTATCTTCTATCTATCTATCTATCTATCTTCTATCTATCTATCTATCTATCTATCTATCTATCTATACATAGTATAAATCTATGTCACTTCCCGGTGTATGTGCACGATAACCGTAAGAACTGCTGCATCGATTTTTATGAAACAAGTTTTGTTTGTTAGGGGATTTTTGTAGAAACTTTGTAGGCTAGGTGTTAATTCATAAAAATTGGTTTTATATTAATTATTTACGTTAATTGCTCTCAAAATGCGTCAACATGGCCGCTCATCATCACGTGATAGGCGATCGAACCAATGGAAGGAAAAACAGGAATTAACGCATTCAATTGTTTTCAAAGGATTTCACTAGATGGCGATACTATCTTATAGAAAAGCTGAATAGACTTTTTGTTTTTAAAGTATGTCACTAGATGACTACAGATGGCGAGGTCAGACGGCACACTTTAGAGTTCCTGTATAAAGAGTCTGTCTTTATACAGGGACTCTAGCGCACTTACGTTATACGAGCATTAAATTAGATTGATTAATGCTCTCAAACGCATTCAATTTCCAGTTAAACTTTGTTTTGCCATAATAATTAACAAATCTCAAGGCCAAACATTGAAAGTAGCTGGAGTAAATTTGCAAGAAAATTGTTTCTCACATGGCCAACTGTATGTTGCATGTTCTAGAGTTAGCGACCCTAAAAATTTATACATTTGTAGTAAAGATGCAACAACATTAAATGTCGTTTACAAGGAAGTACTCAAGACTTATGTGTAGTCCAAAAACTTCCATTAATTTTTTGACATTAAATAAAGGTTTTTTAAAATTTACCTATACTGTATTTTTATTTCATGATTTAAAAAGCCCAGGCAACGCCGGGCACGGGTTTGCTAGTTATAAATAAAATAAATTAATAAAATCACCAATTATATGTTCTGATGAAGTTTGTATGTGAAATGACATAGAGCTGGGTTTGAAGAACTGGATTGAAGATATTTGATTGTTGAACTTGGATGACCATCTGATGTGGCTTGAAAAGCTGGTTTGAAGATCTAGTTTAATGAAGTTGAAGTATTGGATGAACCTGGTTGTTGGTGGATGATATTCTTGATGTTATGGAATAATTTAATTTTTATAAATTTATTAATTAATTTTATTTATAATTACTTTATTTAGGACATTAACAATTAAAAAAGAGATTTATTAAATTTAATTATTGATTATCATACCACTCCTTCTCTTATATAATTACTAATCGAAATTCACACATTTATCCTGACTGAAAATGTTCCTGGGCTGATGAGGTGATTCATAGTATATTAATTTCGGATAATATACCAGAAAATGTGGACAAGGTTTTACGAGACAGTAAGGGAGAAGACACAGTTCCACAAAAAAATATTTTAATTAAAAATTTGGTGGAATTGTCTTCTCCCTTCTTGTCAGGCGATTCATAATTTTATAAAGTGCTGTTGTTCTGCTGTTCAAGAAGGAATTCACATAAGCGTCACTAGCGTATTATGGTTGATTTTTTCTTAAAATTATGCTGATGAACAGTTATGTTAACCAAGATGCTAAAGGTTTATAATCATGCTAAACTGGCCACACTGTTGTATAACGAAGAAATGAAAAACTACTCGATTAATTTAACAGTTTTGCCAAACATAAATTTTGGTACAGTAACTGAATGGCTGGGAAGATTTAACAACAAGGCATATAACTTTTTTTTCACAATCTTATATTTTTAATTTTGAAGGTAATGTTTGAAAAATTATTTTTAAGAGCATGGACTTAAAATATATTCATGTGGAAAATTTATACAGTAATTAAATTAAAACTATTGATTTCTTTTTTGGAAAAATTGAATGTATTATTTTCGTAAAAAAATACTATCATTTTATAAATACTCGGTATAATGAAGATTAGCATTATGAATAAGCAATTGCACGTTTATATATTATGCAAACAAAGTGCTTTTTACTTTTTTTATCTTTAATTGTAATAGAACATTTTGAGTTAAAATTAAATTGATCTTTATTTAAACACAAAAAACTTATTACCATTGAATTAAAAAAAAATTTCAATTTTTTTATTTAGTATGTGATGGTATGTGATGATAACTATTTTGTATTTTTTGAAATGCAGTTATTATAAAGGCCAAAGCACAAAAAGTTTGTACAAAATTGAACCATAATTATAAAAAACCGCGACACCATTTCACTTCTTACAGAACCTGGGATTTACTTCCCTCCAGCCTCGGTTTCAATCGCGCATGGGATGACGTAATACAGGAAATCTCAAGAAATCTCGTGATCGGGCAAAAGGCCCATTCCTCTCACTTAGGGTGCTTCTAAAAACTCTCGAGCGCTCATTTTCAATCACGTGATCGTTTACCCCTGATCGCGCCCGCTCTATTCACCCGCTCATGAAGTTTTTTGACAGTGCCAAGGGCAACGAGATAACAGCCCGATCAGTAAATAAGAGGTAACTGCCACAGAAACTCGTTACGCTTTCAAACTTTCTGTTTTAAGCGTAATTATTTATTTTTATTGTCCATTATTATAATCTGATGGGGATTTATTAGATTTCAATGCATTTATTCTTTTATGACAATAAATACGAGAGTGTTAAAATATCTACGTACGAGAGTGCACGTACGATAAAACGAAACTTTAAAGAAAATTCGAAACCTAAGAGAAAAATTAAAAAATTAAAATATATAAAACAATCTTCGCTTTTATCTTCAGCTCCTTCGCCCCTGCCGTGTATCTTGACCTGTTCTGTGCCTTCAGATTCATTGCAAAACTATAAACCGCATTGGAAATGGACTTCGAGGTGGGATATGCTTTCATTGTCAGCCATTATTGCGAAAGTAATGAAAGCGAAAGTAGTGAAAGTGAGCGAGGCAACGCGAAGTGATCACAATGGAAATAAGATCACTTTGATCCTGAGCGTTCCCAACACGACGATGAGATCGGGGAGTTTTTAGAGGCGCCAGTGACGAGCGCTCTGTCATTTTTAGATGCAGTGCTCGCGTTGATCATGAACGCTTACGCTCGATCGCGACTGGAGAGAGTTTTTAGAAGCAGCCTTAGACATCCAATATCGTCTCATGCGTAGGCAAATAGTCCTCGGGGAAACGTGCCCATCCAGCGTTGATGTTGGGGAATATAAAGCATGGAGTCATTTTCATACACAACCACCTGCTTCCAAAAACTTCCTTCTAAACAGGTAAGAAAATTCAGAGGAGTAATAACCTGCTCGTGGCGGAATAACCTGCTCGTCGTTCAAGGAAACTTCCGCGTAGCTCTTACTGCGTAACGGGGTTTTTTCCACGCCTGGTTCCGTCTCGCCATTTGTCATAGCTATCCGCTCGTCCTCCGAAGCTTTTTCGCTACTCATTCTGAGGTACGAAACTCTAGCCGTATTTACCGACGTTTGTCCACGTCGAGCCCCGTTTCCATATTCCCTATCATGACGATATGAAGCTTTTCCATCTCCCGAAGTTTGCTCCATCGCTTGCCAGGTCCTACTTCCGAATCCCTTGCTCTTTTCCACTCTACAAAGGCTTCTCCTTTTCCTGCTAATCGATCTCCCACCTTCCGTCTTTTCTCCCTCGCGCCTTCTGTTGCCAAAACAGACGGGTTTTGTTACAGCGAGGTTTACTCCCCCCTGTTGACCGCAGATAACGAATGTGATCCTGCATAGAATCAGTCACATTGACGGGTTGATCCGATCTCAGTCTTGACAATGCATCTGCAATCACATTCTCGATGGCCTTGATATACTTTATTGAAACTTGATAGTCCAGAAGTACTGTAGCACCAACGCTTGGAGTCTGGACAATTTCGGCTGTTGTAGCAATTGCGCTGCTGCTTGATTGTCGGTGTATATTATCGTGCTCGTTTATATGGCATACTGCCGCCAAATTCTGATCGCATGTGCTACTCCTAACATTTCTCTTTCATATGCGGAATACCCTTGTTCACTGTCCTGTAACCTCCGTGATTCGAATGCTAACAGTAATAATTTTGATCCATATTGTTGCGAAGCGATAGTGCCGATCGCTTCTTTAGAAGCATCACAACAAATATACAAAGGCTTTGCATGGTCAAATATCTTCAATGTAGGTGGCTGGCTGAGCGTTTCAAATGCTGCCTGTTAACTCCAAACGAACGGCTCGTCTTTGCACAGTAAACGGAACAACGGTTCAGGTATTGAAGAGTAACCATGAATGAATTTGACGATAAAATTGCACCATGCCTAGAAACGATGGAAGCTGTGAGACGCTTTGTGGAGTCGGCCATTATCTTCTCGATTAGCATGCATTTTCTCCTTGTCCCAAGGAAAATCCGAGGTAAGACACCAGTAGATAACATCCCCAAATGGGCGCATACATAATGAGGTAGGCGTGGCCAATTAATCTTAATATGCACCTCGTTTTCCACCAATCAGCGTGTAGCATTCGCACCACGTGACCCCCCACCACCCCCCTACCCCTGCCTGACGTCACAGACGTTCAACCAATCCGCGTACAGAAGGCGTCTCACGTGACGCACCACCTCATCCCCTTGTTTTTGGGTGTGGGCCTTTTAATTTGGGCGTTGGTCTTTTAATTTGGGCGTTGGTCATTTAATTTGGGGGTTAGGCTTTTAATTTGGGCGTTGGCTGTTAATTTGGGTAGGGCCTGGAATAAAATTAATTTTATACCTCTGATATACCCCGATTAGAGGGGTCCTGGTGCTCTCAGCAAAATCCACTTAGGTGATTCTGTCTTACAAGTGAACACCGGTCGATTCGCTTATATACTACCTAAATGAGCAAGCGGCTTCAGTACTGGCGCCTCAGCGGATTACCTAATTGCCTAATTACTAATTCACTATTGTTTCTCGGGTACCCCAATTTTTTCCAAACTCTTTTACAGTTTCTTCTACGCCTGTTGTTTCAAATAAATACAGATGTGTTCTTTACATAACTTAATTTAAATTTTTGTCATGGATGAGGCATTTTCTAACCCCGCTAATGCGGCCGGTTTTGGTGGCGTGAGAGGTTTAGCTAAACAAACAAATCATTCTGAAAAAGAGACAGGTGAATGGTTAAGAGGCGTGAGAGCTTATATGCTGCATAAACCGGTGCGTCATCATTACCCCCGTAATCGAATGCGTGTATATGCGCCATTTGAACAATTTCAAGTGGACTTGGTTGATCTGACCAGTCTGTCAAAACAGAACGATGGTTATAAATTTCTACTTACCTGTATCAACGTTTTCTCGCGCTATGCGTGGGTCATTCCTCTAAAAACGAAGAGGGGACTCGAACTTCAGAAAGCCTTTCAAAAAATTTTCACACTCAGCAGTGTTCCTGTAAAAGTGAACAGCGATAAAGGGAAGGAGTTTTTAAACAAACACGTTCAAGATTATTTTAAAGAACTCGACATCGATTTCTTCACCACATAATCAGATTTGAAAGCCGCTACGATCGAACGATTCAACCGTACGTTAAAAACGAGGATGTTTAAGTTTTTTACATTTACCAACAAACACAGATACATCGACGTCTTACCTGATCTCGTTAAGCTACAACCAACGCAATCACAGAGCCCTGGGTATGGCACCAGCTGATGTCAATGAACGAAATGCCCCAGCTCTATGGCTGAAACAACAGAGTTATTATACAACAGCACCACAAACAAAGCCAAGGTTGCAAGTCGGTGATTACGTACGTATTTCGAGAGTGAAAAACATATTTGATAAAGGTTATCTTCCAAACTGGACAGAGGAGGTGTTTGAGGTTTCAAAAATCATTTATAGAAAACCTGTTGTGTATAAAATTAAAGATTACGATGGCAGCGAGGTCTCAGGTGTATTCTACGACCAGGAGTTACAAAAGATGAAAAAACCTGAAGTTTTTAACATTGAACAGATTATTCGCTGGCGTACGAGGCGTGGTGTTCGCGAAGCTTTTGTGAAATGGCAAGGTTACCCAGCCAGCATGAACAGCTGGGTGCGAGAGATTGATCTTTTAAATGTTTGACAAGAGACGATTGACAGCAGTTGGGTCCGAGTACAGCCATCATGTATGAAGACACGGATTTTTATGTTACGCTACCATCAAATACACCTACGGGTGAACAAATTCATTCCAACACAACAGCTCATTTTATCACAAGATTGCCGAGGACGCTACGTTTCCAAGGGCGATGGGAGGTTGGTTTATCGGAAACACATTTCCCTGCCCTCTTCAAGAACATTACGACTGTAAACAACACTTTCGAAATAGGTTTCAAGGCTGATCACATAGATGAACAAATCGATTTCAGCATTGTTTCACCAGTAAGAACTCCGACATTCCAGACATTCATAATCGAAGTTGAATTGGTGTTACAAGCCTATTTGAAAGATGCTCTCATTTACCATAACCCTTCTTTAGACTACAATGTCATCATGAGTTTGCCGCTGAATGTCGGGATTCGCTTTAACACCCCCGAATTCTGTAAGTTGTTCAATGTTTCGCCAAACATTTTCTACGAGGACCGTTTCTCTCTAACTCCGGATTACAACCGGCCGTTTAAGTGGGTATCCGATTTTTCTGTTACGTTTCGGTATCCCAAGTCGGCACCTCTATATCAAAAAATTTTTGAATTTAAGAGTACCAAACTGCAAAATAGGGAAGCCGCAATTGATTTTCTAAAAGATAGTTTTAGAAAGGCGGGCGTCGAGACAAAGATTGTTAATGATCTTGTATTGTTTACGGGGTCCTCAACGCAGTTCATCGAATTCCCGGGAGTTGTCAACAATGGATTTATACCGGCTAGGTTTCTGAACAAGAAATTGAAAACACCTATTACCATGCCCTTAAACGACACAGATGACGGTTTTATCAGCTGTGTTATTTTTGATCCACCTGACACTCCAGAACGGTGTATCTTAAAAATTCCCGAAGGGTATTATGATAGTCGTAGCGATGTTGTCGAGGCGCTCGTTAAGTTGATTCCATTGAAAGAACAGGCTTTTTACAAAATCAATCTCACACCTAACAAGTGTTTTCATTTCAAATGCACAGAAGGCCGCTATATTAGTTTTAGCGAGGGTTTATGTTACACATTGGGTTTACAAGCTGAACCTGCCGACCTAGAACTCGTTATCCGTGAGGGTTCAATCCCGATAGATCTTACGCGTGGAATACATGGTTTTTATCTGTATACAGACATCATACAACCGCAGGTCGTGGGTAACACATTCGCTCCGCTCCTACGAATCATACCCGTTTCACATGCCAGACGAGAAGTGATTTATCAGACTTTTCATTCACCCGACTACTTTCCCTTAAGTAAAAACGTCATTGACGCGATTGAAATCGCGGTTCATTCCGACCACGGTGATTTACTCGCGTTTTTAACAGGTAAAACCATAGTGAAATTACATTTTCTTAAGAAACAACTGTAGTGCGAAGTTGATTTCTTTTTTCTCTCCTCCTCGATTACTTCAAGATGCATATCCCCTATCAGCCGAGCCAGGAAGTAATATCGCGTTACTATTTAAACCAGAGAGAGAATGGTTTACCTGTGTTTAGAGGGTCGGTTTACCGGTGTTGTATGGCTGTGTGAGCAATAGCTATGCTGTTAGAGAGAGATTATTTTTGTAATAATAATAATTAAACATTAAAAATATAATCATTAGTTGTTCTGTGAGGGTTTGTAATGGAACGCCTACCTCAGCTGTTCGAATTAATAATGAAAAATAGGAAAGAAAATATCCGCAGCCTGGGCTCGAACCAGGAACCTTTGGCTAGGACCGCCAACGCGCTAACCAATTGCGCCACTGCGGCCATGGAAGCATTACGCTATCTTCATGACCTTCATTAAAAATATGTATTAAGAAATAAGTCTTTAAAGCGAATAATAATGATAAGTTTGATTAACCGAAAAGTGGGGTAGGGGGTAGACAAGACCTCAGATAAGGGATAGCTGGGAGCAAAAAGTTTTTTTATGTTATTAACATAATGAGGGTGATGGTGGTGGGGATAATAGAATGCATGAACGTGGTCACCAGTTAGACAGACATTTGCAATCTTAGTCTTTAGTGTGTAGATGAGTTTGAGACAATGAGTAGCAATGAGCAAACAGCTTTTAGGGAAGATGACTTTAACAAGTAACGATAAAAGTATGTATTCGAATGATTTTTAGGAAAATTATAGAGAATTAGTGGTTAGAACACACAGAGTAATCGGAGTTTCATTATTTTAAGTAATAGGAGTCGCTGTGGATGTGAATCCAATTTATCTGAGCAGTGGAGAAATCCTTGTAAAAATGATTTCAACATCATGTGTGTATAATCTTCGTTTAATGGAGAAAGAGGAGATATATGATTTAGATGTGAGACTGAAATGGGTTGGAGAGTATTATATAATTCTTATTACCAACAAATGAAATTACCATAACTTATGTAGACTGGCTAAGAATAAAAGAAATGGGCTACATGATCCCCAGGATAAAATCAATGTTTGCCAGATACGTACCCTATTTGCTATTGGCATCATTGATTGTGACAATGGAAAAAGGAATTTGAAACAATTTATGGTTATGGAAAGATCAATGTGAAATGTTAAGACAGCTATTTCAAGTTACGATTCAGGATGCAGAAACATTGATTGACCCAATACCTGAAGAGGGATCGCATAACACAATATTTAATAAACAAAGTGAAAATTATTGTACTCGCTCAGCTGTGAGTGTAGTAGCCTGACGTTTGGAACAAGAATATTTTCCTGAATGTATAATTGATGGAGTCTATTTTTATTAAAATAAATAAAAAATAAAATAAAACTTGTACTGTGTGTCACTGCATATTTTTTAACACCTAATGACATTTGAATTATTTTTTAACTAAATTTGTAAAAAGAGAATGAAAAATTAATAATAAAAAATTTGAATTAATTTGTAAATGATGATAAATTATTTTGAAAAAAACTGGAAAGGATGATAATTTTAAATGAAAAAAAATTAGCTTAAAATTAACTTAATTTTGAAAAAAATTAAATTTTTGATTAAAAATTTTTGAATAGCTTTGGAATTGACAAAAAATTATTTAAAAAAAATTTGGAAATGGCTAAAAATTATTTTCAAAAATTAATTCAAAAAAGTGCGGATAATTTATTTAACGGGATAAAAGGGTAGGGAGGTAACAAATATGGTGAGTAACATCTTGGCTAACTGGAAGAAAACACCTGGAAGTTAACACCTGTAACCCATTGGTCACTGACAATAAAAAGCCCCTTGGTAACTGAATGGTAAGTACTGGTCAGCACCTTGAATCAATAATGTTAATTAGGAAGAGTATTTAACGAAAAAAAATAAAAATGTCTGGTGATTCTAAACATAATAGAAAATTAGTAATTAGGTAAAAAAGAAATGTGATGGGCCAGATTTTTTCACCATCCCCCACCCAAATTTCGATGGATAACCCTTTTTCGATTACTTGGGCTGAATGCAACAAGAACCCATCCATCATTAACCACACCCACAATCTATCAAAAACCTGTCAACCCCTTTGGATACCAACCAACCCCTTTGGCTGCTCGGAATGAAATTCCAATCAACCCTTTGGGTACTTGGTATGTAACACCTGTCAATAAAATCAATCAATACTCATTATTATTCAATAAAATCAATCAAAACTCATTAATATTCAATAAAATCAATCAAATCTTCAATAAAATCAATCCATACCCATTAAAAACGTCAAAAAATCAAAAATCGATGGGAATTTAACCCTTTAGCACCTTTTAACCCTTTGAACACCTAGAAAGGGTTGCACGCGCCTCCCCCCTTTCTGCCAGGAGTGGTGTCTAACTACTGACTTTCCATCACAAACACCTTCTTCCAGCACAGGGATGTCCATAAGTATACATGGTTGCAATGGACCAGAAGCCACTGATTGATTTTGTAATTGTTTCAGCCGACTTATTCCGATCAGTGTTGGATACTCGTGTGAGAAGAGGGGCAGAACTATCAACTGATCACCACCTTGTTGTCTGCATTTTGTGTTTCTCTGAATCCATGCCAACCAAGCGAAACACTAGGTTCAGACAAACTTGGCGCATCAAATGGGAGCCATTGGAGGATAAAGCTCTGAGGAAGACCTTTGCAGATAACATATCTTCAAGTTTCAAAAAACTACCCAGTGATCGTGGTACTGTTGAAGAGGAGTGGCAGTTGCTTAAAACTGCTGTGATTAATTCGACTGCATTGTGCTGTGGTCGTAAGCAGCTGAGTGTGGCCAGGGCAGTGAGAAAAGGACTGTATGGTGGAACGGTGAAGTCCAAGAAGCTGTCAAGGCAAAGAAGGAAGACTATTTGCTATGGCTTGCAAATAAGTCAACTTCGAGTTGAGTGCAGT
The DNA here is from genome assembly GCA_023313115.1 of Rhysida immarginata. Taxonomy (NCBI): domain Eukaryota; kingdom Metazoa; phylum Arthropoda; class Chilopoda; order Scolopendromorpha; family Scolopendridae; genus Rhysida; species Rhysida immarginata. The sequence continues at coordinate 203,232 of JAHWFO010100866.1, forward strand.
ACACTGAGGCGCGAAAAGCAGCAGCAAAGACAGTAACAACAGCTAAAGCCAAGGCCTGGGAGTAGTTTGGGGAGAAATTGGAGGCAGATGATGGTTCTGCAAACAAGATGTTCTGGCAGACCATGCGCCTCCTCCGTGGAAAGAAGTCTCGAAAAAGCATATGACAGAGTTCCTCGGGAGAAGCTCTGGCAAGAGTTGCAAGAGTATGGAGTGGATTAGCAATTGCTGGTTGCTAACATGTCTCTGTGTGAAAGCTCTGAGATGTGTGTCCGGATAAATGGCATTAAGTCAAGACAGTTCACAATGGGAGTTGTACTCCGCCAAGGGTACGTACTGTCGTCCCTGTTGTTCATTATATTTATGGACTGGACAGACAGGAGCAGTCAAGGCGATGAGCGTGTTTGTGTGGGCGACTGCCAGTGGAGAGGTTGCTCTTTGCTGACGTCCTTGTCCTCCTTGTGTCTTCTCTCACGAACATTCAGCATGCATTAGACCGGTTTGCAGCTAAATCTGAAGAAGCTCGGATGAAGATCAGTGTGGCTAAAACCGAGGTTCTGGTCCTTTCAAGACAGCCTGCTCAGTGCACTCTCCATGTTAGGGGAGCCTCATTGAGACAGGTGGTGAAATTCAAGTATCTCGGGTTTGCATTCACGAGTGATGGATGGCAGGAGAAAGAATTTGATGCTCGGATCGGTGCAGCAAGCTGTGTCAGTCGTGAACTGTGGTGATCTGTGGTAATGAAACGCGAGCTGGGTAACAAAGCCAAGCTCTCCGTCTTCAAATATATCTTTGTCCCTATTCTCACCTATGGTCATGAGGCTTGGGTAATGACTGAAAGAGTGCGATCGCGGGTACAAGCGGCTGAAATGAGATTTCTGAGAGGTGTGGATGCCACAAACTAGTCTTCCTAGGCAGTTGTTATTTTCCAAGCCGGTGGGTAAGAGACCAAGGGGTCGGATAGACTACATGGAGAATATGGGTTTGAGTCGCCTGGATATTACCAGGGAGGACATGTGCCTGATGGCGGAAGATCGCGATCACTGGAGATCCTCCATAGGGCTGCTGCCCCCGCGACCGTAAATGATATGCGGGTTTGAAAAGTAAGTAAGTAAATAAGTAAGTACGACTAAACTTGATTTTTTAGCAGGTGTTTGAATTTTTTTTGCATATTTTTAGCTTTTAACCTTTAGTCCATGATGAAAAGTTCAACACTCGCATCGAAAAGAATTTATTTTTCCTCAACAAAAATGCAGCGCCAAAAGCGTTTTTAGTCACTCAATATAAACATTCCAAGGAAAATTTCCGTTATTTTTAAATGGAAAATGAAACGTTATTTGAAGGTCCAAAATTGTTTTAATTTTCAATTTTATGCATAATTATCGTTATTACTGATCGTTAATGCGCATGTCTGCAGCTATTTCAACTTCCGCTTTTTCTAGTAACTTAAAATGCACGTCTGCTGAAGTGGTCATCGCGACGCGTCGATTAAATTGAAATTTTGGAAGACTGATAAAAAAAATCTATTAAATAGTCGTCTAAAAGTACATAATATACGTACATAAGAGTTCTATATGATTTTATGGATCATGCATGTTTTGTTAATTGATACAAGCTCTTGGAAATAAGTAGAAGAAGCAGCACCCGCCGTTCTTCTCTACAATCGCAGCATGCATATGTTCCCGGGAGACAAGTTTTTATCCCAACCAGGCTGTGAGAAAATGGATCCTAACGAAAATAGGACGGATAATTGGCATTAGATAACAACTAAATCAGTATGTACGATCAATAATTTTGGATAAACACGTTTATTGCGAAACGTGGGCCCAGAATGGATGAAAGGTGCTTTGTTTCTCGTATACTTAAACGTCAAAATTAGTTTCTCATATGCTTCTACCTAAGTGATGATAGCTAAGAGATAAATTAAATCTGTAATCTATGTCTATTTCTTTATATTAATAATAATGAAAATAATAGTTAAATAATATTAATAAAATAGAATAGGTTCATATTACTGGAAGATTTAATATTTTTTATTCTCAATACTACTTTATCGTTTGTCATCTTAGATAATAAGAAAATATTTTTTTAATAAAACAAAAATACAGTTGCATACAATAAGTTAAATATTGGGATAAAAATGTAAAGTAATGTGTATACCCTAGGCCTCCAATTTAGGCTAATTTTCTTTTAAAATTATACTCAACTGCAAGAATATATACACCCCCACTCCCTCAACTAGTCATTGACAGGAAAAGAGAGAGATACATCCATCATTCTTCCCCAAGCTACTGTTGCACTTTTAACCATTTATTCCACATTTAATACCAAAAAGACATTTTCAGTTTTCAGAGGATGGAAATGCCACTTGAATGCTGAACTAATTATTTCATATGTCAGATAAAGTTTAAGATAGGATCTCCTGTAAATATTGAATTATACAGGGTGGTCCATAAGTCTGTCCCCCCCCCCCTTTTATTTTTTGAACCGAAGCAGATATGTCAACTTTGATGAATCCAATGAATAGGAAGTTGTGGGTGGCCTATCCCATAGTGCACTTTTCATCATCCCAAATATGCAAATTAGGACACATTCAAATTTATCTCAAAAACCATAAGGGATAGAGAAAAAAACCCAATTGCAAACTTGTTCAGCATAAAAAAACAAACAAAAAAAATCATCGAAATCGGACCAACGGTTCCCAAAAAAAGTTAATTGCAAATGCTAATTGGCACTCACATTTGCATTTGCATCTTCCTGTCCCCCCCTGTTGGGTTTTATCCACTAGCCCTTTAAATGCTGAAGCTTTTTGACGAATAGGGAAGAAACTGCCAATCAGGTCTGAAAAATGACAGAATACAGTAGAGAAGAAATGGTTGGTATGGTTTTGTTTTAGATTTGCACATAATTACAAAGGTGCAGCCAGGGAATACTAAGTTAGATATCCTAATGCTAGAGTTCCCACTTCTAAGACAATTCGCCAGGTTGTTCAACGATTTCAGCAAACAGGAAGTGTCAGTCATCAGACCCGGCAAAGTAGACCAACAACTGTCACATCAGAGGACTCCAGCACAGCCATTTTAGCTGCTGTTTATGCTAATCCTCATTGTAGTACTCGATCAATTGCTAAAGAAGCTGGCTGCATTCATCAATCAGTATTAAGATTACTTCATATTCATGGATTCCACCCTTATCATGTCCACTGCCACCAAGGAGTGAAGCCAACAGACTACGATTTTCGTCTTGAGTTCTGCAATTGGCTGCTAAATCGCATCGACGATAACCCAGGCTTTCTCAATTGGGTCTTGTGGTCAGACGAAGCCAGCTTCTCTCGAGATGGTCTGGTTAATAAATACAATATCCATTATTGGGCAACAGAAAACCCTAGTTGATGAGGAGAAGCTGTGCACCAGGTGAATTGGAGAGTGAATGTCTGGTGTGGAATCATCAATGATGGATTGGTTGGTCCATTGATCTACGAAGGGACGTTGACAGCTCCACGATACAGAGACATGATAATAAATGTTGTAGTGGCAGAATTTCCAGATGAGCTTCCTTTAGCATCACTTCGAAGGGTATGGTATCAACATGATGGGGCTCCAGCTCATTCAGCAGCAGCTACTTGTGATCATCTCGATGCAATGTTTCCAGATCAGTGGATTGGCTGGGGTGGCCTAATTCATTGGCCTGCATGCTCACTAGATCTTTTGTGGGGTTACCTTAAGAACAATGTTTATGCCACTCAGCCAACTTCTATGCTGGATTTGCAACAGAGAATTCAGACTGCCTGCCAATCCATTACATCTGATATGGTAACAAGAGTGATGGCATCTTTGAAACTACATGCTCAGTTGTGCATTGGTGCTGGAGGCCATCATGTGGAACATACCCTTTAGAGTGTTACCAACATGATTCGCTTTGGTTTGGCCCAGTTGGCTTTTTTTTTTAGTTTGAGATGGTTATTTACCTTTTTTAACTTTTTTTGGGAACCGTTGGTCCGATTTGGATGATTTTTTTTGTTTTGTTTGTTTTTTTATGGTGAACAAGTTTGCAATTGGGTTTTTTCTCTATCCCTTACAGTTTTTGAGATAAATTTTGAATGTGTCCTAATTTGCATATTTCATGTCAAAGCACGCAAACGTTCTGAAATTGATATTCAATTACTATATGTGCTTTTACTTATTTAAAATAATTTTAATGTGCAATAGATACTTGTATGGATTCTTTTAAATTGAATAAATCAGATCAAGAGCGTATTAAGCCACATTTATGGCAAATAGTGGTAAAAAACAACAACAAAAAACAGGAATCTAATATTTTTTGCACAGTGGAAAGAATATTATGTTATTTGTTCTAAATAACTCCAATTAATATAAATAAAATTTTTTAAACATTTCTAACATGTGTATTTTGTCTGAATTCAGTTTCAAAACTTTTAAAGCATCTTTCTCAAAATGTTACTCATGTCCAACATCATCAGTTTGCAGAATTAAAGGGCATCATTAAATAAAGATAAGTTTATGAAAATTGTTATACTAAATGCAAGACATGAGAAATTCAATCCTTATGTCTTTCAATGAGAAAAATAACTAATCACAAAAATTTATAAAAACTATTTTCTACGTAAAATGGTGAAAAATGTTTTTAAAATAGTCTTTATTTTTTCCATGAAACATTATTAACAAATTAATAAATATCTTATTGTTATTGAGTAATATACGGTTTCTACTATAAAAATAAAATAGTAACATTTATATTTTTTTTTATCATTTACTTAAGATACCGTATTGGCTCGAATATAAGCCGACCCTAACATTTTCATGGTGCTTTGGAGGAAAAAATTTTTTTATGTGGAAACAAGTTTAGTTATTTAAAAATATTAATAAAACAATTCCACACATAATTAATTTATTAAAACATTTTGTTTTGAAAAAAAAATATGGTGAATATTATTTATACAAAAATTCTAGTATTGTAAATATCTACCAAAAGTATAAAACATAAATATTAAAAAAAAACACATTCAGTTTAATTATTTACTCCAAAGTTGTGACTAAAATTTCATTTGATTCTTTTTTTTAATTACATTCAGATTCCTCTTATCCCTTTCATCTTCGGTCGCATTACTGATCCGAATTTATTGTTGTATCATCTGTACATAATAAATAAATGGTTTTCCAAAGTTTGAGAATTTATATAAAATTCACACAGAAAATTCATGAAAGCTAGTGTCAGTGAACGTTAGCGACGGCTGGCCATGAAGTTCCGACGAGAATCAGGGCCGCCCGTCGCCAACGTTCGCCACACAGGCTTTAGTGATGTTATTTTTTCTATTGTGATTTTCTTAATAAATAAATTGTATTTGTTCCTAATCATGCACCACATCGTTTTTATAATTATCTAAATTAAAGATAAATATATAGTGGACTAAGAAATCCATGGTTAAATGTAAGAAGAAGAGAATGCAATACTGCAACAGGGATGGATGAATTGGGGGGGGGGGGGGGAGGAGTATCAGTTTCTCCTGGGAAGTTAGGGAACAACTCTCAATTTTACGATGAAATTAACCTCTTCCATGGTTTTATTCCGTTTAGGAGAGATTTAGGATATCCTGCAAGATTTTTATATTTCAAATTTGGCGATTTCGACAATTTCTAATCATTTACCGATAATCTCGTTTTGTTTTTTTTTTTGCACATCCTTGATACACTATGGTCCCAAAAGTGTATTCATGCGCATCTCTCACAGTAATAAAATAATCGCGTTCCTTAAGTGAAAAATGATTTATGAAACCATAAATAAAAGTTAGCTTTAAAAATTAACTTTTAGTCAAATTTTTCATGCATACTTAGGCCTATGCATACAATGATTTAATCTGTACTCAAAAAAAAAAGTTAGCAAAAAATTTCTGTCCAAACGGCTCTCCCAAAAATTACATTTTGCTGTCTATCTTAAATTAACATAATTTGATTTATTATCGTTTTGAAATATGTAATTGATTTTACAAGGGCAGGTTAAATAGGAGTTAGCTGGATGGGACGATTTTAAACGGTGTCGGGTTGGAAGGGGGGGAGGGTTAAGTCGGTCTCGAATCTAAGCCGAGGGTTGGTTTTGTGACTTCATTTTTAGGATAAAAAGGTCGGCTTATATTAGAGTCTTTTTTATTTTGTCTTTTTTTATAATAATATTTTGTACTAGAAAAATGAGAGAATTTAAATGAAAAACAAAAATTTTGTCTTAAGTGCTATATAAGTAAAATAACAGCTTCACTTATTATAAGGGTCATACAAATGAAAACGAAAATTATTTATTTTCTCCTAAATGTATATAAGGAATTTAAAAATACTCTTCAAATGTGTTAAGGCATTTATCCCACTGTGTAACAAGGCATGTAATTCCTTTACGGAAGAAGTGTTTCGGTTGTGTATGGAGCGATTCAAAACATCTTCTTTCACTTCATCGTTCGACTGAAGCTTAACCGCCCGACTGATACTTACGGCTATTCAGATGTTTCTTGAGATCCCCAAACATGTGAAAGTCACATGGGGATAAGTCAAGGCTGTAAGGTGGATGCTGCCTTGCTTCCCAGTTGAACTTTTTGATGAGGTCTACCGTTGCTTTCGAGGACGCGCGTTGTTGTGGAGAAGAAGCATTCCTTTTGTAAGAAGTCCAGGATGTTTGCATTTGATGGCCGCATGCAGTGCCTTCAATGTTTCCCCATATCGTGCTGCGTTAACTGTGGTGCCTTTTTCATGAAAGTCTAGTATAATCGGGCCTTTGCGATCAGAAAACACGGTCAACATCACCTTTCCCCTGCTGTTTGCGATTGCTTTTGATTTTTTCGGTGGTTGTTTGGACGAAGCGACCACGGATTGTTCAAATTGCACGTGGGGTTTCGCAGTTGTTGAAAACAAAAACTTACGATCCAACCCGCCGTCTTATTTTTTTCCCACACAAATTTCGTTTTCATTTGTACGATCCTTATACGGTCTCTGAGGCTTGTTTCGTAGCTTAACTATGTATATACATGTATACTACCTTTATCCAAATTAATTAGCATAGATTTGAGCCCATTATCGTTAGTAGGGCTTCTTAATACATATGGGACACAGAACAAACTGTTATAATAAAAAAAATGCAACCGTAAATTTGTTTTCTATATTTAAATTGATAATGTAGGAACCAACTAGAGTAATACCAGGGCCATCGTGATCCTTTTTTTTTCTTTACCACGAAGAAAAAGAAAAAAAAGTTAAGACTGAAAATCATTTATGCAGTTCATTCAGAAAACCCTTGCAACCTGTGGAAATCCATGGCAGGTTGAAAAAACCTTTCCTGAACTACACGGTGAGTTAAAGGTCGCAATACACCCTGTTTTTTCGAAAACCTTGCAGGAATTGGGAAATCTGAATATTCCATTAAGGTATGGATGAGGTGGTTTATCTTTTACGGTATGTACCGAACGCATAATCATGTACTGTTGAAGCGAGCGATTAGCTACTTGCGATGGCTTAAAATGCCATGTCTTAAAATGGAAGGATCCAACGGTACCAATGGTAGGTTTCGGAACTTTGATATCTTATTAAAACTAATAAACTAATTTCCACTATTATTAATTATTCGTTATATTCATTCATGGCACTTCGTTACAAGTTGTTTGATATGTTACATGCAATATCTTAGCATTGAAAGTTTTAATGGTACAATTTGGTACGATTAGGCATGTACAACTAAAAAAATTTCCACTATCAATTATTACTCATAATCATTACGCAAAATCTAAAAAGGCTAAAAAAGGGTTGAAAATTGACAACATTAAGGATTTTGTTGATATAAATGATAAAATCGCTGTTGCTTTTCGAGAAAGCAAGTCCGAACAGCGAAAAAATGTTGAAAAGCCAAATACCAAGAGCAGCTCCAATATTCCGCCAATCATAATACGTACACACGGTCAGTCAATCAAGCAAATCCTGGGCGAGATTCAAAAGCATGTGGCGATTAACCAAATTACTGTACACACAGGCAGAGCAGAGACGATCAAAATAAGGTGTCATGATGAGGAAACGCATAGTAAATTAGTGTCTGGCATTAAGGCTGATAACGTGCTAAAGATTCAGCATCATCAACTTAAATCGGAAAAAGTTCTCAAATACATTATACGAAACGTAGACGTGACCTTAACGATTTTAAGGAAGACCTAAAAAAAGTCAATTATTTTCCTGAGAAAGTGATTAGACTAAAAAAATCTAAAGGATCCATTGATATGCCCATGATTCTGGTTCTGTTAGCGAACACAGAGCACAACAAGACTCTAAGAAATGTTTCTCGCATAGGACCCTTAGCTGTATCCATCGAAATGTTCCGTGGTAATAAGAGACCATTAAAATGCTTTAATTGCTTACGATTTGGTCATATATCTCTAGGGTGTACTGAAGCCCCTCGCTGTAACAAATGTGCTAAAGACCACCAGTCACGAGACTGCCCAAATGTTAAAGGACAAGATCCTCCAAAGTGTATAAGATGCGATGGGCAGCACACATCCAGTTATACAAAATGCCCAAAATATCCGCAAGTCAAACGAGTCCCAACTAAAGTTACTCCCGAGACATCCTATGCCTCAATAGTCTCGAAAACGGATAAAAGATTTAACATAAATGACATTCAAGACATGTGTAAACAACTTGGCAGTATATGCCATTTGTATAATGAATTGGGCAAAAAAATTTCCACAAATGAGTGGAATTCTTACGAGCAAACACTGAGATTATGGCTGATCGACGCTATACTGTTATTAACAGAGGAAAGCTTCATTGCGTCATATGGAACGCCAGGGGAATTCCCTGGAGGCGTATTGAGTTTTATAACTATTTGGTTAAATGGGATATAGACGTGGCATTTGTTTGTGAGACACATCTAAAGCCGGGCCAGGACTTCAGAATCCCGGTGCTACTGTGTTTATCGCAAAGATAGAATTATTACTCCCAATGTCAAAAGCTCATCTGGAGGTGCAGCAATTATCATTAAAAAAGGCATTCGGCATCGGGAAGACCTCATACGAATGTATACAGGAATGGAGGTTGCTTCTGTTATTGTCACGGATACTATTGTTGGCGATGTTAAATTCCTGGCTCTTTACAACTTTCCCAAGCATAAGATCGATGTTGACGAGCTCGATGAGCTATTCTCTGGGAGTATCCCAGTGGTAATGGCGGGTGACTTGAATGCTAAGCACTCACAGTGGAACTCCAAACGTCATAATCAGAACGGTGTCATATTATCTAGCTATATACAGAGCAAAACTGATATCTTTGCGATAGGTCCTGTAAACGACACGTATTACTGTGATCACTCACCTACAAGTGATGTCCTTGATATTGTTTTGCTGAAAGGCTTCTATAAGCCATTCGATATTTTTACTGTTGATGATTTATCTTCAGATCATAAACCGGTCGCACTGAATTTTGAAAATCTCAATATTGACTGCAGAGAACAAATGGGGCTTAAACAAGATTGGAAACTTTTCAGAGATCTTCTCAAAAATGACAGTAATCTAATCAATGACGTGCATAGTACGGAGGAGATAGACATAAATGTTGAAAGGGTCACTACACGTATTACTGAAGCCATCAATGCTTGTGCTTCTCCAGTAGACGTGAAACGTCCTGACCATCTCGATCTTACTCCAGCAATCAAGCATCTAATAGATCAAAGAAACAGGGTAAGGAGGCAATGGCACCGAACACGAGAGCCTTGGCTTAAAACCAAATATAACCGACTTACGAGAAGAGTACATGAGGAAGTAAATAAACTTCGTAACGATAGATAGAATGAGAAGGTGAAGAGTTTGTCAACCCAGGACAATTCTATATGGTGCATGATGCGAGCCTTACAAAACAAAAAGGCCATGAACATTCCACCGCTTTTAGACACTAATGGACATTTCATAACTAATGACCAAGACAAAGCACAGCTTATTGCTGATTCACTTAAAAAACAATTTGTGATTCCAAAGGATGGTCGTCCAGAAGGACTAGAAATATCCAAAATGGTAGAAAGCAGCATAACAAAGTATTACAACAATAGCCATCATGTGGCCAAACATAAAATACAGGTAGCTGAGATTCAAAATTGCTTTAGGAAACTCAAGAAAAAGAAGGCACCAGGTAAAGACACTGTCAATAACAATGCCTTAAAAAATTTACCGCATAATGTAACTAGTGATATCACTAAAATTATAAACGACTGTTGGGATAAATGTTACTTTCCGGATACATGGAAACAGTCTGTTCTCCTAAGTATCCCTAAACCCGGTCAAAATCCTGCAAACCCTGTAAGCTACAGGCCCATCAGTTTGCTGTCTTCTATATCCAAAGTCTTAGAGAGAACAATTCTCATAAGATTGTTAGATTTCTGCACAACCAATAATCTCATCCGTGCAGAACAATTTGGTTTTCGGGCGGAACATTCTTGCCAGCTCCAAGTTTGGAGACTTATAGCGGATGTTAACACTCCCCTTAATCTTTCGATGTATTGCGGCATCATGTTCTTAGACGTTCATAAAGCATTTGATCAGGTCTGGCCTGAAGGCCTTATTTACAAAATGATAACTGATGGTTTCCCACATGACATAATTAGTCTAGTTCACTCGTTTCTATTCAACAGGTCATTTCAGGCTAGAGTTGGAGATGAATTATATGATACCTGTAAGATAAATTGCGGTGTCCCACAAGGATATGTGCTGGGGCCAGTTCTGTTCAATTACTATATACGTGACTTCCCTGAAATCTCTTCCTGCAAGCTATATTTTTATGCGGATGATGCTGCTATATTGATATGGGCACGCCAGCCTAGTGTTGTTGTATCACGTTTGCAGAAAGCCCTTAAAGAATGTGAAATCTGGTTTAGCAGGTGGCGATTAAAACTGAATGTAGACAAATGCAAAGCAATGTTTATCACTAAGAAGGAAAAGAGAAATCTTGACTACTTAAACTTATATGGCAAATACTTGGAATGGGTTGATAATTATAGATACCTTGGCGTTGTTATTGATTCAAAACTATCATGGAATATGCATGTGACTTATGCGATGAACAAGGCCAAAAAAGCAAAGTTTAGCTTAATTGCTCTGTTGGGTCGTAACAGTGCCCTCAGTGTTGATAACAAACTACTGTTATACAAAATAATTGTTCGTGTCATCTTGCTATATGGAATGCCCGTCTGGGCTACGATTTGCAAAACAAGATGGAAGGAACTCCAAATTTTCCAGAACATTACCCTAAGGACTATTTCACAATTAGATAGGAGAGCTGCTCGCAATTACTCCATTCATAATGACTTCGATATGACCCATGTCGGGAAATATGTTCAAGAGCTCATGAAAACCGTGCTGCCTATTATGGCAAATCATGAGAATGATCTAGTCTCTGGCATTCTGAAACATTCTCTACATAGAAAAAGGCATCGTAATCCAAGACATATCCTTGATGTCAATTTTGATGACATTGATAATATCATCTACCCAGATTACTGGGTTTCATAAATTCTTTCGTTTTTTCTGTGGCTTACTATGTAATATACTCCTACTTCAGACAATCGTCAATCAAATTTTCCTCCACCAAGAGGAGGCAATTTTCTTTCATACTTTGGATGACCTTTGTGGTTACATCAGGCCTCTTTTCTAATTCAGTGTATTTCCCTTGGAATATGATTATGAAGGGTGAGATTATGGAAGCTATGCTTTAAGTACCACACGAATACCGATACACTACATTGTTCGATTGTCGATTGTCGTCAGTTCTTTATACGTTGAATAATGCCAGGAGAGCCAAGTTAGGCTTGATTGTTCTGCTGGGCCGGAATAGTCCTCTAAACATTGATAATAAACTCCTACTCTATAAGGTCATTGTTCGAACCATCTTGACGTATGGTATGCCCGTCTGGGCCACAATATGTAAGACTAGGTGGAAAGAACTGCAAACGTTCCAAAACGTTACCGTTATGACTATTGCGCAAAAAGATTGGAGAATTGTTTGCAATTCGTCCATTTATAATGACTTCAATATGACTCATATTGGCAAATACGTTCAAGGGCTCATGTAATCCATGCTGCCCATAATAGAAATTCATAGAAACAAGCTAGTCTCGGGAATTTTAAATCTTCCTATGCACAGAAAGAGATATCGTAATCCAAGACATATCCTTGATGTCAATTTTGATGACATTGATAATGTCATCTTCCCAGATTACTGGGTTTCATAAATTCTTTCGTTTTTTTTCTGTGGCTTACTAAGTAATATTATAATATAATATACTCCTAGTTCAGACAATCGTCAATCAAATTTTCCTCCACCAAGAGGAGGCAAATTTCTTTCATACTTTGGATTACCTTTGTGGGTACATCAGGCTTCTTTTCTAGTTTAGTGTCTTTCCCTTGGAATATGATTATGAAGGGTGAGATTATGGAAGCTATGCCTTAAGTTCCACACGAATACCGATACACTACACTGTTCGATTGTCGATTGTCAGTTCTTTATACAGTGCTTTGAAAAATTTACCTCCAAATACAATTCAAGATATTGCAAAAGTGATTAACGACTGCTGGAAGAACACTTACTTCCCAGATGCTTGGAAGCAATCATTTGTCTTAAGCATTCCTAAGCCAGGACAAAATCCTCCAAATCCTGTTAGCTACAGGCCCATCAGCTTGTTACCATCAATTTCCAAAATCCAGGAAAAAACAATTCTCAAGAGATTCATTGCCAACGATCTCATCCGCGATGAACAATTTGGCTTTCGCTCAAACCATGCCTGCCAACTCCAAACATGGAGGCTCGCAGCGGATATCAATGAGCCCCTTAATCTCTCTATGTATTGTGGGGTCGTTTTTCTCGATGTACACAAAGCCTTTGACCAAGTCTGGCACGATAGTCTTATTTTTAAAATGATTATGGATGGATTTCCTCAAGATATAATTACTCTGATACACTCGTTTCTCTCCAACAGGCCAGATAATCTATCTCCTATGTATGAAGTAAAAGCTGGTGTCCCACAGGGTTCCGTCCTGGGGCCAGTATTATTCAATTATTTTATGCGAGACTTTCCAAGTCCTTCTAAATGTAAGCTCTTTTTTTACGCATATGACGCTGCTATACTGACCTGTGCCCGTCAACCAGCCGTAGTAGTCTCGCGGCTACAGAAGGCTTTAAAAGAGTGTGAAAGCTGGTTTAGCAAGTGGAGGCTAAAATTAAATGTAGACAAATGCAAGGCGATGTTTGTCTCCAAGAAGAAAAAGAGATCATTAGATTCTTTAACACTATATGGCAAAAAACTGGACTGGGTTGAAACTTATAAATATCTTGGTGTTGTTATTGACTCTAAACTTACCTGGACTCCCCACGCAACTTATGCGTTGAATAAGGCCAGGAGACCCAAGTTTAGCTCGATTGCTCAGCTGGGCCGGAATAGTACTCAAAACATTGATAATAAACTCCAAGTCTATAAGGTCATTGTTCGGACTATCTTGACGTATGGTATGCCCTTCTGGGCCACAATATGTAAGACTAGATGGAAAGAACTGCAAACGTTCCCAAACGGGCATTTTAAAGCATCCTATGCATAGAAAGAGATATCGTGATCCAAGGCATATACTTGATATTAAGTTTGAAGAAATTGATAATGTCTTATTTCCAGATTACTGGACTTCATGGGTCGTGTTTTATCTAATACTAGTGGTCTGCTTCTAGTCTAGACAGTCGTTAATAAAATTTTCCTCCACCAAGAGGAGGCAATTTTCTTTTATACTTTGGATGACCTTTGTGGGTATATTTTGCTTCTTTTCTAGTTCAGTGTATTTCCCTTGGCATTTATTTAGGAAGGGTGAGATTATGGAAGCTTAGCTTCAAGTGCCACTCGAATAACGTTTCACTACACTGGTCGATTGTAGATTTTCAGTTCTTTATCATAATATGCTGATCACTGCACGGGTTCAGATACTGCACGGGTTTGAGCTACTCATAGATGGTATCCTACTCATAGATGGTATAGATTGGAGAAGGAATGTTAATTGAAGGCAGACTCTTTTAAGGTCAGCGGTTTTTTTTATATCCTATTCTTTAAGGCTATATCTTTTCTACCGATCTTATTCTGGAAAAGCCCTTTTCAGGGCTAGCAGTCTGACTATTCTTTACTTACTATCATAAATTTATCATAATGCCAGACTCAGGCAAAGCGTTAAGTGGCATTGCAAGCCAAAAAACAAGTGATGGTAAATATACGTATGGCGAGATATATAAAGATGCCTGTAAAGATTAGAGATTCGAAGCTTTTGATGCTATAATTAAGGATAAGCTAGAGGTTTTCCGCCAAGAAACGTGCACTAAATATGGTAATTTACAAGGAAAAGTCGAGTCACTAAAAGGGAATATAACTGAAATCCACGATAAAACTGCTAATATGAATGCTGAAATGTCTGCAGCAAGTAATGAAGCCAACAAGAGCTTTAATTAGTTGGAGCAGTTCCTCAAAGATCAATTCTCTGCTCTGTCAATGAAAGGTAATCAGCCTACTGGTGAAACTTCTGACTATCTAAGAGACTCTAGTGAAACAGAGATTGTGAATCCTCAGCCTATGGAAATTATCCCCTCCGGCTTAGGGAGTAAAGATAACGATGGCAAAGACCCGATTAGTACAAATCGCAAACGGCTATACAATGATACGGATAAATGGATACCTGCAAAATCTAAAAAGGCTATAAAAGGGTTGAAAATTGACAACATTAAGGATGTTGTTGATATAAATGATACAATCGCTGTTGCTTTTCGAGAAAGCAAGTCCGAACAGCGAAAAAATGTTGAAAAGCCAAATACCAAGAGCAGCTCCTATATTCCGCCAATCATAATAGTACTCACGGTCAGCCAATTAAGCAAATCCTGGGCGAGATTCAAAAGCATGTGGCGATTAACCAAATTACTGTACACACAGGCAGAGCAGAGACGATCAAAATAAGGTGGCATGATGAGGAAACTCATGGTAAATTGGTGTCTGGCATTAAGGCTGATAACGTGCTAAAGATTCAGCATCATCAACTCAAATCGGAAAAAGTCCTCAAATACGTTATACGAAATGTAGACGTGACCTATGACCTTAACCATTTTAAGGAAGACCTGAAAAAGGCTGACTACTTTCCTGAGAAAGTGATTAGGCTTAGAAAAGCCAAAGGATCAATAGATATGCCCATGATTCTGGTTCTGTTATCAAACACTGAACACAATAAGACACTTATAGGTGTGACCCGCATAGGGCCCTTAGCTATCAGTGTTGAAATGTTTCGAGGTAATAAGAAACCTTTACAATGTTATAATTGTTTGCGATTTGGCCATGTATCTATGAGTTGTACGGAATCCCCCCATTGTAACAAATGCGCTAAAGATCATCAGTCAAAAGACTGCCCAAATGTAAAAGGACAAGATCCCCCAAAATGTATTCGATGTAATGGACAACACACCTCCAGTTACACAAAATGTCCTAAATATCCGCAAGTGAGGAGAGTGCAAAGTGCTAAAGTTTCCCCGGAGATTTCCTATGCCTCAATGGTCTCCAAACAAGATAAGAGCATTAACGTGAATGATTTTCAAGTAATGTATAAACAAATTGGCAGTGTATGCAATTTGTTAAACGAACTGGGCAAGAAAATGCCACTGATGAGAGGAATACTTACGAATAAACACTGACAGTATGGCTGATTGATGCTATTCTATTACAAATCGAGGTAAACTTCGTAACATAATATGGAACGCCAGGGGGGTCCCCCGGAGGCGTATTGAGTTTTACAACTTCCTAACCCAATGGGATATAGACATAGCATTTCTATGTGAGGCACACTAAGGCCAGACCGCGACTTCAGGCTACCTGGTTACTGTGTCAATCGTAAAGACAGAATTCTTCCCACTACAGTAAAGTCCCCGTCAGGTGGGTCAGCAATTATCATTAAGAAAGGCATTTATCATCGGGAGGAAACCAACCCGACACTATATGGGAATGGAAGCTGCCTCTGCTATCATTGCTGATGCCACACTGGGAGAGGTGAAACTGGTGGCTCTATATAATGCGCCCAAGCATAAAATCGATGCCAATGAGCTTGACGAGTAGTCTCGCAGCTGCAGAAGGCTCTAAAGGAGAGTGAAAGCTGGTTTAGCAAGTGGAGGCTAAAATTGCTGGTTTAGCAAGTGGAGAATGTAGACAAATGCAAGGCGATGTTTGTCTCCAAGAAGAGAAAGAGATCATCAGATTCTCTAATGCTATATGGCAAAAAACTGGACTGGGTTGAAACTTATAAATATCTTGGTGTTGTTATTGACTCTAAACTTACCTGGACTCCCCACGCAACTTATGCGTTGAATAAGGCTAGGAGAGCCAAGTTTAGCTTGATTGCTCTGCTGGGCCGGAAATAATGCTCTAAACATTGATAATAAACTCCTACTCTATAAGGTTATTGTTCGGACTATCTTGACGTATGGTATGCCCGTCTGGGCCACAATATGTAAGACTAGATGGAAAGAACTGCAAACGTTCCAAAACATCACCCTTAGGACTATTGCGCAAAAAGATCGGAGAATTGTTCGCAATTCCTCCATTTATAATGACTTCAACATGACTTATATTGGCAAATACGTTCAAGGGCTCATGGAATCCATGCTGCCCAATATAGAAAATCATAGCAACGAGCTAGTCTCGGGCATTTTAAAGCATCATATGCATAGAAACAGATATCGTGATCCAAGGCATATACTTGATATTAATTTTGAAGACATTGATAATGTCTTATTTCCAGATTACTGGACTTTATAGGTCGTGTTTTATCTAATACTAGTGGTCTGCTTCTAGACTAGACAGTCGTCAATCAAATTTTCCTCCACCAAGAGGAGGCAATTTTCTTTTATACTTTGGATGACCTTTGTGGGTACATCAGGCTTCTTTTCTAGTTCAGTGTATTTCCCTTGGAATATGATTATGAAGGGTGAGATTATGGAAGCTATGCTTCAAGTTCCACATGAATACCGATACACTACACTGTTCGATTGCCGATTGTCGATTGTCAGTTCTTTATCGGCAAATTCGGCATCACACCGTGACACTACTGCACACAGGTTCCACCACAACACAAACGTTCTCAGGTCAGTTCCATTTCATTATTATATTGCTTTAAATGGCGTCTTCCAAAATTCTTGGATTAAACACAGCAAACCGTGTTCTGCAAACAGGGGATGGTAAAACTGTCACCTGCAAAAAAGACTATCGCGATGCATGTTTGGATCCGAGGTTTGCCGCTTTTGACCTTGTTATGAATGAAATGATTGAGTCTCTTCGTAGTGATCTCATGATGAAATACAGCTCCCTAGAATCTAAGTTTGAATCCCTTAGTAAGGAGGTAAGTGAGGTTAGAAATAAGCTTACCGATATCCAGTCGAACATCGAGAAAACCAATACTGAAATACTGAGCTCTCGCACTGATGTCGCAAATAGATTTGTTCACCTCGAGGCTACCCTTAAACAAGGACTTGACCAAATTGCTGGTAAAAACTCTCAATTTTTTCCCTACAAAGAACCCTGCATGGGGCAAATCTCAGAGAATGCTGGTAAAAGCATAATAGAAGCAACCTATGAAAAACCCGCGAAACAAGATTCATCCAAAAATGCTGGGTGTAAGAAAAGCCTTTCTGCCGATATAAATGGGAATATTGATGTTGGTTGGCAGGCGCATTAAAGTAAAAAATCTAAGAAAGGTCTGAGGATAGACAAAATCCATTCTACTATTGACATTAACAAGAGTGCATCAGCAATTATACGGGAGAAAAAACTTAAGCCTTGGAACAGCCCTACACTGGACAATTCTACTCGTGGCAATGGAGCTATTTATATCCCGCCAATTATTATCCGCAGCCACGGGGAAACCATCAAGGAGGTCCTGGTAGAGATTAAGACTTATGTGGAGCTTGACAAAATCACTGCTCACACAGGAAGAACAGATACAATCAAGGTCAAGTGCCATGACGAAGAGACACACAAAATTCTGGTGTCTGGCATCAAAAGTCGTGACGTGCTTAAAATTCATCACCATCAGCTGTAATCGGAAAAAATGCTCAAGTACGTTGTTAGAAATGTCGATATCACTTATGTTATGGAAGACTTCTGTGATGACCTAAAAAAGGCTAATTACTTTCTAGAAAAAGCCATCAGGCTGAAAAAGGCAAATGGCTCAGTAGAAATGCCGATGGTTTTGGTACTCTTACAAAACACTGAACATAACAAGACCTTCCCAAGTTTAAACCGTATTGGACCCCTAGCTGTTTCTGTCGAAATATTTCGAGGAAGTTAAAAGCCCCTGCAATGTTTTAATTGTTTACGCTTTGGGCACGTCTCCAAGGGGTGCTCCGAATCGCCACACTGCAACAAGTGCACTGGAGACCATCAGTCTAGAGATTGCCTAAATATCAAGGGCAAAGACCCCCCCCCAAATGCATCAGATGTGCAGGTCAACACACACCTAGCTATACGAAATGTCCAAAATACCCGCAGCCCAGGAAATTCAAAAGCACCAAAGTAGTGGAAGGTAGAACTTTTGCTTCTGCTGCCACTAGTACTGGATCCATAGACCCCAACGAATTTTTTAGAGTATATAGATATGTACTTGAACCTAATGAATCTGCTTAAGGAAAAGAGCAAACATTTGCCTCAGCCTTCTCCAGTCGTAACCGAATTTAACCATGGCAGACACCCCTATAGTATAATCAAGCAAGGTAAGCTTCGATGCACTATTTGGAACGCGAGGGGGCTCATGGAATCCATGCTGCCCAATATAGAAAATCATAGCAACGAGCAAGTCTCGGGCATTTTAAAGCATCCTATGCATAGAAAGAGATATCGTGATCCAAGGCATATACTTGATATTAATTTTGAAGACATTGATAATGTCTTATTTCCAGATTACTGGACTTCGTAGGTCGTGTTTTATCTAATACTAGTGGTCTGCTTCTAGACTAGACAGTCGTCAATCAAATTTTCCTCCACCAAGAGGAGGCAATTTTCTTTTATACTTTGGATGACCTTTGTGGGTACATCAGGCTTCTTTTCTAGTTCAGTGTATTTCCCTTGAAATATGATTATGGAGGGTCAGATTATGGAAGCTATGCTTCAAGTTCCACTCTAATACCGATACACTACACTGTTCGATTGTCGATTGTCAGTTCATAAAGCCTTACAATTCATCACCTACGATCTAGTCCAGTGTGCAATCTATCTATGGAGATCATCAAGAACACTAAAGGAGGAGTCAAACTCTGTGTCGGCGGATATATGTATACAAAGAAAAGTTCTTCAAAAGCCAAAATACGTTGGGAGTGTAGTCAGAGATGGGGACTGGAGTGCAGCGGTATAGCATATACAGATTTGGAAATTACATCCTTGCTTAAAGTGACAGAACATTCTCATGAACCTAACCCACACAAGATAGAGGCAGCTAAGGTAAAGAACACTATGAAAACAGCTTCTTCAACCAGCAGGTCGAGGCCTCAGGAGATAATTGCAAATGCTATATGTGAGCAGCCAGTTGAAGTGCGTTGTGCCATCGGACGAATGGATAGTCTAAAGCGCAATATTCGAAGGGTGCAACAGGGAGCAATGCCGAAGGATCCACCATCACTACAGGACCTTGGACACATTAGCGGTGAGTGGAAGACAACGGGTGCACCGGATTATAAACCTTTTCTAATATATGATAACGGGCCTGATTCCACAAATAGAATCATAGCGTTCGCAACGGAGCAAGGACTGGAACATCTGGGACGCTCCTCCATGTGGTTCATGGATGGTACTTTTGTAGCAGCACCAAAATTATTTCAACAAATGTATGTCATCCGGGCACCACTTGAACAGTCAGCAGTAACGTGTTTATATGCATTTCTTTCTGGGAAGAGTCAACACATATATGAAGATCTGCTAACTGCAGTACTAAACCATTGCCAGGAGTTGGGATTCAATCTGGACCCAACAACGATCATGACTGACTTTGAACGTGCTGCGATCAACGCTGTATCATCGACGCTTGGACCACAGGTTTTTATTTTTTTCGATCTTTTCTTTCTTGTATATAACTTTTTATTTTTCTTTCCTTTTATTTATTTATTTATTTATTTTTCTTTTACACTAAGGTTGAATGCCGTGCCTGCTTTTACCATCTGACACAGAGCACATGGCGAAAACTTCAGGGTCTGGGTTTGCAACAGATCTATATGGATGACGAGAGAGTTAGACACTTTTGCGTTCTGTTAGATGGGTTGGCTTTCTTGCCAATACATGACGTTTCCAATGGAATGGAGCATCTGCGGCAAAATGTCCCCTACATTGAAGGCCTCCAAGAGCTGCCAGAGTATTTCTGCAGTACATACGTGGAGGCTTATCGCCAAATCCAGCCTCCAGCTCGCCTCGACGGCACTACTACGACGCTGTATATCAGAACGATTCCAGCTTTGTTTCCGCCGCGGCTGTGGAATGTTCACCAAGCCACACGCGACGGCGGGGACCGAACTAATAATTTGTGCGAGAGCTAGAATCGTTCATTCAACCATTTGGTGGGGCATGCCCATTCGACCATTTGGAAAGCAATTGAGAATATCCGAAAAGACCAAAGTTTAGTAGAGGCTGCTCTTTTCAAGGAAGCTCGCGGACAGCCTCCACAGAAGAGAATAAAACATTCCACGGGGGATCAACAGGAACGGCTTAAGACCCTGTGCCAAGATTATGTGGAGAAGAGGAAGACGTTGCCACAATTTTTAAATGGGCTAGGTCATGCCATTAGACTGAACTGAGCTCCAAATATTTTTGTTATTATTTTCGAGTTTTTTTTTTACTCTGGTATTATTATTTTTAATTTTTTACTTAATAAAGGTTTAAGTTTAATTTCTCAAAAGCTGTTTTGTTGTGGTTTCTAAACATTCGCCATTTATATTACTTAGGCTATTTCCGATACCTATTTCACTATAAATTTAAAACTAGAGCGACTGTGATCTGGCGATAAATATTGTGGGGGTAAGTGTCCACTTTTCAGTTAAGGCTCTGGGGGAAACATCACTGGGGTAAATGTCTAAGGGGGAAACGTCCTACACCCAAATGTAAGAAATCCAGGGCATCCTTTACGTAAAATCATGACTTTTTTCAAGCTGATCCTTCTGCACGTGGTACGAGATGATACAAATTTGAAGTAAGTGAAATATTAACTGCTTTTCGTCGCAGATGTTTTCCTTACAATTCTTTTGGTGTTTGGAATGAGCTACCCCTGATTTACGTACTATACCATTGAACTGTCAAAATATAGCATGCAAAATGTCATGTAAACATTTTTATAGTAAATTAGTGCATTATATGTTGTCAAATCAACTTAAATGGCGATTTGTTTGAATTGTTATGTTGTGTTTGCTTAGTTTTATGTAGATGTATTATCTGTATTCAATGCCTATTTAAGGCGATTTTAATAAATAAATAAATAAATAAATAAATAAATAAATAAATAAACATTGTTTTATTGTATTATTATATCTTCTATTATAATGTTTATAACTGAAATTTCATTCAAAAAGTTTATATACTGAAGATGGGATAAAAATTCCGAAAACGTTTTTTTAAAAATACATTTCAAGTTTGTCATCTACGTGTCTACGGATTATCGGACTTTCATCATAGACCTTCTTCATCTGTTACTGTGTGCCTTCCTGTGTTTCGTGTAACATTTCTCCACAAGACCTTCTTTTCATCTGTGTTTCATCTACATAAGCCCCACAAGATCTTTGTTTCAATTGTGTTTCGTCCACTTCAACCTGTCCATTTCTCCATTAGGTAACTTTTTATTCATTGTTTTAATTATATATTTTTATTTATATTTCTTATAATTAAATGGAGTTTTTATTTATTTTTTAATTAATATGTTTATTATTATTTTAATATGCATCTTAACTTTAACAACATTACGAGGGGCGGTCATAAAGTCATTACAATCAACATGAAAGAACGAACGCTTTGGAAAATGAGTGATGCCACTGGGAAGCAACATTTCTCGAGTGCTGGAGGTGACAAAGCAGCGTCTGGTGCAGTACCGCTAAATGCCGTCAGAGCGTCGAAAGCAACGTGGCACAACTTGTCGGTAAATTGGAGGTACGAGCCGTGATAAGGTTCCTGCATTTGGAGGGGGAAAACGCCGAACAAATCTATGAGGAGTTAGTGGCCATTTATGGTGACAATGCCCGTTCGTACAAGGCAGTCGCCATGTGGTGTCGACATTTCCAGTGAGGCCAGACAAGCGTGGAAGTCGGAGCGGACGCCCCTCCGTCTGTGACGAGCCACAAATTGCGGAGGTCATCTTCCTCTCTGACCGCCGTATCACCGTGGAACAGATCATGGGTCAGATATCTGCACGACAACGCAGCTGGGGTTCGAAATACTGCCCCATCCGCCTTATTCCCGGGTTCCAAACGACTTCCTCTTCCCTCGCTTAAAGAACCCGCTTCGTATACGGCATTTCCAAAACGACGACCAGGTCATATTCGAAGTGGAGCAGTTCCTCAACAGCCAAAAGGAGAATTTCTATAAAAATGGCATTCAGCCAGTCGTCCATCGTTGGGAAAAATGTGTGGCCCTGGGAGGTGCTTATGTGGAGAAGGACTTACCCCACGACCCTACTGCATCACCCCCATCTCTTTATGACTTTATGCACCCCCCCCCCCCCCCATCATGATTCTATGACCGCCCCCATCATGACTTTATGGCCGACCCTCGTAGATGGTTAAAAATTATTTGAAAAAATTATTTGCGATTTTCGTTTTTTGTATGAAATTTATTTAGATGATGCTAATGTAGACTTAGTAAAAACTTGTTATAATTGGAATATCTTTATTAACATTTTTATATGGCGGTGAAGGTATTTATGTAAGGGTGTACTTAATGCATAATGCAAAGGAGAAAAACCTCTTGTCCACAAAATTTATTGTGCGAATACGTATTTCTATCTTTTTGAGATCATTATTCAACTCAAATACTTTAAAAAAATTGGCTTTTTTCATCTTTTAATTGGATCGGGCTTTAAAAATCTCCCTGTCTAAGAGTAGGTTTAATGCGGAAATCACAGGCATTCAGAAAATAGCAGTTAACAATGGCTACAGATCAGATCTGGTTAAAGATCTGGTCCGTAAACAAAGGTTCGTAAAACTAGTTAGAGATTCCATTAAACTTAGCAGGAACAAAGATCCTGAATTCCGACTGCCTATATCTATAACAGTGGGTTCAATGTCAACCTACAGGCAATCTTTAAGGAGGCATAGCTGGACATAACATGTAAGAATCCTAATACTTTGAGGAACCTGCTCGGAAAACCTAAGGATAAAACACCACCACTATCGCAGGCGGATATCTATGAGATTAGTTGCAGTCAGTGTCCCAACATCTACAGAGGAGCCACGTGCTGCAATTTAATAACTAGTTTCAAGGAACTTATGGCCCACGCCAGATTCGGTCGACCTGAGAGATCTGCAATCGCCAAACGGGTGTAGGGGATTTAACCCTTAGACATTTACCCCACCGGACACTCACCCAATTGACATTTCCTCCAGAGCCTTAACTGAAAAGTGGACACTAACCCCCATAATATTTATCTCCATATCACAACCACTCATTTAATATTCTAGCTTTAAATTTGTACAGAAATAGGTATCGGAGATTGTCTTAAGTAATATAAATGGCGAATGTTAATAAACCACAACAAAACAACTTTTGACAAATTAAACTTAAACTTTTATTAAGTAAAAAATTAAAAACAATGATACTAGAGTAAAAAAAAACCTCGAAAATAATAACAAAAATATTTGGAGTTCAATTCAGTCTAATTGCATGACCTAGCCCAGTTAAAAATTGTGGCAACGTCTTCCTCTTCTCCACATAATCTTGGCACAGGGTCTTAAGCCGTTCCTGTTGGTCCCTCGTGGAATGTTTTATTCTTTTCTGTGGAGGCTGTCTGCGAGTTTCCTTGAGAAGAGCAGCCTCTACTAAACTTTGATCTTTTCGGATATTTTCAATTGCCTTCAAATGGTCGGATGGGCATGCCCCACCAAATGGTTGAAGGAATGATTCCAGCTCTCGCACAAATTATTAGTTCGGTCCCCGCCGTCGAGTGTGGCTTGGTGAATACGCCAATCTAATAATGTTATTTGTTTAACATTTAGCTCTGAAATTGCATAGTACTTTTAACTAGTACATCAGCATTCCTATATGACCACAAGTCATCTTCATCTGTGATCTGGCGATAAATATTGTGGGGGTAAGTGTCCACTTTGGGGGTGGCGGTGGCCTGGTTGTCTCGTCGGTTGGCTTGCCAATCGATGGAGTTCAGCAACTTCAGGCGCGGCCAGCTGCTGGTTGGGTGACGGCCAGGGTTTGAGGGCCACCGCTGGCGGGACAGCTATTTGGGGCGCAGCTGTTGGGGTACTTTAGTCTGACCCATTTGCCGATTGACCATAGCTGGTTTTCCAGCAGTTGATGACAGCCCCTGGTTCGTTTATCCCCAGCAGCTCTTCCATCATGAAACCCCCCGTGCTTCGGAGGGCACGTTAAGCCGTCGGTTTCGGCTGCTACTGTCATCTCGTAGCAGTCGTTATTTACTGGGATGGCGCAAAACTCCCTCGTAGGAGTAGGTGCTAGATACTAAGTGTATCTACCCTCTGTACTAGATACTAAGCGTCCACTTTTCAGTTAAGGCTCTGGGGGAAATGTCAAAGGGGTAAACATCACTGGGGTGAGTGTCCGATGGGGTAAATATCCGGAACCCTTGCCAGAGATGGGACATGACGTCAATAAAGGATTAACGTTTACTTAGACACGTAAGGAACAAGAACATGTTGGACGCATCTTCTTTTGACCATGAAGATGGGGAAAAAAGACCCTGAAATACTGCTGAACAAAGACAAAGGCCCCCTCGGCGATTCTATTTTATTAAACCTGATAAAATTCCTTTAATAGGTTCTCCTTTTCAAAACTTGCTCTGTATAATTTAACTCTGGAATATCTTTTATTATTGTGTAAAATTTTTTTTATTTGTTCTGTTATATAATTTATCATTCAGTATCCTATTTATTATTGTTTAAAAAACTCTTATCAGTTTTTCATTTTCTTAACTTATAACATCGGAATAAAAGGATTTTCCACAAAAATTTTTGACAGTTAAAAAAATCTTTGTGGGTTTGTGTTTTTTCCTTTTATTCCGATATTATACAGGGTGTATCAGGTTCGATGATCATAAAGTACCTAGCGTTGTTCTCCACGAAATTCTAAGCATAATTTTCCTTATCCATTTTTCAAAATTCTCAAAAAATATGCTTGAAATCGTTTTCCAAAGTTTGGCTATTATGACGTAATCTAAGCCTTCTGACGTAATTCAACCATGCCGTAATGACATAATATTTTCCTGGCTCCCTCCCTGCTGAAGGCAAGTTCATTCATAAATGGGTAGGAGAAAGTCAATAGACGAACGTACTTGTTAGCTTACTTTGAAAATAAACAGTAGGGCTCTACTTTAATGAACTCAAAAATGACTCTGTCTCGTTTTACAATTATCAACTTTTATTTATAAATTTATTAACAATTACCTCACTTTATCCTCGCCTATGATAATGAACCGACATTGTGACTTTCACACTTACTTAAACCATTTTGCAAATTCTATTCGATTGCCTGTACCAACGCTGCATTGTTTCTTATGCGGGGGCTAGCTGGTGGTCTAAATTACCTGAAGATGTTCTGTCATCTCCGACAGTTGCCATCTTTAAAAAGAATCAAAAAATTCTTTTATCTACTAACTCTATTGAATTCTAACCTTACTAATAGCTTTTTTTTCTATTAATCTTATATTACATTGTCGTGTGTTATTTTCTGATTTTATTTCCGACCAGAGACCTACCTTGTCAGCCTCAGGCCATACTGGCTCTGTTGTGATATTTTTTGAAGTTTTAATTTATTAATAAAAAATAAATAAAATAAAAATTTCTGTTGTTTGGAATCTTGCCAGTTTTCTGTATCCGGCACTTGTGTTGGAAATATCGATGTTCTAATAATCGATGGTTTAACAATTCATCGATTAATCGTCAAATAATAAAAGCAAAATACAGTTTCCTCGCACAATATAAACTGTTGAAAATATTTCATTTGCCTTTGTTCAATATAAATTACGAATATTGATTAAAAATTTTTGATTAAAATAAAAAATTAAGTTAATTTGGGTAATATTAATTTTATAATTAAAAAAATGAGTTTTATTTTGATTTCAATGTATTTTTTCAAAGGTTTAAAAGAATATTCATGGGAAGAGAATGCATTATTAACAGTCAAAATCATCGATGTCAATTACGATAAATAAATCGATGTAGTGCCGGACACTAATTTGCGTTGAATAATGATCTCAATAA
This sequence comes from Rhysida immarginata, assembly GCA_023313115.1. Taxonomy (NCBI): domain Eukaryota; kingdom Metazoa; phylum Arthropoda; class Chilopoda; order Scolopendromorpha; family Scolopendridae; genus Rhysida; species Rhysida immarginata. The sequence goes on from JAHWFO010100866.1 coordinate 229,724, forward strand.
GATCGAAATACGTATTCGCGCAATAAATCTGTTGTGGACAAGAGGTTGTTTTCCTTTGCATTATGTCTTTATCCACAGATTATTCCCGCGTCACAAGAGTATACATATTTTTGAATTAACAACTTGGATAGTTTTAATTCTTTTACTACTTTTGGCTGTAATATGATGTTACTAGGAAAAAACGACAAAAACTATAGAACAGTTATATATATTTATTTTTAAATACAAAAAGAAAGTTTTATTTCTTTCTTGCATAATTGTTTTAAATTTTTATTGTTTGTCATAAAATAATTTAAACTACTGTTCTAATGCAAGCTGAAACATGACTTGGAGATTACTTTAATACATACCTTTCTTGTTGACATTTTATAAGATAATATAATATGAGCATTAGAGCGATTGTTTTGTAATGTATTTGTCTAAATACTATTAAATTGAATTGAATTGAAACAATAAAATATTAATAAAGCTTTAAGAATTTTGTATCGAAATAAATCTTACAATTTGTCGAGAGCGTTAGTGCAAACAACATTCTTTCTCGCATTGTGTCCATTAGTTGTTTAAAGTGTTCAGTAAAAGTACAGTCGGCTGAGGCAGAGAATATTAGCCACCAATGATAGTGTTCTCCAAGGCATTCTTATGGATCCTGTCTCCAAAATGGTCGCCTTCCCAAATGTGGGATTTTCCACGCACAAATGAGACATTCACGAGAGTGAACAGTTTTGCCGTGAATGATATGCTTGTCAACAAATCCACTTCGAGAGGATTAGTCGAAGACCTACAAAGGGAGGACACATATACAAAAGGGAACGAAGGCGATAATCATACATTGTAGTCGAGTCTCAGGTGTGGCGATCAATGATAAGAATTATTTTTATTTTTTTCTTTCTTTAAAAAACACTTTTAATTTGGGATAAATTTAAAAAATTGCTATACAATACATTTATTCAAAATATTTGTCATCGCTAGCTACCATTTTCCTCATCTCCTTGGCAATTTGTAGATGCCCTCCCAGAAAAACCGTACATCTTTTGAGGTAGTCCAGTCATCAAACTATTTTTCGGGATCTTCGTAATTGTTGAAGTGTTTCACGGAAAGTGCGTGAGACATCGGCGAAAACAAGTGGTAGTCGGAAGGGGCTAAATCTGCTCTCAGCAGTGAGCTAGTAGCGATGGGTGATACAAATTGCTCTCTGACTGGCTCGGCCGCTGGTTTGCCTCTTTAGAGGTGTTTGTCTTTTATTTTACGGTTGGGTGCAGCATTATATCACGTGAAGATCTTTATAGCCTGTCTGCCTCAGCTTCAACAACGGCCCAAATCTGGTGAGTACGGCGGATGGGGTAAGAGTTCCCAGAAATGGTATCTCTTACCGCTTTTGCTGTGTGTGATAGGGTTTTGTCGTGCTGCGGAAACACTTTTCCGTGTCTGGTAGCCTATTCTGGTCACTTTTCGATCAATACATGGTTCAAATTAATCAAGTGTTGACAGTAGCGAACACTAATAACGGTTTCACCTGGTTTCAGAATCTCAGCGAACACAATTATATCCGTGTGGATATGTTACTTTATATAAATTTGATTCGAAATAAAATAAAACGGGTAGAAATTAAGGGAAATCCAATAATAAAGGGGGGCACTGAACAATCGGGCTGAAAATGGGAATGAATACAGTGAGAGAGATGAACAAGTAACTGTAAAATTAGTGCAGCTTACTTCCAGAGTAATGTAATGGATCACATATATCGGCAGGATATCCCACGTCTGTACCCTGGTGAGCAATCAAAAGTTTGGATCCACATGGACAAGGCATCAAGCCACACTGCCAAGTCATCAGTATCTTCTAAACCAATGCACACAACAGTGTTGCTTCGGGACATTGTCACCGTAAGTTTCCACGAGTATACGACGGCTTTCACTCACGTTTTATTTAGATTGAAAAAGAAATGTAGTACGTGCCGCAAATGATCTTTATTTGGCTCGAAACACGACATGTTCACTACACGAAAAAAATATGATGCTTAGTCTAAATCGTTTAAATATCAACGGCGTTTTGAAAGGTACGGTCATAGCTCCGTTGACATGAGATTAGACTGTGAACCAATCATTCTCTCCAGCGTTACCTCTTAAAATCAAGAATTATTAATCGCCACACCTGGTAGAAGTTTCCAAAGAAAAACCAACGAGAGGATAAATCTCAACGAACAATGCTAATTCATGGAGCAGCGACATAAGGCCTGTAGACAAAAGCTGACTGCTAATATATCCATACAATACATAACAGCCAAAAGATATCAAAATCATGTTGTTATCAAAGATATATCTTAATATCCAAGTGTAAATTGTCCCCAGGATATCAAAATTATATCTTAATATCCAAGTATAAATCGTCCCTAGGATATCAAAGATATATCCAACGAATAAAGGCAAAGGGGAGAGATATCTCTGAATATTTTTTAGACGATCCATCTTCTATTTTTACTTCTAGAATAAATGATCCTAATTATTACACTAGACTTTAAATACCCATATAACACAATTACGTCTAGGAATATCTAATAGATACGCAATATCCAAAATTGATCATCTATAATTGTACAGCAAAATGCCTACCAAATCTAGATTTAGATATCCATTAGCAGAAACCTAGTGCTGTTTTATATCCTGGGATATCCAAAGCGATATCTTAGCTTTGCTAATAACTAAAGTATTATTTAACAGGGTGCAAAATAACTAGGTTTTTACTAAACAATAACTTGTAGGCCAGTCAATGGATTCGTGAAGGTCCTCTAATATCTACTGAATATATACTGACGGACATCTATTGGATTAGGGAAAAAGGACATCTGGATCTATTGGGATCTAATAGATATCTGTGGACATTTTTACAAAACGAATTTTTAGATATTCGTTGGTTATTTCCTGGAGGTAACTGTTGTATATGTAAGGGCGCCGCAAGAATGCCGGAAAACTGTATGAGGATTATCTGCGAAGTAACCAAGTGGCAAAATGTTGTTTTTTGGATGAAAACTTTTACGCATGGATGTCATCAATAAAGCCAGATTTTCGACACAGGAAGTGAATACAAAGAAAAATTTTCAAGGATTTCCTGGTGGTGGTTGGAGATTGTTTTCGGGAACAACTAACAATCCATCGCATACGACATAATGCCATGGTCAGTGCTGCGTGTTTGCAGAAGATGGTCATGGACCCACAACTTGCTGAAGATATCCCTTGTGTATACTGTACTGAGGGAATGAAGGTCATGGATAGGGTATCGAGCCATTCCTATGAACTCTCCCGTCGCATTCCATGTTAATTTGTGGTAATTTGGACTTTTGGAAAAAAGAATTGAACAGGAATGAACACTCACTAATAAAGGAATTTGAAAAGTCAGTCAAGATGTGTGGCGCGAAGTTCTGCTGCACCAATTTGATTCTTTCTCGCAGTTTCCAATTGTCCAGGCTTGTGGCTCGTACTTAACAGGATCATTTCACAAAAGTGGTACCTGATTGCAACTGAGAGCAACAAAGGTATTTTAAAAAATAAAATGTTGTAGTTCCACAGATCGAGGTGCAATCTAAAACTGTGTTCTCGAGAATGGAGCAAATTCCGTTCATCAAAATTCAAGTTACAAAGCGACGCTCAAAGTGTGACATAGGGTTTGTGGAAGTATGTTATAATGCGACAATTCCACATTAAGCAGTGGAATCCAACATTTCGCAAAGGCCTACCGTTCATCAAGCACATTTGCCAAGTTGTAACGCTTCTGAGGAAAGACTGTTGGTTGACGTGGGCGCCTCTTCAGTGGAGGATTACCACTGAAGTCCAGAAGTGGCACCGATATGTCTTTCTCTTCTTGCAAAAAGAGCTGCTTCGGGTAAATGGGATCATGCCAATTCATCAATAGGCGAGTGTTTCTCCAAGCACCCAGTAACATTTAGGTGATGCCGAAAACTTCAAGGGGTGTAATATCTTGAACAATGAAGGTAACACCTTGAACAATATAAATTTCTGAAGGCAATACCTTCATCCCGCAATTCCTTTGGAAACGACCAATATTTGTTGAGCAACATCCAAGTATGTTGCACAAGTGACATCTTGTAAGTTAAGTGGAACATTTACTAGTCCAGGCATGAGCCCTTTTATCTGAGTTCTTTCAAAAGATGAAAGGTCCACTGCTGGATGCCGCTTCAAGACCATTAAAATAATCATTTAAGAAAGTTCTCATGTAAACAAACCCATCTGAGACACTAAAAATTAATACCCTACATTCAGGATGGATTCGCTCATTTCTCACATACACAGAAATGATCAGGAGTCTCCTATCCTGGTCACTCAGTACTCCTATCTGCCTCAACCCTTTGTGGCCCCTTGATACAAATATTAGAACGATTCAATAAAAAGTAATTATGCGAAGAATTTTTTATTACGAGATCATGTTGAGCATTAAAAACTAGCGAAGAGTGTGATAAACGTCTTCCGAGTGTAGGCTACTTTTCACTTGCAGAAGTGATGGCTTATGAAGTTCTTGAACCATTGAGAGGCTATGATAAAGGAGAGTGCGGAGATGCCAAGCATGAGGCCCAGAATGCTTCCAGTATCGCAAAAGAACTTGATGATTGTATACGACCTCTCTTCGATATAGAACTCCACGCGGTTGGTTAGGAATACGAAAACTAGCAGGGTGGCTCTCAAGTTGCTCGTAGGCTCTGTGCTGGTGCTCCAGTCAAGAATGACTTCCCTGCATGGAGGATCACAAGAGCACCCATGAGTGTTGTCCATCAGGGAAGCATGCACTTCCAGGTAGGCTTTCTGTGTTGCTCTTGCTGTTTGCGAATTGTTGCACATAGGCAAATCATAGTCTGGAGTAAACGGCAGCCTAAAAGGAATGAGTTGAATGTAGCATCAGTGATATTTTCTTAGAATATTTACCTAATATTTCTAGAAAGTATAACCCTAGCAATTAAACACACGCACATCCACTTTTTTCATTGATCCTCTCATGTTGGAAGCACTAGTCGAGGGCTTTTTTAAAGTTTGGCCATTGCAAATAGAATAGGCAGTCCTTACATCCCCAAAAGTTTCTGTATCAGTCAGTTCCTGATAAGATCAGCCCGATTCCATTCACACCTGGATGCAAATAGAGAAGTGATAAGCTGCGAAATGATGCCCTCCCTCTCTGAAACAAGATGGCTGTCATCAGTGGTCGTAGGGAAAATGCCTCTCAAGAGATAGTGCAGCAGTCGCAGCCAATCCGTCTTGAAGAGAGGAAGGCCAAGAAACCAATCCTGCTAGCAGAAGTAATAAAATGAAGATCAGGTAAATAGATCTGTATGGCTATCAGGGATTAAAATGTACAACTACATTAGACTTCAGGAATGTTTTCAAACTAGGGAATAGCATAAAAACTCACCTAGCAAGATTTGTTGCACAAGCAAAGTGTGGTTCGGCAAGTTACCATGACAATGGCAATAGCTGCACCCTTCCTCGGAACTGCATCATGCAAACTGCAAAATGTGCGCCATCTTTGTAAAACAAGCACATGAACTTGACGTTTGCATGCATTCGAAATGCGACATTGCACTGCATAAACAACACTCACGTGTAACGAAAATGGAACAAAATGACATGGCATCCCGAAACCTGTACAGATCTGTTCTAACTGCAAAGAATAACTAAAAAGTGAAAAAAATGGCAGTGGTGGTAAATTGCCGCAGAATGGGCTACTTTGAAAGAGATGGATTCCCAACTTAAGGCCTTAATATTTCATTGTATTCAGGCGTAATCTTGGAAATGTTTAATAATACCTGATAACAATGAAGATAAACTTACTGGCACTTGATTTTCTGAGCAAGCAGCTTCTCAAAGCAGTCTCTTTTGCATAGTACAGCTTCGGATTCTTTCACGCAGGGACGAGTCCGCGTGGAAATGCGTTGGATCTACAACAAATAACAAGAAAATAATTCGTACAAACAATTCCAAATATACAGCAAACATATTAATTTTTAAGAACTTTTAACAATAAGTATATGCTAATAAAAACAGGCCTAACATCAATTAACTCTTAATTACTACATTTCTACTTAATTAGCTGTTTTTAACAATTAGCATCTCTGAGGAATCTCATTACAGTTGCTCGTACCTGCTATCACGCTCTTTCTGTCATTACCTAAGACCCATGATCATAGAGAATGGAGACAAAGATAGATTTGTAAACACAGAGCTTGGCTTTGTTTCCCAGCTCACGCTTCGTTACCACGGATGCCAAAGTTCACCTCTGACACAGCTTGCTGCACCGATCCGAGCGTCTCTATCCTACTGCCCATCATTCGTGAATACAGGAGATTCCCTGACATGGAGAGCGCACAGGGCAGGCTGTCTTGAAAGGACCAGAACCTCAGTCTTATCTACACTGATCTCCATCTCAGCCTCTTCAAACTTGGCTCCACACCGATCTAGTGCATGCTGAAGGTTGGCGCGAGAAGACCCAAGAGGAGCAACCTCTCCACCAAGCAGTCGCCAACCAGGATCATCGCCTCCCTTGCCCCTGTATATCCAGCCCATAAAGATAATGGACATGACAGGTGTGGTTGGTGTTAACCCCCTAGATCCCATCGGCTTGAGTGGCTACTGGGTGCATCAGCAGGTGGCGGATAGCCGAATATCCTAGGTCCCCAAATATCCAATGAGGGGACGCAGACCAACTCCCGAACCCAAGATGTTAGGCGACCCGTGCTGAAGGGTGAATGGCACTTCAGTTATAGAGTCTTTAACGGAGCCACCTGTCTACCTGGCGACACTCACGAGTATTTAGCATTATCCCAGTCTGCAGGCACCCCCGGGATGGACCGTCAATCCTGCAATTATTACACCAGTCTATGGATTATAATAAACCCATAACTCCATCTGGATATCCTGCAGGGAACCAGAAAATAGCAACTAACATCGACATTGCAGAAATGTCCTCTGTTGAATCAACTGTACATAATCAGCATGCTGCTTCTGAACCTAAGATGCCACATGCTTTATAGTGTGCTCCCTCTGGCGAGGATAGTGGTATAACTGTTTCAAAACATGTTCATTATCAGATGCTGAGGTGCGTTCAAGTAAATCTGCAGCATAAAAAATTGGCAGCAGCTAATCTCAGTGGAACTTTACTGGTTGAGGACATTCACATATCACTAATTCAAGAACCTTGGATTTCCCAATATGGAATTAAAGGTTGAGTAACTGTGGAGGTAAGCTAATCTATGATTTTTCATGCTCATCTCCCCGAACTTGCTTAATGATTAAAAATAATATTATTGCTCTGTCTGTATATCAACTGTGTTCTGGGGAGTTGGCCATAGCAAAAATCTCTTTTCGAATGGAAGGGATAAACCAGGACTTTATCTTTGTCTCAGGTTACCTTCCATTCGAGGAGCTTACACCCATAAATGATGACTTCAGAAGAATGTGGGAAATTTCTATAAGCCATAATGTGGAAATCATTTTTGTTTGTGATGCAAATGCTCACTACATAAAGTGGGGGAGCTCTAACACCAATCTGAGTGGTAAGTTTTTATTTGACTTCATCTTAGAAAATAACTTGGAAATTTTTAATCTAGGTAACAAACCAACCTTCGTTACTTTGGTAAGAAGGGAGGTCATTGACATCATATTTGGTTCTTTCAATATGTGTAAATGGATTAGTAAATGGTATGTTGATGAGAAGCCATCTTTGGCTGACCACCCACATATTAGTTTCTCTCTTCTAACCGATGAGGACTGGGATAGGACCTTGAGTGTTCCTAAGCGAGCGAACTGGACTCAATTTCGTGAGGACATTCGTTCCGCGATTTCCGGTCTTCCGTTTAAGATTCTTGATATGGTTAACCTGGAATTGCGTGTAAATGGTTAGCAACAAGCCCTGGTTAAGTGATATCACGAAAATTATCCCTTGCTGAGAAAGAAAAGTAGGTCCAGCAGCGTGTGGCGGAATTACGATCTTTCTCAGCATAGACGAATTGTAAAGGAAGGTTTTTAGGAAAGCTAAACAGACCAATGATTGGCATAGTTACAAGCTTTCCCTTGCTGCATATAATAAAGCTGTTAGAACGGCTAAACGTATTTCGTGGAGAAAGTTTTGCAAATCAGTTCAAAAGGCTGAAGAAGGACCTAGACTCAACAAATTTTTAAAGAGAGAAAATCCAATTTTTGTTGGTAATCTCCTAAAAACGGAAGGTGAATTCCCCAGGGATGCTAAAGATGTCCTCGAGACTCTTATGACAACTTATTTCCCAGGTGCCAAGCCCTGCGAACCTTTGGATTATAATTGTTTGGATTCTTTTAGCAATATTTCCAAGGATAGCTGGGCTATGGCCATGAAAGTAATTACACGTAATAAAGTTGTATGGGCATACAAATCATACAAATCTCTTGGACCAGATGAAATCACGCCAATCTTGCTTCATCAAGTATCAGGTGTGATCTTACCCGTCCTATGTACTATCATTAGGGCTAATTTAGCCCTAGGATGTATTCCTAATCTGTGAAAGTTATTCAAAGTGGTCTTTATTCCGAAACCTGGTAAGGGCCACTATGACCTGGCCAGAAGTTTTTCGACCGATTAGTTTATCTTCTTTAGCATTTAAATGTTTTGAAGAGATTATTGATAGGCAGATTACAGAAAGTATTGGGATGTATTGTCTCTTACATATTAATCAATTTCCTTATCAACTAGGCAAATCTACACAAGTTGCCTTGAACCATTTAGTGGTTAAAATCGAGAGAACCCGTGAGTATAGGGAATTTGCTCTTGGAGCATTTCTCGATATTGAGGAGGCTCTCAACAATACCTCTTATGCTTCGATTGCCAATGCTTTAAGTTCTAAAGGAGTTGCTGCACTGTTTCGTAAATGGATTCAAACGCTTTTGGCGGACAGAATTTATTGTCTTTCAATTTTTGGGAGAGGAAATTGAGGTTCGACCCTCCAGGAGCTGTCCACAGGGATCCTGGTGGTGGACGATCTTATTTCTAAGTTAAACAAACGTGGCATATATGCCCAAAGATATGCGGATGACATTGTCATCCACGTATCTGGGATTGATTAACTTAACTTATTGGACCTAATGCAATCTTTTTTGTATGAAGTTCAAACATGGTGCATTGAACGAGATTTAAATGTTAATCCTTTGAAGACCACTCTCGTAGCTTTTACTTTGTCAGAAACAGATAATTCCTTTATTTCAAACACCAATCTTATTTGTCGAGAAGATTATGGTAAAGAAAGAGGTCAAATACTTATGGATTATCCTTTATAGTAAATTGACCTAGAGACCAACATCTTGACAAAAGAATAAATCTGGTTAAAATGACACTCTGTTGATGTCATCGTGTTCTAGGTCAATGTTGGAGTCTTACCCAAAAAATGACATACCTGCTATATGTTACAGCCATTAGACCCATTCTTCGTATTGTGCTCTGGTTTGATGGCGTAAGATTGAGCAGTCTACTGTTAAGGCCAGTCTAGCCTCCCTTCAAAGGTTGGCCTGCCTGGGTATCACGAGCGCTATTTTAACCACACCAAGCAGGGGCATGGAAGTTATTCTTTCTCTGACTCCTTTGGATATTTATATTCAGTGGATTGTTAGGAAACGTTCTTATCATCTGGGTAATCAAGGACTATGAGAAGATTTCCTTGGGCCGAAATCTCATACCATCATTAGCCAGATTATGACCAGTAAAATTTTGCAAATATCTTCCGACATTGCGGAAACTCGTACTCTCCCTGAGCTCTCGAAGGAGATCATTATAGACCCCATGGTAGAGCAAAGAGTGGGAATCGGCATTTTCCTAAGGGCACCATTATTTGGTATACGAATGGCTCCTGACATCATGGATGCTCTGGCCTGGGCGTTTACTGGCGTTAACCTAAAACTCTTCACTGTCTTTGACTCAGTCGTTGAGTCACGGTTTTCTAGGCATAGCTGTTAGCTATTATTTACTGTCTACAGATATGTTTAGATAATTTCTACGTTCTCATTGACAATCAGGCGGCCCTTAAGGTCGTTAAATCTTCCAAAATAACTTCCCTTGGAGTGTCATCAACTCCTGCAAATCTTGGCTCTCCAAAATAGCGTTATGTTACTACGGGTGCCTGGACATAAAAGATATACTTTATGTCACAAAGGGTTGTGAACAAAGAAGAGCGCGGTCGTAGTCACCTGCAGCATAAAGCGTCTGCTTCCAGCACTAGGACACAGGCCCCATCTACTGTCAATAGTGTCATCATTAATAATTCTAATAGATCAAATAAGCATGTAGCGCGTAAGCATGGCAGTAGATGGCAGAGCAAAAATCCTGTATCGGAAACGATGGCGAATTGCGCAATAAAGCGAAATTTGAGAGGAAGGCGTGGCAAAAAGGTAAATCTGGGAGAGAGCATGAGCCAGCCACCCGAGATAGACGTAGAGTACGAGCTCCGAATGAGGAAAGGTGTGTAAGGAACTTTGACACAGGAACCTTTGTGTACCAACTTGATGCCTATTTCTTCTGGAGCTCTACGAGTGACTACGAGCAGGGAAACTCGGATGTTCTGGCGTCGCCCGTTCCTGTGAACTCGAGAACGGCGAGCAAGTCACAGCGAACTGTTTGTGTTAATGAACATGTCCCTGTTTCTTTCGATGCAGCAGCCTTGATAGCAACGTCCGACCGACCGGCACGAGCACCCATTGATACGACGAACTCAAGGGAAGACGAAGCTCACCTGGAGGTTGACATAGTGGTTAATTTGCACGCCCAGCTATCTACGGAAGAAGCAACGAAGTTCGCTCCATTAGTAGCAGTTTTCTTGGAAGAGGTTCGCTGGCAGCTCTACACAATTCCGCAGCCATTCGTTATCAGCAACTTGGTGCTGGTTATAGGACTGCCGAAGCCCGAGTGAGAACGTCAAAACGAACCCGGAGACGTATACGTGGACGTTGGTAGCCGTGGGGCTTGACAGGATTCCTATATGAAGATTTGGGCGCCTACTATATATCTCAGAGGACTAGCTTCAGCTGTCCCTGAATTCAAACGCAGTGCGTCGCTGCGACCTTGGGAAAAGAGTCCCGTTTGGCAGTGTTTTATAATCAAGTTTACGAATTAACCTCAGGAATAATTATGAATCATTTTCGTCGTTTGACTATCTTTTCTGTAAGTGCTTATCATTCTAACAATTTTTGTAAATAAAGCGAACTTTGTTCCGCTTATTGAGTTGTAGGCCGTTATTCGATTGTTCCTTTTTCAAAACCCGTATTATCCTATACGTGGCCCTGCATTGTACGCCCTTCAAGCCTATATTTTTTGTACAGAAGCATTTTGTCTTCTAAAGTGTAACTCCTCGTGTTATAGGATGCACTCAAGAACCCAACAGAGGTTCTATTCGCTTTGTGCATATGTTTTTCTGTATTTATTCAAACTAACCATTTGTTTAATAAATGTAATTCTAATATGACTACATTGCTGTCTTCATTTATATGGTTTAAGCTATTTTTCCACTGCGATACAAAATATTGGTCACACTTGGAAATGAGATCGCAGATACCTTTGCAAAACAAGGTACCAAGTTGGCACCCTTGTGATCCTGAACTTTTTTGCGGTATTTCCAAACAAACTGTAATCTGTGAAACTAACAACATTTCTAATCAAGGGATAACAAAAAGGTGGGAACAGACCACCGATCAAAGACATGCTAGAGTCATGATTAAGAGACTTACACAGAGTCTAACAACTAGTATTCTGCGGCTTAGTAGGAATAAACTACGGGTTACATGGGCTTTCTTACAGGTCATGATTTACTACGAAAACATTTATATAGGGTTTTGTAAAATTCGATGACCAACTTTGGAGGGGTGATAGTATAGGTGATTCTTAGCAAAAAACTTCGTACGAAGATGGTTCCGAATTTGAACGCTAAATGAGAAATGAACAGAAATAAGAATCCGCTACCAAGATCAACAAGTTAATAACTCAGGTTCTGCAACGCCTAGGATATTGAATTTTGGAGAAATAATAGGGTCTTAAAGTGTGTATGTAGTAAAAATTTGATCGTATTCCAACGAGTAGTTTCCGTGTTTCAGTGTTCACATGTGAGTACAAATCAGATTTTGACGGCGTAACTCGGAAAGTATTGGTTGGAATTCAATCAAATTTTATCGGTATAGACAGTTTTAATTACTCTATTATTCCTCCAAAATTCATCATCTTAAGCTTTGCAGAACTTTAATTAATAACATATCGATCTTGGTGGCGGCATTTTTATTTCTGTTCATATCTCATTTAGCGATCAAATTCGGACCCATGTTCATACTGAGTTTTTTGCTTTGAATCATCCATACTACCACCCCTACAAAGTTGGTCATCGAATTATACAACACCCTGTATAATGGGGATCCTTCGGAAGAAACCATTATGTTCAAAGTGTAATTTGGTGAATGAAAGAGCTCATCATATTCTTTTTGGATGTGTTTCTTTGGCACATATTCGTCGCCTCACGTTAAATTCTATTTTTCTCGAGGACCTTCATCAAGATCCAGTGGGTAGTCTGACTCGTTTTCTTGGTGAGTCTGGCTTCCTATAGGTTCTTTAGGTTTTTTGGTCTTAGTGTAAAATTCCCTCGTTGGAATAAGTTCCTAGATAATCTCTGGTTTCTCACCATTTATTAATCTACCCGTTCATATAAGATATGGTAACTAAACCAAAAGAGAATAATAAACCGCTTATCCACAAAAAACTCTTATCCGCATGTATGTACATTTCGAAATGTACATATATGCGGATTAAATATGTTGTGGAAAAGTGGTTTGTTATTCTCTTTTGGTTTAGTTATCATCTCATCCACATCTGTAGGTAATTATTCTTTTATATCTATAAGATAAGATACCTACTAGATAGAGTGCACAGCAGCACAAAAAGGGAGTCTTTAGATGTCGAGCCGTTACTTCTCTGCATTGAGAGATCTTAGTTGCGTTGGAATGGCCATGTGACATGGATGCTCCAAACTGGTCTTCTAGGTAGTTGCTCTTTTCCAAGCCGATATGTAGTGATCAAGAGGTTGGTTAAAACCAGGTGGCTAGACTACACGGAGACTCTGGGTTCGAGTCGCTTGAAAATTACCATTGAGGACATACGCCTCATGGCAGACGGCTGCGAGCGATGTAGATCCTCATTAGGGCTGCAGCCCCTGCGACCCTAAGGCATAACCGGGTTTGAAAATTAAGTAAAGTAAGTAACAATAGGCTTAACAGCAATTGGTAACCGGTGTCTTAACAGTAATTAGCTATTTTAATAAGAGGCCTAATAGCAATTACCTAATGACACAATACGCTTAAAATAAAATGGTTATTTTTAAAAATAGCCGTAACATATATTAGTAATTGATTACAATAAGCCTAATAGAAATTAGCTATACTGAAATAGGACTAGCAGGTTAGTATTGTTAGCAAAATTATCCAAAAATATATGCAGACAGCAATACGTGTACACAGATGCAGAGATCCATTTAGTCATCATTATTAAGTACCGAAAGGTGCTTTATGCTATCAGTGTGGGGGAAACGTGTCTGTCCGTCTGTCTGTCTGTCCGTCTGTCTGTCTGTCTGTCTGTAACTCAAACTCCTCCGAGGTTATGAAAGATTTTCAAAATCTGTTTTTGTTAGTCGATGAATATAATTCATAGCACGAACCAGTTACAAATATTATCTAAATCGGTTCATTGGCACGTGCACAAATGGTACCTCTATTTTCCCGCCCAGCAATTTTCGATGGGAAGAAATATTGAGCAATATATCAAACAAATCGTAATGACGAGATAGATGCGGTTATTCATTACTATTTTCGTCAGTCGATGAATATGGTACATGCCATGAAAAAATCATAAATTTTATCTAAATCGGTTCATTAGCACGTCCACAAATGGTACCATCACGACCCCACCTAGCAATTTTCAATGGACAGATATATTAAGTAATAT